>OY728137.1:791762857-792362857 GCA_963277665.1 Viscum album
ATGCTGACATTGAAATACATTTGAATCATTATAAGTAAGGGTATCATTCTCAAAAAAGAAAAATGAATATAAAATTTGAGTCACGTGAAGATGAGGGAATATTACTTTTCTACTCAGGAAAATAAAAATCATATAAATGATTTAATAAGAGGATGGGATAAGTTATCAAGCATAATGATGTCACTGTAGTGTAAAATTATTAGAATATTCAACAAAACAATGAACAGTTTCATTTTTAAAGTGATGCGCAGGTAAGAAACAAAGTGGGAGAATAAGTGGAAGATGCTTATTTAAAAAAAGATACTAATGATAAGAAATAATACATCATTTATGTATCTATAAAGAATATAAAGAGTCGAGCTAAAATTGACTGAAAAATATCATTAGTGATCAAATAGCTCTTGTTCAAACAACAATAATGAAGTCATTATAAGAGGAATATTTCTTATCTCAGGTATAACATAAATGTTTACTGATGCAGTTGGAGATGAAAACTGGTTTTAATCTATGAATAAAGAGCTTGACCAGATTGAGAAGAATCGGATGTGGGAGATTGTTTAGAGTATAACACATATGAATATCATAGGTATTAAATGGGTCTTTCACAATATGTAGAATGAATATGGCGTAGTGATTCAAAAAAAGAACAACTAATATGAAAATTTTACTCTCTGATTGAGGTTATCTATGTCTAAGAGACATTTTAAGCTATTTCAAGGTTGGGAAGATCATATTATTATTGGCCATTGAAGTGAAAAAAGTGATATAATTTTTCATATGGATTTCAAGTCATAATTTTTTATTGGGTTTTTGGAAAAATATATGTATATTGAATGGCCATATGGTTTTCGCATTTATGAATATGAGAATATATTTTTAGATGAATAAGGCTATATATGGTTTGAAGGAGGAACCAAGAGCATGGTATTCATGGCTTGATCAATTGTTAAAGATCCTTGGTTTCTAGCATGGTGGAGTTTATTAAAATCTATATTTAAATAATGATAGTATTCAAAGGATTATGGTGTTGGTGTATGATGATGAAAAAATCTTCGATGGATCAGATGAATCATAGTATAGACAGTTTTCTAAATTCATGAAGAGTGAGTTTGAAATTTCAATTATTGGTGAACAAACCTTTTACCTTAGTTTACAAGTATCACAATGAAGTAATGACACATTCATTTCTCAATAAAAATATGAAAATTAAGTTTTGATAAGGTTTAAAATGGATAATTCCAGGCAGATGAAGACTCTTGATTCTCCTCAGACAAAACAATCAAAATATGTTGATGGAAAGGCAATTAATATCACTAAATACATGAAAATTATTAGATATTTTCTTTACCTGACTGCAACAAGACCTGATATTTTTTTTCCATATTCCAAGCAATGATATATCCATGAAATCCCAAATAAATCCACTTGATTTTAGTTAAAATAATACTTGTCTATATTAAGGGAACTATGGAATTTTCTATTTGATACAATGAAAAATATCATTAATAGTTATTGGGATATACATATGAAGTTTAGTCTGGAACATAAGATAATAGAAAATCAACGTTAGGTGGTGTATTCTATCTTGGTGGATTGTTTAATTCTTGTTTAAGAAGGAAAAATATTTCATTTCATTGAGCACCACAGAAGATAAATATATTATGGTTACTAAAGCGTGTACATAGTTATTGTGGCGGATCATCATTTTAATGATATTGTTGTACAAGCGAATTCTTTAATTAGAATCTATTATGATAATTAAGGAGCTATTAGTATTAGGAAAAATCCATTAAATCACTCACGGAAAAGAACATTGATATCAAATATCACATTATCAAGGGGAAGGTGGAGGGAGGGATTTTTAATTTGGAGTACGTTCCAATAGAATAAAAGGTTGCAGTCATTCTGAACAGGGTCTTACCCAAATAAGAATTTGAGATGAATAGACTGGCTCTATGTGTTCAGTCAAGTATCCTCAGTTGAAAAATTGTGGAAGCTGGTCTCTCTCTCCCCAAGGTAGGGTGAAATTTTTCATAAAGTACTGATATGTGTTCCATAATCTATTACAGACCATAAAGGAGTGACCATTGTGTTCACTGACAAGGGGGGGGAGCATGGTTCTTTAAGGGGACTAAATTGTGGCTAAATAAGTGGAAAATTTCTTAAGTTGATACATGGGGAGAAGTTGATAGGAGATGCATCGAGATAGGGGGAGCAATAAGATTAGGAGAGTTTTAGAATCTAATGATGCTAGATGTGATCAATCAATGTATATATATCATGAAAGCTAGATTTTGTGATGAAATAAGATTTTTGGTTTCAAGTATTGTTTCCTGGGTTGAAGTGATTCTTTTATAAATTTGCATATTACTCTTGTTTCTCATAACGAGCATTTATCAAGTTAGATTTGAGTATGTGTTTATTAAATCTTTGATCATTACCCGAATCACCTAATTTGAATTGTGGTAGAAGATGGATGAAGTGAAAGAGGTATCAAATTATGAATGAATTGTCAACAAACCCAAAGGGAGATATTATTGGAAAAAATCCTTCAAGGTAAAATTAAAGAATTTTTTGGTTGATTGTGTTTGTTGACAAAGATGGTTTCCATGGTGATTTTTCATTTTCAAGAGGTATTGCTCATAATCATGTTGAAAAATAACAATGAAAAATGACTGGAAAATATGGAGGTGGTACAAAAAGAATAGATATAAGGAGGAATCATTTTCTAGTGTTTGCAATTTTTTGGGGCTCAAAATCAACAAGTGGAGAAATGGTTTTTTTAGAAAAGGAAGTTGAGCACAAGATTGAAGATGATATGGAAACTTTATTGCAAGGCGTGTTTCAAGATTAGAATGTCGAAAAATGAAAATTCATGATGTGTGTGAAAGATTTTGAAATTTGTGTGAAATATTAGTAAACGCAAAACATGATTACACCCCCAATGCGACACTAAATGGGGTTTTTCATGCTCGAAGAGGACCTTCCGTGACATGTCAGGGTTTTTTCATAGGGTTCAGCGATTCATATAAATAAGAGAAGACCCCAATCATTCTAAGAAGCTTAACACATAAAGATAAACTGGGCTCCAGATCTCATAAGAATTTCCTACAAATAGATTTTTATGAAATATCTGGATATTTTTTCAAGATAAGAAAGCTGCGTGTAATAGTTTTTTTGCACATAAGATTGTAGTTGCACATAAGAGGAGGTCTTGATCATAAGGAATAAAACTTTTGTGAAGTCACAATAAGAGTTTGGTGAAATATTTCGAGTTTCTTAGTACATCTGTGTTAAAGAGGTATTCATCAGTTGATGAAAGTGGGACGTCAATAGAGCATCTACATAGAGTAGAGGATGCATTCATTAAAGATTATTAAGGGACCTACAAGTCTATAAACTGAGACTGAATCTTCTGATGAAGTAGTGATCACACTTGAATTGAGAGAGAAGTGATATTTCAAATTGTTAATGTTTGTAAACTAGGAGGGATAGTGAGTCTATTCTTAACAATGTAAATAGTTGTGTACTTTATGTGGATTTGGTTCACCGACACATCGTCGTTGTATGCTTCTTTGACGTAGCCCAGTGAGGGTGAACCAGGTAAAATTGTTTTGTCCTGGGCATTCATTATTTTTTGTTTGTACCTATCTATGGGAATGTGAGAGAAAATAGTTTTGTTTAACAATTAAACAAGATAAAAATGGAATTTGTTTTAATATATCATACCCAGATTCACCACCTCCCCCCTCTCAAGGAATTGGACCTACTCTATCTAACACTTCTAGAATCATTACTCCCATGAAAAACAGTATATAAATGAGGAAAACATGATTTAACAAATAAAACATATAAAAAATATAAATGTATAACCTTGATAGAAATTTACTTGAATAATTAATGAAGAAATGTGGTGGTATTTATTGGAGGTAATGTGACCGTTTGAATAGTATTGTGGTTGTTAGAATAGTAACACGACAGTTGGATATAGTAACTTGACCATTGGAATTGTAATTTAATATCAAAATACTAAATTTTTATATAAATAATATTTATCAAGTTTAATTTAAGTAAATATAAATATTATAATTCCAAGAAATAATTATAATGATTAAAAACTCAACGAAAAGACAAGCATATTTTTTATATACTGCATTTTAAAGAATATCATAAAAATACTTGGTTTTTATTTTAAAATATTAAATTACCAATGATAGAAAATTACTTTTTAAAATTGAATACAATTTCTGATATCGCCATGAATAAATTTTACATGGGTTATTTTTTAGTAGTTTTCACAAATACATCAATTTTCATGTTAATAGTAAAAATACAGTTTTTACATACTTAGTATATCTTGAATTCTTCATACACAATGTAGTACTAACCTAACCATTTATAGGAAAAGGGAATCAAAAATATAATATCTAACTTGATAAATGAGTCATTAAAAAACATGTATAATTATTTCTAAACCTAAAAATCACTTCAAAAATTCAGAAATCTAATTTATTTTATTAAAATTATATATTCCAATTTTTTTACATTTAGTTTTGATTAAAAATATTAATTATAATTATATAGTTATTAAAAGTCTTAAAATCATGCCATTTAATTAATATATTTTTTATAATGTAAAAAATATCACTATTAAAAGGTTTACCTTAGATATAATTTTTATGTAAATTTTTAACTCAAAAGTACTCCTCTTGTCATGTATAAATAACCCATATTCCTCCCCTTGGAAAATCACTCCAACCACACATTAAAAACACAAATATCTACCCAAATCATCCATATTAAGGATCTTATAATCCATAAGGACGTTCTATAGTAATCGAACTCCAATCATAAATGGATTGTAGTGTCGTACAAAGATAAAAACACTAACTAGAGGATATGTGTTCATAAAATATTTATTGTGTATTCCTCTTATCTTCCTATAATTCAATATTCCTTTCAAAAAATATACTAATATTTGTTAAAAAAGTATGTTAAATTTTTATTAATTATTTTTATCTTCTATAAAAATATATTTCTCAATTATTTATATTTTATACCTCTCTTTCTCCTAATGTGGACAATGTTCCCGATAACGTTCACTTAACCACCAACAAGGATGATTAAAAATTATTTTATATAACCAATCTAATGGATGGTTATACTAAATTATTTATAATATATAACAATATAAATATATTTATTTTAAGCATATGTAATTTACACTACTTATGTATAAATTACATTAATAAAAATAGTATAATTGAATAAAAACGGAAAATTTTAAGAAAAATATTCTATACAAACATTTCAATTTCATAAAAACAAATTGAGAAATATAGTACAATAATTACAATTGATTAATAATAAAAAATTAAAATAATTAAATTCTAGTTTAATGTTTTAATTGAGCTATTTTTATTATTCATGAGGCAAAAAATGATGAAATAAAGAGGGAATTAAGGTAAGGGGATTCTCGAACCTAACTGCTTTTTAATTGGTTTATCAGTTTTTCTCATAATTTTTAGTATTGATATTCATATACTATTACTTAAATAATATTTCACCATTATTTTTTTATCTTTTTTGGGATATACATGTTTTCTGCATCACAAAAATGATTTCTTATCTAAATAAAATGATTTTCCCAAAAGACTTTTCATTCCAAAACAAATCTTTGACTAATCATGATTTGTTTATTATTTTATAAATATTGGTGTTGTTTAAGTTAGATATGTTTTACATTATTCATTTGAAAACGTAAATATTTTTTAATAAAGGTTATAATTTTAAAATAGATATTAAGCCCACCCCATTCCATTAGTTATTTCATGAATATGATTAGAATACATTCTATATTGTATCCATGAATATGACAATTTATGAAGTGATGGGTGGGACTTGAATTATTTATAACTCTAAATGAAATTATAATTTGATGTATACCATGATATTATATGTATTAATCATGAATTTTATGCAATCGTTGTTCTTAATGATTATGTTATGATTTCTTCACATATGTTATGTATAGATATGATGTTGGCCTAGTTCAAAACTATGTGTGGAATTTGACTACAATGGCATGGCATTTAATTTTTATTTATGTTCCACATTCCTTCTATTATAAAATGGGTCCCTCGTGATTTTTATTATGATCATATGCTTATGATATGATGATTTTGATTATGGTCACCCATATACTATTGATTCATGTCCCCTGTTCCACCCAGTAGTAGAATTTTAGCTAACACTTTTCTTTGATGTATTTACTTAGGTGACAGGATTTGAAAAATATATAATGATAGTTTTATAAGGATAATGAAGAATAATTTAAATAATTTTTAATTTTTAGTTTGCACAGTTGTTTTATGGACCTAATTTCCAAGACAACAATCTTTTGGTTCTTGTATTGTATCGATATTATGTTTTTTGTCTTAAAAAAGACGTAATAAAGATGTTAACAAATGATGGATTTCTATAAAATTTGATAAATATGAGTTTTTTGATAATTTTAAATCATTTAAAAACCATTATTTTTTATTAAATATAATTAATGTCAATTTTGACACTATTCATTTATTTTGACATTAAAACATCAAGAAAAGGATGTAATTCAAATATATACCCTTTAAAATTGAATAACATGTTATGATTATATAAAAAATTAATGGAAAAAATTATTATATCCATTCATAATTATTTTAAAAAATTTCAAATTGATTGTTTTATTTCAATTTTAATTTGATAATTAAAGTGTCGATTTTGTCTAAGAATTTAATGTAATTATATAATTACTAAAAATTAGAAATCAATTATTGTCATGAAAATAATTTCTTTATTTTCAATAAAAATATGTATTTTCATTTAAAACATGTTATTATCCCATTGTGATGACATTATATATTTTTAGACAAAAGAGAGTAACATTTTGTCTTTTTCTCTGCATAAATTATAATATAGGTCTGAATTATTGTCATATAGAATCCAAAGGTCATATATTCAAATAATTTATGATCATGGATTAAAATTAAAAATAAAATGAAGATAAATATATATTTTGGGTAAATTCTTAGTCCATACCAAAATATTTTCACCATTAATTATCCCATTTTACCATTTTACTATGACGATAATTTTCTGTTTTTTACTATTCATTAAGACAAAAAATTATATAAGATTTATTAGATAATATACTTTCTGTTGGATCCAAATATAGAATCCATTTTAATAAATTTAATTTCCCTAGGTTTCATATATTCATTTTAAATTTATCCTGAAAATACCTATGAACAATTATTTTTTAATAAAAATGCATTTTTTATGAAATGTGTGATCTTATATTAACTCAATGACTAGAAATTATCGTTATATAAACATATTTTCCCTAATATTGATATATAATATTTAAATATAATTTAAATATTTCATTATTATTGGTTATTTTAACTAATCAAATGGGATGAACATTATGCACTTTTAAAATGTTTTTAGAAAACTGTGTTTTTAGGGTTAACAAATAAAGTTATCACAAAATCATAAAAATATCTAATTTAAAAGTAGTTAATTAAATTATTAGAAACAAAATGGGATTTTTTTTCATTTTAATAAAAAATTTAAAATGTGATTATTATTGATAATTAATTTATTTAATGAAAAAAATGATTGTATTTGAAACATCGAAAATTTTCACTATTCACTAGAAAATAAATCAATTCATAAAAACATAAAAAATTTATCTTAGGATAATTTTTACAAGATGAATTAAAAAATTAAAATCATTTTTTCAAATTAAAATTCAGAAATTTCAAAATTATAATTTAAATTAAATCCTTTTATAAAGTTATTTTAATAAAACTATTACCTTTTTGTTTTCAAAAAAGTACAAAATATTTCTAAAATGAATATAAATAAATAATCCATGAGTACTAAAAAATATTAAATGATTTTTATAGCATTATTGGTCATATTTCATATGTTTTAATAGAAATATATTATAAATTATTTAACATATAATGATATAATTTTTTTTATTTCTAAAATCACTAAAATAACCCAACAGTGACTCCATTTTCAAGAATTGTACCTAAAGAACTAATGGATGGATTGAGAGACCATAAATGTATATATATGTGTGTGTGTGTGTTATAGTATTATATCACTAAATATATATTTATTATTAACTAGATGTCAAATAATGGATAAAGATATCAACATTAAAATGTGTGTGCAAACAGTTGAAGATATTAAAACCTAATGTTGAAAAAAATATTACAAAAATCTTATACATGAAGGGATTAATTATTAATTAATGGTATAAATATATATATAAGAATAATTCATTAAAATAGGTAATTAATATTTTTATCCTTATTATATAGGATCCCAAATCACAGTTGTGGAAATCATGGGTAAATATAAGAGACTTGGTAACTCACAATCCTTTCATTGAGTTATACAATGTCTTATTGAACCATGACTTCCAAGTACTTATTTTTGAAATATGTACACTTTTTTAATTATGGGAAGTGTTTTTTACATTCAAATCTTCTTTTATACATTATTTTCTTTTCACTTTTTTAATAAAACAAATTAGGCTTTTCAAAAGGAGACTCATAACTATGACTTTTACATTAATGTTTTCAAATTTTTCTCAAAAAGAGAAATTTTGATTTGATTTTAATTTCACTCTGGATATTTAAAATGATCTATATCCAATGTTATTATTTTTAATTTTTCAATGTATTTTTTTATTATCTAATTATTTTAGGTGATTAATTTTTTGATATCAAATAATTTAATTAATGGTTTTGATATATGCTAATTGGATATATTTTGAAACCTATTAAATTTCCAAGGGTTCATTATGAAAGGAAAATCATTTACATTCGGTTTTTTAAGAAACCCATTCAATTAAATGGGTTATTTAATATATTAAAATGATTGAATTTAAGTGGTGTAAATACATAAGGATAATGATGGGTGTATTCCTATATTTCTCTCAAATGCATTGTTTTAGCCTTATATCTCATGAGAAATGTATGCATGGACATAATGAGTTCATTCATATAGGCATGGACATGATGGGTTTTCTCACATTTCTAGGTGTTAACATAATGAATATGTGCACATAATCATTAGAATACTGATTTTAATCCCAATGGTTTTTATATCCATATGGTTTTCACATTTCAATGTTATTCATTATGTTATAGTAATCTTTCATGATTTATTTTAATTCAATTCAATTCCATGTTTTCAAGATTACGACTTATTTATAAATTATTTAATATATTTATTTCATGTTCATAATATATATAACTATTGAGATGTTTTTTTGAGATATTTTATTTTTTTTTATGATTCCATAATGATCTTTTAGAGAACCCATATTACTCTAAAATGTTTTACGATGATATTATAATGTATTTTGATAAATTATTTATATATCTATGTTTTACTCATGTATTCCTTCATTTAATGATACTTTTTTATCTTACTATTTAATTTAATATTATAATGGGTTTTTATAGGTGGTATTAACAGAGGGTCTAGTTAATATTTTGTCTTGTTATAAAAAATAAATAAAACCCTAAGAATAAATTTTATATAACATAATTATGTTTTGGGTAAAGTATTTTTTATGTGCTTTTTCTAGCAATACATCCTTCTATGAATACTAATAGTGGATACGGTTTAGGAACAGATTTATATTGGGGTAATAACCCTAAAAAGAGTTTTTTGAGTATATCATGTCCATCATTCAGGTGCATGGTGAATATTCCCTTAATGCATACTTCGTTTGACACTCCCATGAGACATGTTTTGGTAAATCATGTTATATTTATGAACCATTACAAAGGGTTTGAGCTTATAAAACTAGTTCAGTTTTATGGATAATCATGGATATCCTAGATTGAAACCTATAGATTCATAGGTTAATATATGTTAGGAATTTATAAATTCCTCCTTCCAATTTTATATTTTATATTTATATAAAATAAATTATTTAACTATATTCATTCCCAATACTACTTTATTTGAGGTAACAGTAGAACCCGAAAGAGCTGATTTAATATTGGATTAATTGGATAATGTCTATATAATTCCAATTAGAAAACAATTAAAATTGGGGCTAGAATGGAAATCCTCAAGAATTTCTCACTCTACTATGCCATGTTTTAGGTAACAACACAAATCATATTGATCTATTAAATTCCCCATGGAGTAGGAAAGTGGATATCATATTGTTTATAAGGAAATTTACACCTCTTTTGTGGGGCCTCTAATCCATTCATTGTTGTGTAATGGTTTAATTAAATAGAAAATAAAAATATCCTTATATATTTCTTAGAAAATGAAATTTTTAATATATATATATTTTATAAGGTGATGAGAACCAATGGTTGAGTCTCATTAAGAATCCTATAGAAAATGAGGAAATTGAATTTATCAAATGGGAAGAGCTCAAGAAGTTTTTCTCCACTATGTATTTTCTATAGACACTTCCCACAAGAATGGTGTCTGAATTCTTGGAATTAATGAAAAAATAGGTTGAGTCTATTGGGTTATAATATTTCAATTTTATAATAATTGTGAGGTATCCTTCAAGTTTTCTCTCTGATTTTGATAGTAAAATCAATTTTATCTATACTAGAATAAAGCATGGTCATTGAAGGGAGTTAGCTCTAATATACTTCTGAATATATGAAGAGATTTTTCCAAGTTCTCTTTAGAGTGATATGGAAATAAGAATCTCTAAATATTATAGTGAAAATAAAATAAAAGTGTAGTATCATGTATGCACTTATGATAAGACATGTGGTGGGATGAAATCCCAATTTTCTACATGTCAAAAATATTGAATAAAACACCTATGTAAATTTTTCAAGGGACAATGGAAGTGTTTTATATGTGGTAATGCAGGACATAGGGATCACAAATATTGGAAAAAGGTTAAGTAGAAGATAAATATAATAGAAGAGAAGAATTCCCCTAGAAATATCCTCCTACACTATAATGCTTCATTTGGAAGGAATTCATAAATTATCTGAATCAATTCCATAGACCATATGCCAATAAAAAAATATTCCATATCAACCTCCTAAACTAATAGAATAATGAAGAGAACTCATAATCACTACCGCTGAGGGCAATCAAGATAATAAAGTGATGTGAGTTACATTTAATCACTCCTCTACATATAAAAATATCTTATTCTATTTTGGTTTGTTAAATTCTTCAATATAACACATATGTTATAAGAATGTGTAATCACCTCCCTATGCAGTGGATATTTAACTATCTTTGAAAAACTATGGTAGAACAATGATCACATATAATGTATATAAATATTATTAAATTGATATTTGTGGGAGGATACATACTATAGATATAATTTTTCATCCTTTAGTTTACATTGATATAATATTAGGTATGTATTTCCATTCCATTTAAAAATAAAGTATCAAATATCAAGTTAAGGAAGTCTCATTTAGTATCCCAAATCATTTGATTATCATATATCAATCCAAGTATTTTTAACAACTCAATATTGAAGAATATTCTATAATATGTGTTTTTACCCAAAACCATGGGAATCATAGCACAAATGACTAGGGGGGAAATCAATCTTGAATAAATTCTTATTACATTGTAATATACATATGTATTTTTGGATGAAATTCTTTGTCTTCCCCTATAGTTTGAGTTTCAGTTATCTATTAAACTTAAAATTGTATATATTAATATATTAAATGGTTTTTATATTTAATGGCTCCCATTTAAATATATGATCTAAACCAAATTTTATGACAATTTGGAAAAAGTATTTGTACCCCCTAGTGCCCCACTATGGGGTGAACTGGTTCTAGTTTTAAAAAATATGGAAATATAAAAATTTCATTGATTAAATAAAATGAGATTAATAAAATCATAGTATAATAAAATATTATCTACCCTATATTGATGATCTATTAGATTAAAATTTAGGATCTAAATAATTCTTGAAGACACACATTCGATATGCATACCATTAGCTACATGTCAAAATTGATGATATTTATCAGGAAACATTCTATACAAGGTATAGATATTATGAGTTAATATTGATTCCATTTGGACATAAAGATTTCAAATTTGTATCCATTTATCTAATGAATAGAGTATTTAGAGACCACATTGATCATTTTTTTGTTGTATTTATATATTTTATTCTTATATACTCAAATACCAAGTAGGAGTATTAAGATTATTTAAACATTATGTTAAAGACATTGATAAAGGATGAGTTATACTCCAAATTTAGTAGAAGTGAATTATGTTTAAAAAAGGAATCATTATTATGTCATATAATCATTATAAAGGTAATATTAATTGATCTTACAAAAATAAATGTTGTAGAGAAATTTCCTAGAATGACCACTATAAGTGACATGTGTTGTGGTCTTTCAATATAACGATACTACCATGATTTTTATGAATTTTTTCATAGCTATCAAGTCTAATAACCATATTGAGACATAGGAGGAGTAATTTTCATTTGAAACAAGAATGAAAATGAAATTTGGGGGAATTTTGGAATAGGTTGGTCACTATTCATGTACTCAAATTTCCATTTAGTGAGAAATGGTTTGTAATATACAATGATGCATTGAAAAAGGATTTTCGTTGAATAATCATCAAGAATGATATTATAATTTCTTAGGGTTCATGAAAATTAACGACTCATGAGAAAAAATACCCAATGGAAAATTTAGAGCTTGACATAGTGATCATTGAAATGTAGATTTAGTGAAATTATATCTACATAAAAATTAGGATATATATATATATAATAAGAGAATGAAATATATATTTGCAGAAAATGAATTGAATATGCATAAAATAAAGTTGTTAGATTTGAAAATATATTATGAATGCTCAATACATTACCACCTAGTGAAGTAAAACAATTTGGATGATGTTATGTCTAGTAAAGGGAATGAATCTCTATCCATCAAAGGGATTGAAGTGACATGATACTCATGGATTTGTAGAGGATTAATATTTAATTAATAATGGGGGAGATAAAACCTATATTTACTAACTGATTTTTCAACATTTAATTCACATAATGATCAATTATTTCTAGAAATATGATGAATAATAATAGAAAAATGCTTTGAATATTACATATTTTAACTTTGATTGAGATAGATTTGTTTTTTTAGAAACCAGAAATATGTCCCATAAAAGGAGGATTTGAAGATTGAAATTCTGGATGATTCATATAGATCATCCTTCTATGTAAATCCTAGAATAACAAAAGATGTATAGATATCTAAAAAAACTTATCATGGGATGTAATAATGATATATATTTCATAATACACATCTCAATTCCAAGTATTACACTAAGTTAATGGTGAATGAAAAAATTCGATGGGTTTGTTCCAACCATTTCCCATAATATTATAGAAATAGGAAGAATCACTATTTAAATCATCATAGGACTCCCCAAAATGTTTAAAGGCCTTAATGCTATTTCGGTTGTAGTAGGTCACCTCAAAAACACTACACGTTTTATTTACATAAAATAATATTTCTACATTGACCATCTCAACATGATATAAAAATGGATTGTGAGATGCTACATAGAGTACCATTATCCATTGCATGTGATTGGTATATGAGGTTTACCATGAGGTTCTGGAGAAGTATGTAGAACTAATTTTAGATAGATGTGAGAATTAACACTATATATCTACATCAGATAGATGGTCAACCTGATTAGATATTTAAAATTATATAGGATATGATGAGATATTGTTTGATGTATTTACAAGGAAATTGGGATCAATAGATACCCCAAGTAGAGTAATCGTTTAATAACAATTTCCATTTGATCATTCACATGTCCCCATGTGATTCCCTATATTAGAAGATATATAGGACTCTAACATGTTGGCACAAATTTGGAGGAGAGAAGCTGATAGGTCTTGAAATCTTCAAAGAAATATTGCATAATGATCAAAAAACTTAATGGCACATGAATATAGAATAATATTTATTATAAGAGTTATAAAGATAAAAATTGATGAGATCTAGAGTTTAAAGTTGGTGACAAGGAGTTAATTTGAATATCTCTATAGAAGAGAATTGTGACATTTGGGAAGAAAATGAAGTTGATCCCTAGATACATCAGGTCATTCGAGATCATGATCATCTTAGGGAAACCTCTCCCAATTATACAATGTATAACAACCATTGATTTTTATAAAGCATATACTAGTCCCTTCATATTTTCTATGTTTGTAAGATGTGAAAATAGAACATGATCTCTCATTTGAGGAAAAACTTTTTAAAATTTTGGATTCAATAGATATGGTTCTATTGAACAATAAAAGTCATATATTTTAGGTCTTATGGTGAAATGATAAGTTTTAAGAGGCTGCATGGGAACCTAAGGTTGTGATGGGAGTAATGTAATCTCACATTATTTCTCTAATGTAAAGAAATTTCAAGGATGAAATTATTTTATGGTGGTAAACATAATTCCTTGAGTTTTTTCTCCATAATTTTATACTATTCTTACTAGTTTTCTCTACAGACAACAATTAAACCCAATAAATATAAACAATTGTGAGGTAGCCATAGAATTGGAAAGTATAAAACATGGTAATAGAATTATGAAAATGACTAGAGATATATAAGAAAAAAAATATCACTTTAAATATCATATTATGAAGTATAGTTAAGAAGCTAATGAATTAATTTTTCAAATATTTACTACATTCCAAGAATAATATATTTTGATATTAAGTAAGGTTTAACACAATGTTAATTCATTATTTTCCTATAAAAACATTTTTTATACTATAAAATATATTATTAATTAGAAAATAAACTTCATCATCTTGAGGATTTAATTTGACAAATATAACATCGTTTTTTATGTTATAATTGTCCTTATATGTAATTATTAATTTTTGAGATTTTTTGAAAATCATTAATTTTCTAGTGAATACAGATAATACTAAACTTTTTAATGCTGTAAATTTTATGAAATTATTTTATTTTATCAGAAAATCGAATGTTATTGAATCCTTTTACTATAAAATTATACATTAAAATGTACAATAAATCATTCCAAACTAGTATGTTCAATTTATAACCCCACTATAAACATTTTTAAAATTTATATGGTGTTTTAATGATTTTAGTTTTGTCTTTTTGGTTTAATTAATAAAAACACGATGAAAAGATGTTTTCTATTTATATTATATTTAAATAAATAATATTTTAATTTTAATAATTATTTAAAATTCATTATAATCAATTTCATTGTTAAATATACCCTAATAATAAATCCTTTTTCTTAAAAATAAACTTGCCAAAAAATAGATTTTTTCCCATTACTAGTGCTTGAGTTAAAATTAATATATATAAATATAGAATTTTTATCTGTAAAATTTTATTTCAAATTTGTAATCATTTTTTTCTAAATTATCTACCAATTCTTATTTAATTTTTATTTTTTACAATTAAATTACCCAAATTAAAATTATTTACCTCTGTAAAAAATATTATAATTGTAAAAGTAAAAATATATGAGTATTTTTTTTACAAATCGTTTAAAACATGTTTGTAAGAAATTTTTTATGCCTTAATAGTTCCAATAATGCCCATGGATCCAATTGTTTCCATTTTTATCCTTTGACCCTTGAATAGTGTAATCGAAATACTGAAAGAAGATGAGTGTTTCCAATAGTGACACTTTTTCTCTGATAATAAAGAAGTACCACATCCACCGTTCAAAGATACAAATAAAAATTTAACTAATTTTTTAAAACATTCCATTTTACCCTCTCTATATTCCTATTCCATTAACATAATCCCATTTCACTCATATTTATCCATAGACCTTCAATTTCCTGAAGATTTTTATGGAATGATCTTGTTTACAATATATGTATTATCTCATTCTCATGTTTTTATTCTTAATATCATTATTCAAAATATATTAAAAAAATAATAGTATTATGACTTAATTTTCAATATTATACTTATATTTTATGATATTAGTGTTATAAAAATTATTTACTCATTTCTATACACATATTAAAATAATTAAATTTTAATCGTACATGTGCGCAGTCTACCGCCCCCATGAAGAAACTATTTTTTATTTTTATTGTACTATTTGGTTATTTTTATAATGATATTAAAATATGGTTAAATATAATTAAAAAATAAAAAAAATAATTATTCTTTTGGTTTAATTATATTATGTAAAAATAAATACCTCATTATCCTTAGTCACTAATAGAGTTAAAGTGTGTTCATGTTTGGGTTGGTATAACCACTTTCATGAATGATGCTATAAAGCCATATCAGGGAAGAAAATGAGAAGATAAATAATATTATTATTAAAATATAATAAGAAATATATTTATTTATATGTGGTTATAGAAATATTTTATTATGTATTTAACTAATTATTAAATAATGTTTCCATTCTCAAAAAAATCATGGAATAATCCAACACTGATTCCATTTTCATATAGCATAAATAAAACTGTAATAGAATCTTAAGAGGGACTTAAAAACAATATAAGCAATATATTTTTATTTTATTTAATGATATATTTATTATTATATTGTTATCAAAGAATGGGTAATTATATCAATATTATATAGCATGCACAAATAGTTGAAAATGTGAACACCTAGTATTGAAGATAAGTATTACATCAATCTTATAGATGAAGATAATTGTTAGTAATTAAGTATATATATATCTGGGTCTGTGTGTGTGTGTTTGTGTGAATAAGTTTCTAAAATAGGTTTTTTATATATTATTCATTATGTTACAGTAGGTTAAACCACTTTCATATAAATTAAGGGTAAAGGTAAGGGACTAGTTAACTCAAACTCATTTATTTGAGTTATAAAGTTTTTTATTTAACAATGATTTAAATGTATTCAATTTTGAATTATATTATATTTTTTTATTTCTATATAAAATGGTTTTTAAATGAAATCTTCTTTTACGAATTATTTTCTCTTTTCTTTTTTAGAAAAATAAAATCATTATTTCTGAAAAGAGACTCATAACTTTGAATTTGACATTGATATTTTCATAATAATTTCTAGAAATATTTTTTTATTTGTTTTTAAATTTAAACTCTATATTTCAAATTATCTATATATTGCGGGGTTATGTTTAACGTTTCACCCTATATCTATTTTTATTTTGATTTTATTTTGGGTTATTATGTTGTAAGTTTAAAATGATTGAATTCATGATTTTATTTTCTACCATATGGATGCTTTATAAAACCGATTTTATTTCTATTGGTTCTATATGAATATTGAATAATTTCAATTTAGTTATTTATGTGACCCATTATTTTCCTTTTTTAATTTATTATATGATGATTATTGAATGTAAGTGTCACACATTTGTATGAATGATGATTTTTGGGGTCCTATATCACCATCCAATGAATTGGTTTATGCATTTATCTCATGAGATAGTCAGGAATAGAAATAATTATTTTTTCAAACAAGTGTGGGTATGATTGATTTTCTCACATTTTTAGGAATGATTATTATGAGTTTGTTCACATATGAATGGGAATAATGAGATTTATCACACAAGGTATTCAATGATTATGGTTGTTCTCATTTACATGTTATTATTCAAGTTATTCTAAATTTTCAAGATTCATTTCTAAACCATAAATTATCATGTTTTTAATATTGGGAGTTTTTTTAATATATTCCAAAAATTTATGTCATGTTCTCTTGTTATATGAGTATTGGGGTTTTTTGAGCCAGGTCATATCTTTTATTCTTCCTTAATTATATTTTTATGATTTTATACTACTCTTATAAATTTCATGATCATCATCTAAGACTTTTGGTCATAAATACAATATTTATGTCTTCCTTATATTTTCCATAATATAATGATATTTTTTCCCTTTTAGAGAATTTGGGACCACCTATTTCTCATGATTTCAAGTACCTTAGTTATGAAAAATATTTCATCATGTTAGATATCTTAAAAGGGGCCTAAATGAGCATGAATATGGAGAAATGTTCACAAATGTAATAAAATAATAGTTCTATATATTTTTTATCCATGAATCTAAACCTATAAGTCATTTTTTGTTGAATTTTGTGAGACGTAATATTTAAATACTAAGATTATTGTACTATTTAAGTTATGTTCTACAAAGATCTCTATACATAAGTGGTATAATGTCAGCTAAATAACTATTTTTAATTTGATATTTTCATTATTTTCCAATTTATCCCCTATTTATATCTTCAAATCATCCTCTAAAAATCCCTTAGATAGTTTGGATCACTTTTATGGCACTCTTAGACCCCCTTATACTCACAATTTTTATCCTTGATTCTAGGAGGTGTCATAGGTGATTTTTAGGATGGAATTGATGTAATAATTCTATTATACAATCTTATCTCCTATTATTTATATTTTTATTTATCCATCATGATAAACTATGGATTTTAAAAATAATTAAACCCTAGTATGATGAAATTCCCCCAATATCATAGGGTTTTCTCAATATATATTTCATAGAGGAATTGTGGGTTAATTATAGATTGTTTTTCATCATTTTCATTTAATGTGATAGATGGATGGTGTGTATTATATATTTTGAACTTTTCGGGTTTGTTATTAGGGTTGTTTTCTTCAAATTCTTGGCATTTGAGGTCCACTTATTTTTTTTAATTTTTGTAGTTTATTAATTTGGTTTTCTATAATATTTATTTATCCATTCATTATCATAATTACATAATTTGGTATCATTATGGATGAGATTTGATTTTGATAAACTTATGATAATTCATAAAGTTATTTTGGAATCTAAAATCCCACCTATGATATCATTATTTAGTCTTGATTCATTCGGTCAGTATTGAACTATTCCTATAATATGCCTGTATTTGATTGTGTTAAAAATTCATAAATATGATTTTTTATATTTTGATGATATATATGAATGGTTCTAAACCACATTTTAATATTATGGTGGAATTTTTTTCAAAATTGTTTTTAGGGATCTATATAAATGAAAATTACTACAACTATCTTATGAGGTGACTGTAACTGAATGAGTTGTATTTTTTGAATCCTTACCAACATTAGACATTATAGTTAAGTTTTCCAGGATATATATGGTGGGTAAATTATTATCAATTAATATTACTAAACCTTATTGTCTCAATGGGTATGTAACATCCCTTATTATTAATCATAGGATGAAATAAGGCCCCGTGTACTGTCATTAGAATAAAAAACTCTTAAGTCTTCTTGTAATCTAAGTGTCATTCCTTGAACTAAAACTGCTTTGTTCATTAATAAATATATAAAAGGAACTTCATTGAGTCCCAACCATATTATATAATGAGAAGTCACATATTACCACCTAAACCTAAATTAGATATTTTTAATGAACTACAATTATCCTATGGTTGATAGGTTTCTTCTGTTGTAATGTATTATCTTAGTTTATAAATTATTAACATGTTGTTTCAAATGATCAAAAGTTATTAGTTAAAATATTTTATTAGACATGAAATTTGAATAAAATTAGGGTTTTTTATAAATATTATCAATATGAAATTATTTATGAAATAATTTTTTTTCTAGATAGTTTATTTTTGAAATAATTTCCTAAATATGTCCTCACATTTATTTGATTTCATTTTAATTTGAATATTCTACTCATATATGTTATCAATTGAACAAACCCTTCCCCTATTAAAAAATAGTTACATATATAAAAATTTATTTATATAATGTGTCAGTATAAATATATGTGTGGGATTATATTATAAGGTGTAACCTTGAAGCTATAGAATTTTGATAATTTTTCATTGAAAAACTCATAAACCTAATATAAGGTATGAATTTATTGTTATCACTCATGAAATACCATAGGTATTATCTAAGTTGATGTCTCATTATTACAATTCTTACCAATTCATAATTATTATTACATAGAAAATTATTTACATATTTTTTCATTTCATAGACTATTATAAAAGTTTGATATATCAAAGAAAAGTGGTGTTATTGGACCAAATATGGAAAGGTTGACTAGAGTGTTCTATATTTTATTTCTTTTAATAGTTTAATAATCAAATTCTTACTTATATTTCATGTTTGTTTCAATCATTCATGAATGATATTATGGTTTTCAATTTCTTAATCAAGGCTAAAATATCATTTTATGATAATTTTGTTAGTTTATTTTAAAAATCATGATAAATAATAAGATTAGTTATATTTTTTTAATATAACTATAATTTTTATTGGTAGTGAGCATGGAGTATGGGGTGAATAACTATATTTGAATTGAGAACCATGTTTATTATTTGTAATAGAATGTCTTTTTTATACTAGTATAACATGTAGGCGTTGGATTATTTTTCTATTAGAACATTTTTATGAAATTACACTGACCATTTATGTGCATGGTCGAATGGGATGATTTTTTAACATGGTTTTGTATACCTCTTAGTAATTTCTAGATTTTGGGATTCCTATAAACCCAGAAAAAGTATACACCTTCACCTCTATACAAGATAGTTATTTCCACCCTGATATAATATAAATTGTTATGTTTAATATCCCCTTAAATATTGATTTACCAGTTTACTTTATTGGTATTCTAACTATATTCCTTTTTGTTGATTTCATTTTTTGTTATATATATTTATTTGTGTTTGTTTCTGTTAGTGTGTAAATGAGTAGATATGATCAAGCATACCCCACTTTTCACTTCTATGTTTAGACACCATTGGTTGTCCTTTACTATGTATTGTTTACTAAACCCTGCATAAAAACCTTGGTCAAAAAGAAACATATCTTTTATTACTTATTAGGTACTCACAAGTACACTGATACCTATTGGATCTTCATCGATGATCTATCAAGGTTTTATTAATGTGATATGGGTTCCCACTTTGGAGTTTGAGAAGTTGGAGATCATTGGATATTGTGTTTGGCACATGGTCAATTCCTATTTGGGGGTTACCATGAGTTATGTTCTATTTGGTATGATGCATTAATTAGATCATTATTATATGGTTGGTTTTGGGTTGATGTGTAATGCTATGACCCCAGTTACCCTGAGTGGGTTCTTTAAAACATAAAATAGGCTTGATACAAAGAATAATGTCCCAAAAGACCATTTAGTTTAGTATTATTCGAAACAAGATACATACATAACTTCAACATTACAACTTGACAACAAATACAACACTAATCCAAGACTCGTAGATTATGCTTTCTAGTCACTCATAATTGACTTCTTCATATCCTGGGAAAATGAAACATAATAAATGGGTAAGCTCAAACTCTGAATAAGAGTAATCAATAAAGTGTAAGATAACATAAACATTAAGTGTGTTGAATAATTGAAAACACATGCCTTTACAAATAATAAACATGAACACTATGTGGAAGGAATATGAGATGAATACATAATACCATAATAGAAAATAGTCATTGGTATTCTACTATTCGAATAACCACATGAACCATCAATATTATTTTCATAATAAGGGAATGTATAATGCAAGAAATTCTGATACATTTTTTCAATGCCTCGACCAAGAAGTCTAAAAATGATTAAGGCCACTGCCAAAACCATTTATCAAATTGGTAAAGGCCTCGGCCAATTCCATGTCTAATTGTCTCATGAGACCTACCGATGCATAGAGGAGTAATAGTAGGCTCCACCCATCACATATTATGTCCAAAACATTCCTCATATGAAAATGTTGAAACATAATATTAAAATTCGTATTAGAACTAGCATACAAAATGTCAATAATTTAACCATAATCTATGAATGGTATAAAAATAACACATTCAAAGTCAAACATATCACAAAACCTTAAATACAATATGGAAGATTTTTATCATAATAAATCAACTTCAAACAAGTTTAAAATCCATCAAAGGATGTTGACATAGATGAAATGAAAACTATTTGAAAGAAATTCCTCTTTGTATTTTGAAATCATTTTAAAGTCACATAAATATAAAAGAAAACATTTATTTTGAAAATATTCTTATAATTTTTTAAGGGAATCTTCAAAAGTGTTATAACAGTGGAAAATAGCCGCACTCTCCAAATATATTAAAAAAAGGCATTCTTACCATAATTTTGTCGAAAAGGTCATAAAGTGCCTTTTTTGGAAAATGACGGAAATATTCCTTTCAAAACATAGAAGTTCAAACAAGGGTATAAATGACTTTAACCCAATGTCTTGTAAATAATAAAAATGTTTTGAAATACAATTTTATGAAAACACGGAATTGGATGATAAAGATGTCCCTGTAGATACTTAAGTATTAAAAACCTTGAATAATAAAGAGATTGGGAAATTTAACCCCTAACTTGTACTTTTCCTTGGTCGACGGTACATTAACCTACTGTATAATAGTTAAATAATTGTTTTTAAATTTTAAAATAACCATATACATAAATAAGATATCATATGTGATCTTCTAATGTTGCTTTGTTAATAAACTTTTAGTATTATCTTTGTCTCGGGTGTTAACTGATTTGTTTTCCTTTATATGCTTAGTTGCGTAAGCCATTTTTTTATGGATAGGATGTGTTTGATTCATATAAAAAATTATATTAATTTCTTTAAACATTATTTTTAATCATCAAATGAAAATTATTCTTGAATGGTTGTGATGGGGAAATGAATCTCATTACGTTCATGGAGACGGTAATCCATACGTACGCACGAGTGAAAATATCATTCTTTTGATTTTAAAATCATATGTAAGTAGATGGTATATCATATATAAAGAATAATTAACATGTTATATTTATTTTTTACATCAATTATACATCATCATTATACCAATCCAAATAATAATGTATTGAATAACATCTACAACATGACATGGAGACGGTAAGCCGTACGTACACATGTATGGTGACTTTGTCATTCCGATGATGGATGGAATAATGAATTTTGTTGTACCATATTTATAATAATGTAATTGTATTTATAAGGTATTGTATTTATTATTTTGGTATAGAAATAAAAAAAAGAGGAAGTGGAAGAAGAAAAGAACTTAGAAAGAGGTGATGAAATTATTACCTCTTCTTCGGGTGCTTCCTTTTAATTTGATCGAAAGGATCCTTAACCTATATTTGTGAAAAAACTAAGTCCTCTTGATTAAAGTGAGGTAATATAGGATGAAATTTTGGAAGGGGTTTGCAGAGCCAAATGGATTTGGAGGTGTGAATTTCAGAGAAGGGGAAGTCCCCTTTTATAAGAGAGGTGGAGGTCACTTTAGGAAAAGCTTGAAATATTATTTTATAATAAAATAATTTTCGGTTTCTAATGGCTAAAAATGGATTTATTTCAAGACTAAGGTGGGTATGGGTCTAAAAACACTCAACCAATAAGTTTTATGTTGGTTTAGGTCACTATATTCTGCTTATATTTTATATTTAACTCTTAGTTAAATATGTTGACATTTACCATGTCTCCTTGTATTTTTATATTATATTGTTAATAAACATACTATAAAATGTCAAGAGATCCTCAAGTGGTTAATTAATGATATATATATCATTATATAAGTAATTTGTCCAATCCTTATATTTTTAGGAATATTATATCAATTAATAATATAATATTTGTTTTAAACACTCTTTTATGTCAATTTTGAGACTATTTGGTATTTTGTTTTTTTAAGGTCATAACATCGTGTCTACGTCGAACAAGATTAATTTAATCAACCCTAAAATTACATAGTAACTTATAAATTTAGTTCAATCCATAAAAAGTATCAAATTAGATTTATTTGGATATTTATAATATCAATTATTTAAATCAGTCATTATTAAGGTAATTACGGCATCATAATTGTTTCATAAAAAAATTTAATTATTTAATGTCTAAAAATTATAAATAAAATAAAATTATGTAGGAAATATATTCATATTTCTAATGAATATTTATATTTTAATTTATTCTATGTGTAAACCTATATTAAAAAATGGTATAGTTATTAAACATTGAATTTAACACTTTTAACTATTCTTTATATAAAATAATAATAAATGTCCTAATCTATCCAAGTGGGCCAAAAAAGATCATATTTAATTAATAAGTTATTTTTGGTCTAATTAAACTTATCCAATAGAATTAAGACATGTTTTAGGGAAATTATAATATCATTTTTACCTTTAATTACCCAATTTACCTTTAACGGTGGTAAATAAGTCAAAAGTTACTATTCACCCAAAATTATTTTTATCCCATTGAACCAAATTTTACATACTGATATCAACTGTGTCTCTCATATTTCAAAATTCAACTCACAGAAGCAGTAAAATTATGTTTTATGCATATGTACAAATGTGCATAGAATGTGGTTAAAAGACGGTAAAAAAGTTCAATAAAATTTTATATATCTAATATTATAATAAAATTAGTCCAATGAATTAAATTGAAATTATATAGGTATTATGTAACTATTTTAAACTAAAATATGTTTAAATAAAATTAATAATTAATTAAATAAAAATTCAATTTTAAACAATAACACAATGTTTTTCACTATTCATCAAAAATTGAACGTTTTTAGAAAAAATACCAAAAATTCACCCTAAGATATTTTTGATATTATAAATCTAAAAATGAAGTCCATTTTGAAAGATAAAATTTATAAAATTTCAAAAAGTGATTATTACTATTCATAACGGCTACTATGATTGGTCGTGGTGTGTGAGGACTCAAAGTTTCATACAACGCAAGCTATTGTATTATTCAAAGAGAAATGTACCATGGAAACATGGGGTGTTTCATTCTACCCTCCTCCAAAAAATTTTGTCATCGAAATTTCTAGAATATCATTGCATAAAAAACTTGGTGGTACTTTATCATAAGTTTCTTGGGTTCCCACATCACCTCTTCTATCTTATGGTTTCACCATAGAACTTTTACTAGACGTGTTGTCCATTTTCTCAACAAGTTTTCTCTTGTATCAGGAATCTTGATAGGCTCTTCACAATAAGAAAAATCGGGTTCCAGTTCAATTTCCTCATAGGTGAGTACATGAATTGGGTCAGGCATGTATTTTCTCAACAGTGATACGTGGAACACATCATGAACTTTGGGGAGAGTTGGTGGAATTTCCAAATGGTAAGCTATAGACCCAATCAATTCTAAAATTTAGAAAGGTCTGATATACCTGGCACTTAATTTACCCTTCTTACCAAATCGTATAACTCCCTTCCATGGATAAACCTTCAATAAAAAATGATCTCCTACCTGAAATTCCAAATCCTTCCTTCAGTTATTAACATAGATCTTTTTCCTACTTTGAGATTCTTTGATGTGGGTTTGGATAACCTTAACCTTTTATATCATTTCTTCAACATGTTTGGGGCCTACAAGTTTTCATTCACCAACATCATCTCAACAAGTTAGTGTGCGAAATCTCTTTCCATATTATGCTTCATATGTTTCCATCTAAATACTTTAATGGTAGCTATTGTTATAGGAAAATTCTTCTAGAGGTAAATATTGATCCCACATACCTTGATAGTCATGTGAGAAAGATCTCAACATGTCTTCTAAGGTTTGAATAGTCCGTTCTGATTGTCCATATGTTTGAGGCTGGAAGGCAGTGCCCAAATGAAGTTCAGTGTCCATGGATTTCTAAAGACTTATCCAGAATCTTGATGTGAAATAAGGATCATGATCAGAAACAATCAATAGGGGTACTCCATGAAGTCTTACATCATTATTAATATACAGTCTTGTTAAACGTTCAAGTGGTAAATCTTATCTTATAGAAAGAAAATGTGCTGACTTGATAAGACGTTCAACAATAACCCATATTGCATCATTTCTTCTAGGAGTATTTGGTAGTCCCATGAAAATTTCCATCGTAATATCATCCCATTTCCACTCAGTTATGGGAAGAGGTTGCATGACTTCTCTGGGATGTTGTCTTCCAGCTTTCATTTGTTGACAAACCATACATCTCAACACAAAATCAGCAATCTCTTTCTTCAAGTTGTCCCACCAAAAATATTCTCTCAAATCTCTATGCATCTTAGTGCTACTATGGTGTATAGGGAATTTGGAGCTATGAGAATCATCCAACAATTCCCTTTTCAGATCAGTTATATCAGGAACACAAATTCTCTTCCTAAATTTCAAAATCCCATCTTCATATATGAAGTCGATCAATCTCCCATCGTTCATCGATTTAATTTTCTTTTTAAATTCCTCATCACCTGTCTGAAAACTTTTTATCTTTTCTAGTAAAGATTGTTTGGAAACCATTTAAAAAATGATTGATGTTTCGCCTTCCATGGTTATTCCCATATCTATCTTTGCTAGATCCATGAAAATAGGGTCCCTTTCAACTCTCATCGTGTTTAAAACACCATGATCATTTATGCTCAAGGCATCTGCCACATTATTTTCCTTCCCCGGGTGATATTGTATAGTGAAATCATAATACTTGAGTAGTTCAACCCATCTACTTTGCCTTATGTTGAGATCTTTTTGTGAGAAAATATACTTCAAACTCTTGTGATGAGTATAAATCTCACATTTTTACCATATAGATAGTGTCTCCATATCTTCAATGAAAATATTACAGTTATTAACTCAAGATAATGAGTGGGATAGTTTTTCTCTTGAAATTTTAGCAACTGTGATGCATAGGTAATAACTCTATCATTTTGCATAAGGAAAAAACCAATTCCTTTCATTAATGCATTACTATAAATAAAAACCCATCATTCCCCAATGGTAGAGTCAAGATAAGAGCATTGTCCAATTTTCTCTTCAGTTCTTCAAAATATTCTTCACACTCTTTTTTCCAAACAAATTTAACCCCTTTACTCGTGATCTTGGTTAATGAGTTATCCAATTGGGAAACATTCTGGACGAACTTCCGATAATAACCTGCAAAACCAATCAAATGGTGTACCTCTATTATACTCGTCGGTGCTAGCCATTCTTGGATTTCCTTGGTCTTTGAAGGATCAAAAGAGATTCCATCCTTAGAGACAATATGGACAAGAAAAGAAATCTCCTAAAGCCAGAATTCAGAACTGCTAAACTTCCCATATAATTCAATTCTTTTAAGAGTCTTTAGAATAATTCTCAAGGGACATTCATGATCTTTATATTTTTTTTAGTATACCAAAATATCATCATTAAATACCACTAAAAATTCATCAAGATATTTCTTGAAAACTCTATTCATTAGATCCATGAAGACATAGGGAGCATTACTCAGTCCAAAAGACATTACTGTAAACTCGTAATGCCTATACCAGGTACGAAATGTTCTGTTCAAAATGTCTCCCTTCTTCATGCACAACTGATGGTATCTAGATCGAAGTTCAATATTTGAAAAATATTGATCTCCATGAAGATGATTGAATAAATCATCAATACGAGGTAGGGGATACTTGTTCTTTATTGTTATAGCATTGATCTCCCTTTAGTCAACGCACAACCTCATAGATCCTTCTTTCTTCTTGACAAAGAGAACATGGGATCCCCATGGACAAACACTAGGGTGAATAAATACTTTATTACTCAACCCCTCTATTTGTTTCTTTATCTCCAATAATTCCACAATGGCCATTCTATAAGGGGTATTAGATATGGGCCTTGAACTAGGAGTTAAATCAATGGAAAACTCAATTTCTCCTTCAGGAGGATGTCTAGGTAAATCCTCTGGAAATACATCAACATATTCTTGTACTATTGGTAAATAATATATTTTAACATTATTTTCCTCAACCATAGTTATTTAATTCTCTTCCTCCCTAATAATTTAATTTAGTAGTGATAATGGGGTGGATCTAGATAAGAATTAGGTGGTGACATTTCTTCTCTAAAGATAAGGTACTTTTTATCATCATCAAAAAATTTAACCTCCTTCTTATTACAATAAATTTTTGCATCATGGTCTGATATGCAATCCATTCCAAGGATTATATCAAATTCAATCATTGGTATGACGATGAGATCAGTAGATAAAGAACATTTATATTCCCTAATGGGAACTGATTCACAAAACTTTGTTGTAGTGGTACTTCCCTTAGGTGTTGACCGACAACTCTCTTGTTAAATCAAATTGGAAATATCAAATTTTTTGAGCAGACTGGGAAGATATGAAATAATGTGATGATCCGAAATCAAATAAAGCATCAGCTAAACATGAGTAAACCATTAAATTAACTACCACCATGTCTTTTGGAGCTTCAACCTCATCAGTAGTGATCGTATAAGCTTGGCCTTGATCTCTTGGCCTTTTCTGAGATAATTTTCCTTTGCGCTTAGTAAATTCATTTGCATAATGTCTCATCTCCCTACAATTTTAGAATTGGACATTGTTAGCATCCTTCTTCCCCTTAAAATCACCAGTAAGATAGAATTTCTGTCTACATTTGTTTCATACTCCTTTTCCTTTTAGGCAGGCACCAGGGTGCTTCCTTACACAATTATCACAGGTTGGAAATTAATCTCTTCCCCTCTTCCCTATTTCATTATTTCCTTTCCTTGATTTTTTAGCAGATCTCTTCTTCTCCTTCTATTCTTTAGATTCGTAAGACTTAGAGAGTTATTTTTTTGTCTTGATAGCACATGAGACTATATATTCATACGACGAGAAGTATTATGAGACTAATTCATAATGGAGAAATGGTTTTAACCCATTAAAGAATCTATAAATATTACACCTTGGGTTACGTATATAATATGTATCATTTATTGCTAACCTTGTAATGTTTTCCTCATAATTTGCACCATTATAATCATCCATTTACCTCAGACTAAAAAATTTCCTTTCCATATCCACTCAATGGTCACGAGGAAAGTATTTTTCTAAGAAAATCTCTTTAAACTCCCTTTATTCTATATTTGATACTTCATCATCTTTATTTGTGTTTTGAATCAATGACCATCATTGATATGCATGCATGTGATATTAAATATAATTAATATATTTTAAAAAATAATTTCTGGAAAACTGAAAATTGAATCTAGTACTCTCTCATTTCCTAGATCTGAATAAATCCATTTAATGCCCCAAATAAATAAATAAATAAATAATATTCATTACATTCTACCCACCATACGAATTTTCTTCCTGAAAAGATAAAAAAAATATTTAAAAATAAATGGGTATGAGGAAATCATTAAGGTCTCTGACTCCTGGATTCTTTCCTAAATATTCTTGTGTTGTCATCAAACATGCACTAGGGGAATCAATAACCCATAGAATATCCTCTCTCGTTGATCCTTGATTTCCACATTATAATCAATAATGATGGTGTAAGATCCAGGATATTTTTTCATGTTTTTTTGTTTCTGTTAAAGTTAATTCCATTCATTTGGTCAAATATTTGTTTCTGAAATGTCATCTGAATTCTCGAGGATGTTATGGGTGTTAAAGAAATGAAAATGGTGGAAAAAGGAGTTTTTGGGAATGTTGCACAGTTTGTGCCTAATTATGAAAACCGTACGGATCATCCTAGGTAGCCCTGAAACCTTGGACAGAGGTTTTTGCAAGATTACCACACAATTAATCTAAATCTACAAAATTCCCCAGAAATTGTGCAAAAGGGGGATTTTGGGATAGTGGCACTTGCACAGTTTTCGCACGGTTTGGGAAACTGTGCTGGTAAACCTGCGACCCAGTAAAGTTGAGAAATTTACAAAAATGTCATTCTGGGATTTTAAACCCAAACACTATATTTCCTCCTATCTTCCCCTTGTATACCTAGGGATGAAGAAAAGCTCCCAATATCTTCCGAGGGTGATTCTCCTTTATCTCTCCGTCATTTGGAGTGTCTTCAGTTTGGAATTTAAGATCCGAGTAAGGTTAATCCACCTCTTGCTTCTATTTTTGTTTTAGGTTTCACATTCCTTCCTTATCTTTATATTAAGATCTTAAACCCTTTTTTCCAATGAGATATATGTTGAGACTTCAAAGGAGTGTTGAATTAGGATCCAAGGCCACAAATAGGTGTGTGTTTGCCAACAGATCCAAGATAGGTGGTCCAAAAGTTTTATCCCATAGTTTTAATTGAGATTTGTGCATGTTTGGGTTTATTTTTTGATTTCCCTATTTGTGTGATTTTGATCATTTGATGAGTTTTAGTGTAATGGATTTTTAGATTATGAATGGAAACCCTCATCATCTCCATGGGACACAAGGTGTATGAATTCACCATTGTAGGTCCACCCATTGGGAGTGCCGATACTTTCCGAATATAGAGGGTAGCTAAGAATGAGAAAGGTTGTGTTGGAATAATATAGAACCCATGATAAGAATTGTAAAATGTTAAATGGGAGTTAAAATGAATTATTATCATGTGCCTATGCTTTCTAATAGCTTAAGGGATTATTTTTCATAGAAATAGAAATGGGTCAAATTAGTTAATGGGGAGTGTGCCTTATAGCTAATGAATTTTGTTGAAAACCATAATAGGGTGGGTGTATGATAAATATATACAAATGGGATTGTTAATGGATTGTTAATTGATGAATATGGTTAATGGGGAAAGACTTGGGAAAGGGAATTGGGATAATGGTTTTTGTAGTGTAAAATGACATTGTGAGCGGGATGTGGCATTATAGTGAATCTCTTATTGATTTTTGGGAATCATGATTGTTATATTTATTTATTGTATAAGTAGTGATATGGGTTGTGTGTGGTGAATGGATAAATAAGCATGCAAACATGTCTTGGTAGTGGGATAATAGACTAATAATCATCCCACATGTAGAGTTGGACTAATGCTCTAACCTACCAAGGAATGCACGGGTTGGGGAGTGAGACTAATGCTCTATACCCCCAATGGTTGTTTTCAATGAAAATATCTGGATATAGGATCCATAGTAAGTGTGTTGATTATATGACATGCTTATCCCTAGTGAGATAGGGACCTAACTTGTTCGCTTATACAGAATGAAAAATTCCATGAATATTGTCTGAATAAGGTAAATGTCCCACTGATGGATTATATGTTAATTATGAACTAAATGACATGATGATGTACGTAATAAACTTGGAAAATTAATCCTAACAGTAATAACAATGTATATAAAGGTTAACGAGTGGCCCTAGAAGTGTCATTCTATTACTTTCCATTTATTTATACTTTTACACACAATCTTTGAGAGTAGATATTTTGTAGATTCCAGTTGTTGTGGCATAATGAGTTGTACTCACACCCTGCTTGGTCCTATGTTTGGAACCTAAGAAGATTTCATGCATGAATGTTAGGACAAGGGTAAGGGCCCTATGTTAGAGAGTTTATCTGGACATGGTACATGCATGAATAGGTTTCCTACTTAGATTTAGGACCATTTAGGGGATTCTACTATTGTATTTATTTAGGGGGTTTTCACTTATAATTATAGCATGACATGAAATTTTTACTTGTTCTAGTGTTTTGAAACCAGGATGGATATGTTTGGCTATGCATGCTATTGGTTGTTTCTTATTATTTCCCCTACTTATATTGTGATATGCTATTGATTACTCTGATAAAGAGGGTATAGTATCCCCATGTGACTAATCTAGACCCTTGATGCTAGTCAGAAACCTCTAGCATATTGGGAGGCGTGCTTGAGGTCATGGGATGACCCGGATCGACGCACTAGTTTAGTGACACCTAGGTCGGGGATGTTACAAATTGGTATTAGAGGAGTTACTTTCTCTTTATTACTATCTAAGGATAGTATACATGAGATTAGATCATTGTCGAGCCTTGGTAATGAGATCATTCTCCGGAGTAGATAACCCAAGTGAGGGGGAAACCCAAGTAACCTAGGGAGGGAATTTTTGTTTTTTTTTTGTGTGTTATTACATTTGATGATATTTCATCATTGGTTGAAGCACCTGTGGTATGATGTGACAGATTTGTGATATTTTTCTCATGGATGGAATGAAACGAGGTTGTTAATTCATGAATCATTCTAGGAACCTATTTATATAAGTGACATGGATCATAGTAGGAACACACACATGGGATGGGTGTGCAAGACATAATGAGTGGAATACATTTTATTTTCTTGAAAATAGTTAATTATTATATAATGGGATAATATAAATGTGTAAAAAGGGAAATTAGAATGCTATGTAATAATAAAAAATGATTCTTGATAAATAAAGGTAAGTGAATTTAAATTTTCTCAGAGTAAATTAGGATGTGGAAATCATTTTAAAAATGTTTAAAAGGTAGATCTTGTAACCATGTGAGTCAATTACCTCATATTAGCCATGGCCATTGGGAAGGATGGTTGAGGGTAGTTTTCTAGATGTAATAAAGACCAATGTGATGTTTATGGGAAATTTATTATTTATGGATAGTGATGATCCTTTACTTATTCCTTGTGCATGTTTCATGGTGTAGTTCTAGAAAGTTCATGTTTGGCACTGTAGAGAATTTCTACCATGAAGGCGTGCGCCGATTAGGAGACCATAGAATGTTTCTAAGAATGCTCCCCCAGTAGTGGAGCATGAATAACCCATGGTTCTGGAAGAAAGCGAAGAGAAATTCCATGAGAACATTTCTTGTTTTATGAAAATGATGGAACAGGATCAAGGGTGGGTCACACAGATTATGTTTGAATTGACCAGGGTGTTTCAGCTACAACACCCTTTGAATTTTACCAGAGAGGGTGGGAAAAAGGCATAATAGTTATAGATAGATTCTATCAACACATTTCTTTAACATCTATAGACTTTTCTGAAAATAAAGTCAAATCGGTAGCCTACATGTTGTGGTGCTAGGAAAAGTGTTGGGGGATATGTTATCTTTGAACGAACATGTAGAGGAATGTTGTGGGAGAGTTATTAAGAAAGGTTTCTACAACATTAATACCTAGATACTTTAATTCAATGGAAGGCTATGGATTATATGAGTCAGACATAGGAGATGATGTCAGTAATGGAGTATGCAGGCCGGTTCACAGACTTGCAACATTTTGTTCCTTCTTTAATTGGAGATGAGGAAGTTATCGAAAGGCACATTCAGGGTGGATGTTGACATGAGATCAGATCCCATATTAATATCTTTCAACTAAATAGGTTTTTGAGGTGATGGATTAGACCCTCATTTCATAAGGAAACCTCAACGGGGCCTCCATAAGAAGATATATGATTCCTACGGGGAGAACTTGTGGTGCAAATTCAAACAGTAGAAAGCTCTATTTCAAGAATTCCCACTAGGGATGTAGTGGAAAACATGCCCAGAAAAAGGAATAATCCTCTTAAGTTAGTGATCGAGTTTACTGCTACCAATGTGTTATCACTCGAAAAGTGAAAATTTAATTTTCTCGAACACCTATTAGGTGTAGTTAATGTGGAAAGATAGGCCATTTGCAATGGTTATGTAGGAACCCACGATAGACTAAAAGTATCGAAGGATAGAGACCAGTGCAGAGAGCAGGTAGGAGATCGATTACCACATATGAGGTTGTTATTTGGATCTCCACATGTCATACTAGTAGGGGGGGTGGATGTGTAAATCAATAAAGAGACAATTCATACTAACAAGGTAGTGTAGAGCAGGTTACTCAAGCTGGATCCTAAGGAAAAGGGATAAGACATCTGCATGTAGTTCAGTCTACACCTGAAGGTGTAAAGGTTGGACCTTCAACCATTTGAGGTATGATTCTCATAGCTTCCACACTCTAAAATTATTTATTTTACATAGGCCCCACACATTCTTTTATTTCGACACAGTTATTAGTAGTGTTGGGCCTAACTATGGAAAGGTCATATGGAGTTATGTCATTTGATACTCTGTTGGGGGTGAGAGTTGATGATATAAGGAGGTTTAATGATTGTGGATTAGAGGTTGGTGGATTTTGTTTCCTATGGGATCTATTTCTTTTGGAGATGTCAGGTTTCGACCTAATCGTGGGTATGGATTGGTTAGTAGAGTATCAATCCCATATCGATTATTATCAATATTTGGAAAATTTTATGTCTCATAATGGAGAAACTTATATCTTTTTTGGTGAGTGGGATGTTCGAGTAGGCCATGAAGATCCATTCTATAAGTAGTTGGGATAGACCATGACCCCATTGTCATGCCTTGTTCTTGATGATGATGAATTGGAGCAACATGTCTTTCCTCCTGTGGTGCATTGATTCCAGGATGTGTTTCTTGAGGACTTATTAGGTCTACCACCTAAGATAGATGTTGAGTTTACAATCGAGTAGCTTCAAGGGGTTGTACCAGTTTCTATCCCACTGTATCGAATGGTTCTAGGAGAACTCTAGGAGATTAGGGCTCTGATGGAAGAGTTGGAGCGGAATTGATTCAGTCATCCTAGTACATTTCCATGGGAATCACCCATGTTGTTTTCTAAGATGGATAATGTGTTGTTAAGGTTATGTGTCAACTATAGAAAGTTGAATCAGATGATGGTTAAGAACTGATACTCTATTCTCAGAATTGATGACCTTTTTGACCAACAGATGGGTGACATAGTTTTCTCTAAGATCAATTGAGATTGGGATACCATCAGTTAAGTGTGAGACCTTCTAATGTACCACAAACTGATTTACGAAGCAGGTACGGGTTGTATTAATTTTTGGTAATGACATTTGGGTTGACCATTGTTTCGAATATGTTTTTGGTGATAAGGAATAAGATATTTCACCCTTATCTGGATCAATTCATGGCTATCTTTGTTGTTGAAATCATGGTGTACTCACGAACTATTGATGTTCATGCCCAACATCTTGACATCATTATGAGTACATAGAGAGAGCGTAGGATTTATTCTAAGATATCAATGTTCTTGTTATGGATTATGAATGTTAATATCTTTGTACACATCATTTTTTAGTCAGGTGTGTCATTGGATCCAGAGAGGGTGCAGCCTGCAGTGTCTTCAGAGAAGCCCAATAATGTTTCTGATATTCATAGATTTCTTGTTTTGGTCGGTTATTTGTAGAGGTTCATTAGAAATTTCTCCCATTTTGTAGAACCACTCTAAATATTAAACAAGAGGGGACTTAAGTTTGAGTGTTTGGAGGCCTGCAGATTTTATTTTCAATAATTGAAGAAGTGGTTCACTACCACACTGATTCTAATCTTACCTGAACAGTGTAAGAAGTACCCCTTGTTCTGTGATGCGTCTAATGTTGGAAATTGGGAACTATTTATGTAGGATGATCGATTTTTATCTTATGGGTATAGTAAATTGAGACCACATGAATGAAACTACCCTACTCATGATCTTGAGCTAGATGTTGTAGTTTATGCCTTAAATTGTTAGAGGCACTACTTGTTGGTAGATCGATTCATGGTGTTTTATGATCATAAGAGTTTAAAGTATATATTCTCTTAGAGGTATTTAAATATTCTACAGAAAAGGTGGGACGAGTACCTAAAATTCTTCGACTTTGAGTTGGTTTACACACCATGAAAATAGAATAGTGTTGTAGATTCTCTGAGCCGAAAGACTTTGAATTAGACAGTTCAGGAATCCAACTCTGAATAGAAAATTATTTCTTTGTTTGCGGAGATTCACCTCAAAGAACAGGATGGGAAACAAAAAAATGGCATGTGTGTCTTTAGCGATTGAGTCCGTACTTTTGGTTGGAGGCAAAGAGAGCCCGCTGGAGGATCTAGAGTGTCTGGCTATGAAGGAAAGTCTTAAAGGTGGAGAGTCACCTTCTAGTTAGTCCTTGGGTGGTATTGGAATTGTCTTTATTAGTGTCCATGTGGTGGTACCAGTGTGTTTTCATGAAGATTTGATGCATGAGCTCCACACATTGAGGTGGTAGTGAATCTGAGATTGATTGATATGTATAGTGATCTTGATAGGCAATATTGGTGGATGTGGATAAAGAAGGACGTTGTGGGTTTCGGGGTGCGATGCATTACCTATCAATAGTTAATGGGTGGGCATCAAAATCCAGGGGGTTTTATAGTCACTGAACATTCTTGAATGGAAGGGTAATGATGTAATGATGGGCTTTTTATTCGCAATTCTGAGGACACCTCATAAGAATATGGAAATATTGGTTGTTGTGGATTGGTTGACTAAATTGGCTCATTTCTTGTCGATCCAAGAAGCATACATAGTTGATCAGTTGGGTGAGTTATATGTTAGAGAAGTAGTGATATTTCATGGTTTTCTAAGAACCATAGTTTCTTATTAGTATTCTCGTTTCACATCACTCTTCTGGAAGGGATTACAGAAGGTGATTGGTGCCCATGTTTTGTTGAGTACGGTGTATCATTTACAAATGAATTTGAAGTTTGAGAAATCAATTCAATTATTTGAGGACATGGTTATATCTTGTGTCTTTTATTTAATTAGTTCATGGGAAAACACTTATCAGTCATTGATTTTACTTATAATAATAGTTTCTAGGGTATGATTCAAATGGAACCTTTTGAGGCACTTTATGGGATACCATGTAGATCTACATTGTGATGGTTAAAGGTTGGGGAATTTGAGATATTGGGACCAAGTATTATGCAAGAGATGTTGGATAAAGTTCATTTGATTCATAAGTGCATCATGAAATCTCAGAGTAGGAAAAATTAATATTTATATCGGTATCTTATACATCTGGAGTTTGTGGTGGGGGATATTGTGTTCCTTCGTGTTTTTTCCATGGTTGGGTCACCATCGTATTCATATGTAGGGAAAGTTAGCGCCCAGGTATGTGGGTATGTTTGATATTGTGGAAAGGATTATACCAATGGATTACCAATTGGATCTTCCACAGTGGTATAGTGGGATGCATGATGTTTTTTATGTTTCACCAATTCAGCTGTATCATCCTAATCCATCTCATGTGATAAACATCGATGATGTTGAGCTTGAGCCTGACACATCCTTTTGGGAGAATGTGGTTCATATTGTGGATCATAGTGAGATAGTTTTATAGGGAAAAGTTATAACATTAGTTCATGTTGTTTGGAATAATGGAAATGTCTGGGAAGAAACATTGGAGCAAGAGACAGATATGTGGGCCCAATGGACCGATCTCATTTGTTGGAATACTCAATGATGCTCAGAAAGAGCGACTCGAGGATGAGTCATCCTAATATGGGGAGGTTGTAAGATCTAGGATCTTTCTAAAGGAATGTTTTTGTTTATGATTCAGTTAAAGTCCTTTATTATGGCCAAATATTTGTTTCAAAAAGTTCATGTGAAGGATCGAGGGTGTTATAGAGGTGTAGGACATGAAAATGGAGAGAAAATGAGTTTCCAGGCATGCTTCACAGTTTGTGCATGGTTAGTGAAAACCATGTGGATCATCCCAGGTAACCATGCAGTCTTGGGCAGAGGCTTTTTCATGGTTACCACATAGTTAAGCTAACCATGATGAATTTCCATGAAACTGTGCAATATGGGGATTTTGGGACAGTAGCTCTTGTAGGGTTTGCACACAGTTTGGAGAACTGTGGGGGTAAACCGTGTATCCTAGTGAAGTTGATAAATTTAAAAAAAATCCATTATGGGATTCTAAACCCAATTTTTTGATTTCTTGCTTTCTTCCCCTTGCAACCCTATGGACAAACCAAATCTTCCAAGACCTTCCAAGGGTGATTCTCCCTCATCTCTATGTCGTTTGGAGTGTCTTCGGTTTCCAATAAAATATTCGAGTAAGGATAATACCCCTCTTGCTTCTATTTTTAATATAGGGTTCACATTTCTTCCTTATCTCCTTCTAATGCTCCATAAGCCTTCTCTTTTCAATGAGATATAGGTTGAGATTTCAAATGGGTGTTGAATCCGTATCCAAGGCCTTGATTAGGTGTGTGTTTGTCAAGGATCCAGGGTAGGTGGTCTATAAGTTATATCCCACAGTTTCATTTGAGATTTGTTCCTTATTGGGTTTATTTCTTGATTTTACCCTTGTTTTTCTTTTGATCCTATGATGAGTTTTGGTGTAATGGATGTCTATACGATTAATAGAAACCCTAGTTATCTTCATGGGACACATGGGGTATAACCTGACCTTTGTAGGGACACCCATGGGGTTCCCCGATACATTCTAAACTTAGAGGCTAGATAAGTATAATCAAGGTTTTTTTGGGACATTTTGATACATTGATAAACATTTTAAAATTTATTATGGGAGGAAAATGAATTATTGGTAAGTTCATATGCTTATTATTTTCTTAAGGAATTGTTTGGAATGGTAATATAAATGAATTAAATTAGTTAATTGGGATTGTACCTTGTGGATAATGAATTATGTTGAAAAAACTAAGAGGGTGTGTGCATGAGAAATTTTGACACTTTTTGAATTGATGATTGTGGTTAGTTGGGTGAGCCTTGGGAAAGATAATTGGGATAACAATTTGTATAGTGTAAAATGGAATTATGAGTGGGATAAAGCATGACATTGAATCACTTGTTTATTTTTATGAATAATTATTATTATATTTATTGTTTGTATGGGTTTTGATAAGGTTTGTGTGTGGTGAATGGATAAATAAGCATGTGCACATGGCTTGGTGGTGTGATAAAGGACTTATACTCCTCCCACGGGTAGGGTTGGACTAATGCTCTGACCTACCCTAGAATTCATAGGTTGGGGATTCGGACTGATTCTTTATTCCCTCAATGGTTGTATTTAATGAAAACACCTAGACTGAGGCTACAAGGTAAGTGCGGTGATTATATGACATGCTCATCCCTATCAAGATAGGGACGTAACTTGTTTTCTTATGAAGAAGGATAAATTCCATGAATATTGTGCGAATACGGTAAGTGTAAAACTCATGGATTATATATTAATGATTAACTAAATGAACATATGATGTATATAATGAACATGGACCAATAATCCTAAAAGTAATATAAAAGTAGGGAAACATTGATGAGTGGCCCCTGAAATGTATTTCCTTAACTTTACATTTATTTATACTTTCACGCACTATCTGTTGGACTGGAGATTTTTTTGACATTGTTGTTGGTTTCCTATTGAGTTGTACAAACACCTGCTCGGGACTCTATTGGGAACTCGAGTAGATTCCATGATTGTAGTTAAGGACAAGGGAAAGGGCCATATGCTATGGAGTTGAGTTGGACACGTGATAGGCATGAAAGAGGCTCCTGAATTAGATTCATTACCATTTTGGGGATTCCGTTTTTTTCTTTATTTTTGGTTTTGTAAACTTGGCATTGTATCATGACATGGCATGTTTTTTGTTTCTCGTGGTTTTAACCCAATTAGGAGATGTTTGGATATGCATTTTATTGGTTGTTTATTATTGTTTACACTGCTTATATTTTGATCTATTTTGGATTACACTGATAATGAGGTTATACTCTCCCCTTGTGAAAAATATAGAGATTCACGGCTAGTTGGCAACCTCTAATGTATGGGGAGGTGCGCTTGAGGTCATGTGATGAACCTGATTGGGGAACCAGTTTAGTGGAACCCAGGTCAGGGATGTTACATGTAGATATGTCCTCAATGTCCTACTCACCCAAGTCAATAACATGTGATGGTTCATACATGTACTACCTCACCTGCGACACATATAAGATTTCATATACCCTATCAAAATATGGTGGTAGATCCAATCAGTGCACCACTTCTCAAACTCTATGAAGTATCTAGAAAGGGAAAATGAATCTCATAGATAACTTGACCCCTTGACCAAATATTCACATTCCACAACAATTTGATACCATTTGGAACACATTTCCTCCCTCCATAACCTCTTTATGTATCCATAGTCTCTATGAATAATTCTTTTCATTCCATGGTTTAGTCATCATCTTCTCTTGGATGATATGAACCTAATATAGAATATCTCAAACGAACTCTATGAAAATGAGTGTTGAATCACCATGAACATCCCATCAATTTGGTGACCTACAGGGTCTCCCATTCAATGCCTTTAATTGTGGCATACCAATGGTTTAAAAATATCTATTTTTATGAAAAATCCAATAAGGTTAGGTGATACACAATCTATGATCAAAATCTAACATGCTAGCCCAGAACATGTCCTCAAATACCTGAATGGTTCTATCATTCGGTCTATTTGTATGGGATGAAATTTCTTGTTCAAACATAATTTAGTACCAACTTCCTCTAGTAATACTCTCCATAATCATTACATGAAGTGATGATCACAGTATGAAACTATCATTTAGGTAATTCCATGGAGCTGGACTATCTCTTCTATATACCATAACCCCAATATATCTACTAAACTCTTCTCTCAAATATCTATGAAGTGGGACAACATGGTGAGTTTTTCTATGATCACCTTGATAACATAATGTACAATGTATGTATGTGGTAACCCTGTCACGAATTCAATTAATATCCCATAAAATGTATTCTCTAGCAGCGTTATGGGTTGATCTAAACCTGTTAGATCCTAGTGGTAATCCTTGACTTGATGATAAGTGAGGAATTAAGTGAAAAACTTTTCAATACAACTCATAATTCTTGGAAATCAAAAGTAATGTAGGAGGTCTTGTGGATTATGTACCCTGCCTATATGTACCATAAAACGTGATGTATAAAACTATTGCATCACCTAGTCCTGTAATGTGAATGATACCATCCTCTGTACTATGAAAATAATAACATGATATCCACCTTAAAAATATCCATCAGGAGAAGAAACAATGTATATCTCAATACCTAATATCTCATAGTTTGTATCCACATGGAAAAAAAGTCATGGGGTAACAACTAGAAACTGAATATATGAAGAACCGACCTTTTACTTGATGGAAATAAGAAATGAGGTTAAATTATCTGACAACTCGACCACTAACTAAGAATAATATCTCATATTGAGAGAATCTACCATCGTTTTCCCATTCTTATAAGTATAGACATTCGTTAATTCATATTACTATAGTAAATATTTCCATATCATCTATCTCAAGTAAATATCCTTCCGGGAGAAGATATATTTTAGACTCATGTGGTCAAAGTAGATGATAAACCACTCTCCCGTCAGGTGTTATCATAGAATATTATGTTCCAAGACTGTTACTACATGATCAACATCATGGGTCATATAGTTCTCCTGTAGTCTCAACTGATGTGAACTATAAGAAATAAATTCCAGTAAGAAAATCAAAACACAACCTAAACTGATCCTTGATACATCAAATAACACTATGTACTCGACACCCTCATTTGGAAATATCTATACGATAGCTCTATTTAACCTCAGATTGAACTCCTGAAAGAACTATGGGAACATTTCCATCCACATGAAATGGTATCCCTTATTGGTGAATGATCTCAAGTGTGGTTCCAATCTAAATAAATCAAGTACAAACCTCCAATATTGACATTCAATACCATGTATACCCAACACCTTGGTAACACACTTGGGTGGCTCCCATGCAAGAAATTCCTCAACCTTCATCAGGTCCAATGCCAATCCTACCTTTGAGGTGACATGCTCTTGGAAGTAGACCTCTCGAATACAAAACTGACACTTTTAGAGCTTCCTATAAAGTTGGTGATCTCAAATTGTGTCATAGATAATCCTTAAATGTATCACATGTTACTCCATAGACAAAAAGTACACTCGGATATGGTCAAATAAGGCTACCATGATCTATTATATGATTTTTTGAATGATCCAGTTCATGAGTCCTATAAATACTACATGGTTTTTTGTCACATCAAAGTGCATCACCTGTACTCATAGTGTTTGTAGTAACATCTAAATGTCACCATAAATATATCATCATCCTGTATTCATAGTTAGTGATAGCATGATTGGAGTTGAATCTTTAAGAACCATTGTTCCCTCCCATCTTATCAAATAGGTTTTTGATTCTCAGTTATGGACACTTATTCTTCATTAATACATGGTTCAAGAATTAGTAGTTCACAGATAAACTCAAGCTCTTGGAAGCCTTATTTGAAAACAACTTTTGGGCTACCTAGTGAAAATATCAGTTCTCACAATGACCTTACCATACACGACATCCAACTCCACGTCAACTCTTGATTCTCTATGGGTGCCATCTGATATATAGGTGTAGATATCAGGGCCTTCGTGGGGATTATTCCAAACCATAATTATAGATCATTATTGGGATTTAATACTATAACTTCCTAGGGGAAGATATCCTCAAACCCGACCACTACCACAAGGAACTGGTAGCCCATATGATCTAATACTAAAATAGTCAGGCTAGAAAACTAGTGTGTAATAGGCTACACTCCCTTATTTATGATCCCATCCTTCTCTACTATGTTTTCCTTTCCGCCCACAAATAAAAATTCCATACCTCCATTATTGACACACCATATCCTCCTACTAAAATAGTAATTTTTTTCATTAACTATGGATATACAGTCCATACATAAGATTAATTTATAATTCCTCATTGCTACCACAAAAAGATCCCATAAAATTAACTCACCTCCAAGTATCACATCACACTATTGAGGGAAGTGTGAAATTTACGATTCACCACTTTTTAGAGTTTCAAAACAAAAGGGTTTAGCCAAAGGATCAACCGGAATCTCTATGTCTAAAACTAAAGTTGTTGAAATAATGGTAAGAATGATACATGTGTCTATAAATACGACGTATAAGTTAGAAGATACTCATATAAAACCTTATATCATCCCATGAGCCTTGGGATCACAGGCATATAAAGACTATAGATTCCCTCCTCCCAAACAATTATCTGCCTAATCCTGGCATTGACAACCTTGGGGTGGTGGTGGTAATAAGTAAAACCTCATACCACCTCCTACTACTCTACTAGACCCTCTTCATTATCAACCTATATTTAGACCACCATGCTCTTGCCTTTATCTCTACCTTAATATTCCATCAATCATATCTTCACCAGTTTTATGATGGGTGGGACAATCCCCTGAAACATGTCCACAACCATTGTATGAGAAACATCTCCTCTCCCTCAGCTTATTTGAGCCATCTTAAGAGCACAACGCCACTGATCCTCTATCTTGGGTTGGTCTCATAATGCTTATAACATGCAGGTATCCTTGTGACTAAAATTATCTACCTGTTAAAAGTACTGAACCTTAGGTTTTAACTAATAGCACCCATTATCGGCATTTTCTCTACCAAGAATATCACTTCCACTAAGGCCCACTCAAGAACTCCAACATAGGTGGGAATAATGATCGATATCTCATAATCCTTTAAATCCCAACATAATCCCTTCTTAATGGTACACTCTGGAAAATAAATATCTCAAACCATATCCATTAAATATCACGAGAGATCATTAAACCTCACAGAATACACTTCCATGGTCAAACATCCTTACTACATATGAAGAATCTATAGTATGCACATTTATCACAACATGGATGGATAAAACTCATCCCTAATGACACATTAAAATTATGACTATGATAGGGTTGTCTCATCATGTAGTTGAGTCACTAAAGTCCATTATCTTCTAGATGATTTATGAAGAAGACTCACTATGAGGACCTCCAACTTATCTGAAATCTTCTTCACAAGTCAAAACATTTATGTGACTTCCTCTAGCATGTCCTTGGTGACCTTGGGGTATAACTCGCCCTGAAAACAAGGTATCCATTGACTCTAGAACATTTGAAGCACAGTCATCTTGTGTGAATACTCATCTATAATTACCAAAACTAGATGCTCCTCAACCAGTGGTTGTAAATCTATTAAACCACCGGTAAGTTTTATATCTATTATAGGACCCTTTACTAAATCCTCATTACACAACAGATCATCCTTGTGATAATGTGATGGAATCCTATATGTCTTTCATTGTTATGTAATGATGAAATCAACAATATGTACCTATTTCAAAGAGTATATTTGGGGAGCTCAATCTTGAAGGACATGAAATAAATTTCCCATTATTATTTGATGCATGTAAAAATGTTTTCCCTATACCAGATTTCTACATGTACCAAGTCGAATGGAAGGTGATTAGAGTAATAGTGTATTGATATTTTGACTTCCACACCAGCACTGAGGTCCTTCGATTGAAGGATGAGTAGAAAAAATAGAATACTATTTCCCCAAAATAGTCATATAGATTCTTATGCTATTGTATAAAAGACAAATCTAATACCACACTTTCATGTCCCTACCCACCATTGTTTGAACCACGACAACCCCAAGCCTTCCTCCAATAGCCTAGGGGTTGGAAACAAGTGTTTATTAGGTATATCCCACACAAGGAATACATTATCCTAATTTACCTATAAAAATTCACACATCTCCAAGCATGTAAAATGTGGAAATATAAAACATATGAAACAAATGAATTTATAAATCTATGATCCCAAAATCAGATTATGAATGTAATGTATTGAATGGGATAAGAGGTCCAATTAAAATCCCCACAAAAAAACTATCGAGAGGATAAAATTATCCAAGGGTGAGGACTAAGATAAAATGAAACCACCCAAAAAACATGTCAGTCTATCTATCTCACGAAATGCTTTACCATCTCCCCATCATCCAAGAACGCCGTTAAATGGGTCATCATATTTATAAGACAATACATGTTTGGAAAGATCCATTTTAGTTGTGACTATAAAAACCCCCATTATAAATCCATAAAATCACTTATAACAAAGAATCAACATTATTTAGATAATAAAAAATATTTACCAATCAATGTATTATAGAATGAAAACTAAGATATACTCAGAAAGGACACCACGCCTTCAGGTGGTCACAACCAAACTTCCAACTAGTGTATTCTGCTTGAAGTAATTCTCATTCTTATAGAAACCACCCCATGATACATGATACTACTATATAAAATCATCCAATAGGTCATAATCATTGGGAAATGCCCAAGAAATCTCAATGGTCTCAAAATACCCTGATACCAAGATTGGGGTTCACACTCAGGACCGTGGTGGGACACCACAAACCCAATCTAGTTCATCCTGCTACATAGGGGATCATATTCCAATGATACTACGAACCCACCTGATATGTATATTTAGATAAAGGATAAAAACCCTACTAAAGGAGGTGACACTGATTCCACAAACCCCACCTAGTACAGAAAAATGATAGAGGATCACAATCTTGTCTCATGGTGGGAGAACACTAACAACTTCAAAGAATCATCCTCTAGAGGGAATCACAATCATGATATGTGGATGTAATGATACTATGTACCAGTAAGGGAACGGATAAAGGGAACATAGTTGTTTAATAATAGTCCAAACTAAAGAAATGAATGTTTAGAAACACCCTTAAAGGAGGTAAACAGAGTATATTGGTTGTATAGGACATGTCCATATTACACCTGGTTTTCATGTGTTTTGATGCCCCACTTGGAATGTTAATCTCCATATACAAGGTGTGTAAGAATAGTACATGACATGTAGGGATTACCTGGAACCGTTTTTTCTAATGTACACACTCTTAGTTACTGTTGTCCATGCCCATGTACCAAATCGTTTACACCTGGTCATGCTAGTGCACACCTGGCCAGGACCATTCTTATGTACACCTATTTGTGTAATTCTGAAGTATTTGTATACTTTTATTTCCCATGATAGTGTATCCTATGAGATACATTTCAATCCCCTAATCATGTGTCACATGGCACGTGACAGGGTCATACAACATGTGCTATTTAAATATTCATTGAAACCATAGCGCTGCAGCCAGAGGGTCCCATAAAAATATAACGCTAGAATATAGACCATGTAACCTGGGATTTTGTAGATCCATAGAGATCCCAACCACATCATACTACACATCACATTAACCACCATTATCCCCATTATTAATAGATCAGAGGTTGGTCGACCATAACATCACCTGATCATAAGATTTCTGGCCCTCGATCATCTCAGAAAATGATTTTTCAAGGCAATTTGTTAGCATCATGAGCCATAATAATGTATCACTTTTAGGAATGGAACTCTTGGCACAATCCAGTATTGTTCCTCCTAAAATCATCCATTTTCCTTAATATTCCTTAAATTATGACTGTTATCGCAATCCCTATCTATGGTATTGATCTGATGTGTCATAGAACAGTTGAGGAATGATCAAATACTAGGTAATAATCAAACTAGAGGCCAAATGAAAATACACACGATGAATTAATGATGAAATAGGGGAAGAAACCAAAAGCCAAAATATGTGAGGAATGAAACTTATCCTTTTTTAATTCATCCATGATCTGTTTTTGTAGAACTGATGAATGAATTGGGATAGATAAACAACAAAGCCTAAATAAATCCATCAATTTAAATCTACCATTGGTGTGTGAATCAATTATTGCTTGTGGAATTTATCAATGTTATACTGGGATTAAATAACAGTACAGAAATAACAAATCGATATCCTAACTTGATTTTGGATTGATCGTTGATAAAGAACTGTCACGTGTTTTTATGGTTGGAGATATCCATGAACTCGGATGGCACAACGATCCCTGAACTAATATTTTTCTATTGTATTTCTATGGTATATTCTCCAACTCTCTCTCAATGGCCCTTATAAATTTTTATGGGCTATGTGTCTTAACCTAATATTTTCTCATAACAACATTTAAATAGCGGGTTTGGTTACTAAGTCAAATAAAAATAAATAAAAATAATTATTTATTTATTTTACTAATTCTATGTATGTGAAATTGTTTTAAAAAATAGTAGATGCTGAAAGAGGTTCTATCATTACATTGGTAAAACCCACATTTTCAACACAATGGTGCCCTCATATTTTTTATACGGGGACTATTTTGGAGTTATTTATTTTTTCAAGAAAACTGCATACACGTGATATTAAATATATTAAATATATTTCAAAAAGTAATTCTAGGCACACCAGGCCTTAGAATCTCATGTCTTATTACCTCTTATATATGAAAATATTCCATATAACATTAAAAAGAAATACTTTGAAAATCATATTTATTATACACCATCTCTAGGTTACTGGAGTTGTGGTTGTGAGAGTTCGTATCATAGCAAGTTTGGTAGAAACCTTGAGAATAAAATTTTAAATGAACACTGATGAAATTAGAAATATTATAATCTCTTATATTATGTTAGAAGTTTACTATTATAGGTATTTTAATTTATGGCTCAATATTAATTATGACATTGAACTAGTTGAGTGTATTCTATTAGTCAATGATGGTGCCTATTAGAAGAAATGGAATTCGTTCCCATAAACACTATAGAGATTTCCCTGTTGAAAAATTAATATATATGGTATTGTAATTGAGATGATCATAACCATATTTGGGAATATTACCCAAGTTATAATAAAAATCCATTCCCAAATAAAAAACCTATTGTTCCAAAACTTGATTATCCTATGTTGGATTGCTTCATGGTGCGAAAGCCTTTATATTTTAGTGTAACTACAAATACATTGGTAGCTATGAAATGGAATAAGTTTCTCAAAAATATATTATAATATTTGGTAAGTTATTTAAATGAAAGGATTATTCTAGAAGTCATTTTTTAATGAGATATTGATAAGGGGTGGTAATTGATGAAAAAGACTAAAGAGGGTGAAGAAATAGAAATCATAGAACATAGAAGTTTTAATCTAATGTTCACTGATAAATAATTATCTTGTTAAAAAAGAGATAAAATGTAGGGGATAGTCCTAACTTTAATGAATAAGGAAGTAGAATATGTGTCATAGTTTGAGGATTACTTTAAAATATCATCTAAACATTCTTCAAAATAAATATAATCTGAAAAGAATGATTGAATGTTTCTTTGATGATAATTAGTAGAGTCTTGAAAGGGAATTATTTTTTCAAAAAAAATCATCATATGATTATGTATTATTTAGTTCCATTAATTTGAATAAGTAATTTAATTGATCCCATGTAATTATTGGAAATCCAGAAATGAATAAGACTATTTGACACCCCGAAAATTAGAAGGGTTCAATAAAGAATAAGATAACTAATAAATTTCTATCATGTGAAAATTTTTGAAGGAAACAACCACGAATATTCATAAAGGTTATGGGAGTTTGTTAAATTTGTGTAAATAAATTTCAGTTGGCTAATTAATATAGGGGGAATAAGAATAGAACCACTATCCACTACGTAATCTATAACAAATAGATGAATTATTCGAACCAATGTCCTAATACTCAATATAATTTACCAAAAAAGAGGCCATGGTGAGAAGGATAAGTATTTGTGATCACTATAGTTGAGGTTGAAGTACCCAATGATATAGTGGATGGTACTTTAATCACAACATCAAATTTATCCAATTATTAATTTGAATAATTATTTATGAACTCTTATATATCTACCATATTTTCCAAGAAAAATATATCTTTTTATAAAACATTATCAAGGGAGTTGTGAGTAAAAATTACTGGTGTAAATTTCACCACTACTAGGATGTTCTAGTTGGTTCCCATTAAAAAACATAAAAATTCTCTTTTTTTAGACATTATTATTATACATATAGTTTTTTTATATAATACTCAATATGGACTGGTGCTCAAAATATTATAAAGAAGTTTATTTTCAAAGAAAAGGAAATATCAATTTGTGATGAGGACATAGAATTATTTACCATTAGAGATAATAATTAATAATTTTATTCATTTCTAGATCCACTCCCAATAGCTATTCTAAATATCATTATTGTAGAATAATGGTATACAAAATCTATGAATGAAAAAAATGATCTACAAATTGGGAATGTGCATATTTTACATGAATACGTTGATTTATTTTTTTATAAATTTTATGGATCAAATAGTGCATGAAGTTTAGTTTTCCATTTATTTAATCTCTAATGAAATGCATATATTAATGAATCCCTATATAATAGAAACTATTAAATTTTTGGAGTTAAAGAAACAAAAATAGGATTTGGGCGGTAAAGGATTAATATGACCTAATTTTTCACCTTGGATAGCCCTTGTTATATTAATATATAATAAATATGTTTCTATGATTTTGTTCGTTGATTATAGGGAGATAAATGATATTATTATATATAAAAAATAACGGATTCCCCACAATGATAACTTATTCGATCAATGTCACATGACATTCATCTTCCTAAGAAAATGTGTCCTCAGACACTTGAGTAAATAAAGATAATGTAAAGGACATAATATGGATCAATGATTGGTTTAGACTTATATGCCATGCTATGTACTAGGATGGATTTCGCCTACGCATTGAGTGTGGTAGGAAGATATCAAGCTGAGCTAGGTGACCGCCATTGGATGGTAGTTGAGACTATCTTAAAGTATCAGAGGCATAATAAGGACAAGTTACTGGTTTATGGAGGAGATAAAGAACTAGTCATCAAAGGATATGAAGATACTGGTTTCCAGACTGATCAAGATGACATGAAGTTGCAAACGAGATACATCTTCACTTTTAATGGAGGTGTAGCGAGCTGAATGAGCTCAAAGAAGAGTGTTGTCACCGATTCTATAGCAGGGTCTGTGTATGTCGCCGCATCTGAGGTAGCTAAAGAAGCAGTTTGGATGTGAATCTTTATCAAAGAGATGGATATGATACCTATCAGTAAAGATCATATCACACTGTACTGTGATACTACTACATTTGTGGCTCTCGCAAAAGAGCCAAGGTCACATCAGTGGGTGAAGCACATACTTCGTAAGTATAATCTCTTGAGGGACTTTTCTTAGAGAGGTGAAGTTGTAGTGTGCAGTATTTTAATTGATGACAACATGGTGGGACCATTGAATAAAGCCTTGACTCAATAAGAACATGATCACCATGTGAGGTCTAGCGAACTGAAAGTTGTAGCCAGTTGGCTCTACTCCGAGTGGTGGTTTTTAAGTGTTGGTTTTTTATAAACAACTAGTTTTACTATGATTACATAGATATTTAATGTATTTAATTATTTAACACATTGTGACATATTTTTCATTGTTCTTCTTGAATATGATGTAATAATGTCCTAGAGATTTTTTTGAATTGATAAGGTCATTCCAGTTCCCCTCTATGATGAGAACCTTGAAATGATAAAACAATAATCTTAAATATAGTTCTATAGTTGGATAACGTACTATGATGGGACACATAGCATGTAGACTATTAAGAGTGAGTACTAATAAGCAGATGAGACTTTCTCTCATGAAGTTCTCACATGGTAATATCCAAGATAGAAGATTATGAGAACAGACCCGCTTGTAAGAATTCTACATGTTTTGGTGTCATCGGATATTTCTATCATTGATCATGTGTAATGATCCTTAGACTATATTATTATTATTATTAATACGTGTCACGACTCGCGCACTTTGATTTAATGATGAAAACCATCATGCAGGATATTGGTAGGAAGTAGGGTATGTTGGGTGCATCATGAGTGCCATGTTATTAATGGATAAGTTGATGAAGCTTTTCCCCTTCCAATTATGAATGTTGATATATCGGTCCATTGATAGAAGTAGAACTATCACGAAAAATTATATAGCCATGGTGTAAGGATGAGTTTATTTTAGGTAGACAAAGAATGATGTGTCAAGCATAAAAGTTGATGACACTATCATGAAACCTTCTTGATGAGATATTGTGAAAAATAGATTATATTACACAGTGAGCATTCATATGTCTTTTTTTTGTTGAGACATTAAGTTTTTTCTCTAGGGTTCCTTAACCCGTTTCTAGATATCATTCTTAGACTTGAGAAAATCCCGCCTAATGGTAATGAGAAACAATTTTAGAGGGTCACACACTATGTGTTTCTGGTGGTCTCGGTTAAATTCTTATTGAATTTAATTAATTATTATTATTTTCAAGACAGTTGAATAATTTTATTCAAGATAAAATTATTTCATAAATTGAATGAATATTTATTCACCGGATTGTGGGTTAAATTAATTTATTTATTTTATTGAACATTTAATAAATATTATTTTCCAGTTTATAAATAAAATATTTATTTAAGACAATAATTTATTTATTCAGGTGTTAAATAAATGGAAGTGAGGTTTGAGCATATTGTGGCTGCTTTGATAGTAAAATAATTATTTGATAGATGATAAACAATTATTTAACTAGTTATCATAAATTAAAATGACACTGCTATTATTTTTTGACCTGGAATTTTATTTATAATTTTTTTTTGCACAAGTTGGCACACTATAAATATTGACGCGATGTTATTTTTAATAGAATGGGTTTTCTCAAGGTTATGAATGTATTTAATTGTCATTAGGAAATTAAATATTATAACCGAAGCCCCATGTCAATAATTAGACACATATGTCTATTGTTCCATGTACCAAACCACACACCTGGTGAATTGAGAAATGTTGATCTAAAACATTTCCCTATCGAATCCTATTCCTTCCCCTCTCAAGAATGAGAGACGTTCTTCAAGGCCGAATAACAATAGATCAATAACGACTAACAAAATACACTCGATTCAGCGCGCTAGCACTTGGACAATGAGTGGTATATTGGAGGCCTTGAGAGAATGTGTGGATCACTGTTAGAGGGATTATAGTTTGGATCCTTGCTAGCGCAACATGGTAATCCATAATGGTTATTCTATATGATCAACGTCTTCAACAAAGAAAATAGTGAAGTTATAAGTATTATTTTCTTTATGAAATTAATTAAATTAATTATGAACATGATGTGAAATATCTTCTAAAGGAATCGGGCCTCTTAATTTTAATCTATACCTCTGATTCTATTCTGTGGGGACTGGTTTTCATCGTCGTATTGATCCCGGAATAATCATTGATCATGGTTTAAATTAAAGATGGGTACCCGCCCAACCACGCTTCCACTGCAACCCGAAACTTCAAGTGTTATCAGATGGGTTACATCATTTTTTATAATTATTTTAATAATTAATTGATGATTTATGGTTAATATTTCTTGTAATCTTGATTTCTAGATCTTTTATCCCTCTTTTCTTTTCTCGTTCACCTTACAGAAATGATATTTTATTTTAATTTTGATTAAAATAAAAGAGAGGATCTCATCCAGAGGTTCCAAATGTTTCTAGACGTACAAAAATAGAATACATAGTGTGCAGTTGGATTCACATGTCGTGTATCAAGGTTCAATGCATCGGGATTGGTCCTCCAAACTAATTCATCACATTGGAGTTTGTCTAAGTCTTAAAGACTTCATGTGTTGACCATTAATAGGTGGAACATGGTTTCTAGATTACACGCCATGTGGCCCACTAGACACTGCATGTAGTTCCTTTAGGTAAGGTTTTGACTGTGTACCTTGTACATGGTTTTCCCGGCTGGAGACCATGTAACGCGGATACTACACAGCATGTGGCCAACTGGAGACACCATATACTCTAAAGATTTTTGAAATACATTTACATGTTTTATCCCTAGGCGCGTACTTCGAATGGATGGTGAATGATAGTACATGCCATGTATTTGGAACTACACACTGTATATTCATCCAAATTACGCATATTTATTAAAATATATTATTTTATTATAAAAACCATTGAGATTTGTACCATGGTGCAGGAATAAAGATGAGTCACAATACGTGATAGGTGTTTTATGTATGTGTGTTAAATTTAATATATGTGTATTTCTCCTTTATACTCAATGGGTAGTTGTGAATTGGAATTCACCAGGTTTTCTCTATGGTACAAGTTTTTCACAAAGATAGTTTTAAATGAATTTTTTTCTTTAAATTTATGATGGATGAGAATCTTAAGGAAATTATGAAAAATGATTAAGATTAAAGGATTGATTAATTAAAGATAAAAATTAATCGATTCCATTGCAATTTATCGTAATAAGAATGATTAAAGAATTGAAAACTAGGTTTATTAAATGCATAACTCTTTGCATGTATGTGCGTGATCATGAGATAGACCAAGACCATTGTATGTTATTGGTTTCCTTTTAATTTATTAATTAAATTAATTGTTGGCATGTGAGCCATATATCCTCATTAATATGTAGGGCATGTGTTCCCATGCATTCTTCTATGTAAACCCCACTTTTAACCCTCACCTATGTGTGAGTTTAAAAGTATATGTAATGGATGGAACTCTAACGCTAAAGGAGGTGGTTCAAGCTAGATCCGAGATGAAAACAATCACATGAGATACAGAGGTGGACATGTGGAAAGTTGTAAACATGAACTCAACAGGGTCATGGTGTTTCTTTCCTTGGCCAAGGTTAGTTTATCAACTGCTAGATAAAAAACCATAAGAAAATACCATGATCACGTTGATTGCTTTATTTTATTTCTGTTAGTTTCATGGTTTATCATTATGGATGTGTTGTCACAATCAGATAATTAATGTATAAAAGAAGAATGCAAGATGGAACCAAAATAAACTAGGATTATGCTTAAATATTATAAATTAATTTTTAATCACTTATGTAAGTTCCACATAATATTAAAAATAATTTTATAATGATTATAAGATATTCATGCATAAGAGATAAAAATACCTCAAATAAAATATTAAGTCGGAAGAAGCATTTCATTACTTGAATAAGGGAAAAACTCAACAAAACTATGTGTTTGACCCACCCTTGTTGGGACACTTACTTTTATACAGGAATCCCTTATTAAAGGTTTCGGGTTGACTTAACCATATTACCTGAAAAGGTGTATCCCTTGCTAGACTTTGTGTAATGTTGGAGGTAATAGTTGAGGAAATCCAAAGTCGGGATTTCAGGATTGTGGATTCCACTAAATAGATCAGGGAGATGTAAGCCCATAGTTGGAAATGACTTGACTACCTAAATACCTTCAAATAGCTTGACCAACCATTGTTGGGGTTATGTAAAGGGGAATATGGATCCTTTCCACTAATATGTCCTGAAAACTAGACATTCTGAATTCAATGGTGAGGTTCATTAGGACTTGATAAAATAGTGGGAGACTTAATAAAATTAATTTATTATTTCTCATAAAAATCAATAAATCACTACTGATCTGCAATTTTAATTATAGAATAAAAAATTACATGATCGTCAACCACACTATCCCTATGATCAATTCTGGATAAAGATAACATCATCACTAGTAGTAACTTCTAGGAATGGTTTAGATTCCTCCAGGTAATCCTATGCCATGAACAGAAGTTTACATGTTGGAGTCATCATTACCTGATCTTCCTTCCAAAGAGGCGAGTGATGAAGATTTCATTGTCTATGAGAAAAATATGAATGAAGTGATTGATGATCAATGTTTTATGCTATCAGCAATATCTAGTGATATCCTGAAGACTCATGAAAACACATATGCTTATATAATGCTCAAGAACCTCCATGGTCTTTACTAGGAGAGAGAAAGACAGGAATGGTTTGAGATCTCCAAGGCACTATTTCAGAGTTTTCTTGGAGAGGGTTCCCCAGCAGTATCTCATGTAGTCATTCTTGTTGGATACATTGAGCGCATGTAGGTTCTAGGCTTTAAAATCCCTAAATAACTAGGCACCGATCTCATTATCACATCACTCCCTCAGATATTCCTTAACTTTATTATCAATTTCAACATAAACAACATTGATAAGTCTTTATATGATATTCTTATCCTTATTTTCCAAGTGGATAAATATTTGAAGTTAAAAAAGCATTATGTCCTTTTGGTGAATAAGAGGAAAGGGAAGGAGAAGAGAATTAATCCTAAATCTTCTTCACGACCTTCCAAAAAAGGAATATCAATGGGGAGGCAAGGGAACATGAGGCTATTTGTATCGCATGTAGCAAGAAAGGCCACTAGAAGAAGAACTGCACCCATCCTGAGAAGCAATGGGAAGCTTTCTATGAGTTTTTATCAAATAAAATCAATATGTTTCTAAAAATTGGTTATTATATATAGCTTGTGGTGCTCACATATATATCCAAATATAGGAACCATGTAGATTCAGGATGGTTGACTGAGGGGAGGTAGATCCATGAGCATCCAACAGAACCATACTTGTAGTTGTAGTTGACAAGGACTACCACATCACATTTCCAACTGGGATGATCTTGATGTTAAAGGGTTGTTATTATGTGGTCGTTGTTACTAAAAACATTATTTTATATCTATATATGATAAAGATGTATTTTTTTCATGTTTGGAATTGAATGTTTCTTATTTTACAAAGATAGAATTTGTTTTAGTTGTGCACATTTATACAATGATCATTATGTGTTTGACTAAAAATCCAGGAAATGGAAATAGATAACAAAGATACTTCACATGACTCATACCACACCCAAAATTTCCTTCATTGGATAGGTCAGGTAAATGAGAATTGCTTGACAAAGTTACATCAAGATAGATATTTAGATTATTTTGAACTAAAACCACTTGGCGCATGTCATGCATGTTTACAAGGAAAAATGACCAAATCCCCATTTAGTGGGAAAGGTGGAAGGGCTAAAGAACTTCTTCAATTGGTTCATACAGATGTGTGTGGACTATTCTAGTTTAAAAAAGTGGAGATTACTCAAACATTTTAAGTTTTACTGATGATTTTAGTAGATATGGATATATCTAATTAATGAGGTATTAGTCAGATTCTTTTGATAAGTTAAAACAATACAAGAATGAAGTTAAGAACCAGGTTGGTAAGAAGATTATGAAAATCCACTCAGACCATGGTGGAGAATATCTTAATCAGGAGATCGTTAATTACTTATGGGATTCTGTGGTCCTATCCCAACTCACTCCTCCTTACATGCCCAAGTGGAATTGTGTGAGGGAAAGGAGGAACTACACCCTATTAAACAAGGTGATTTCAATGATGATTCATTCTAGTCTTCCATTATCCTTTTGGGGATATGAGTTACAAACATAGATGCACATAATGAACCAAGTACCAACTAAATTGATAAATGGAATTCCATATGAGTTCTGGAATGGAAAAAAAGCCATGTTATCAAATTTAAATGTGTGGGGAACTGATACGTTTGTTAAGGCCTCTTCAGGCAAAAAACATGCACCCTAAGGAACATAGTGTACCTTTATAGGATACCCAAAGGAAACAAGGGGATATTACATATAAAAACCCTCATACATAAAGGATATAGGTGCAAGACTTTTCATATTCCTTGAAAGGGAGAACATCTCTAAAAGAGATAGTGGGAGAGTGATAGAATTCAATGAAGTTGAGGCTCAAGGTACACAAGATTTGGTACATGAGCAGATTCCACAAATCCCCATGGAAGAAAAAATTGTTCTAAAGACACTACAACTTTTTTGGAGTACAAGAGAGGTTAGAGAAAATGAACGGTATGGTTTCTTAGATTCTGAGGATGGTGACTCATTATTAGTTGATATTAATTATCCTCTAATTTAAAAGGAATCAGTAACTGGCACAGATGTTTCCAAGTGGAAAGAAGCCATGAATTATGAAATTGATTTCATGTACCAAAACCATGTCTATATTATGGTAGATCTTCCAATTGATGTAAATCCTATTGGTTGCAAATTGGTATACAATAAGAAATTGGACATGGAAAGACATATCTATACCTATAAGGCCTTACTGGTTGTAAAAGGGTTCAAACAACATCAAGGAATTAACTAAAACAAAACCTTTTCACCAGTTAAAATGATGAAATCCATAGGAATTCTTCCAACCATTGTCTCTTACCATTAATATAAGATTTGGAAAATGGATTTCAAAACATCCTTCCTTAATTGGAACCTTCTAGAAGATGTCTACATGACACAACCTAAAGGGTTTATGACTCCAAAGGATGCCAATAAGGTATGCAAGTTGTAGAAATCCATTTATAGATTAAAGAAAGCATCAAGTTCATGGAACATTTATTTTGATGAATCCATACCGAAATTTGGTTTTATCAATAATGAATTTTGGCCTTATGTCTACAAACGGTTTAGTGGTAGTGCAGTTGTTTTACTAATAGTATATGTTGATGAAATATTACTTATTGGAAATGAGATACCAGTATTACAGTCTGTCAAGGCATGGTTAAATTAATTATTCTCCATGAAGGACTTGGGCAAGGCAACATATATTATTAGGATCAAGATCCATTTTGATAGATCCAAGATATTACTGGGCCTAAGTCAATGTAGATAAATTGACACTATACTGGAGTGATTCAGTATTGAAAAATCTAAGAGGTGATTGTTTCTAGCATCCCATAGTATTAATATTTCCAAGAAAACATGTCCTTAGACACATGAGTAAAGAATGATAATGGAAAGTACTTTATACACACCAGTGATTGGGTTAGTTAAGTATTCCATGCTATATACTAGGCTGGATGTCGCCTACATATTGAGTGCGGTAGGCAGATATCAAGATGACCCAAGTGACCTCCATTGGATGGAAATCAAGACTATCCTAAAGTATCTGAGGAGTACTAAAGATATGTTCCTGGTTTATGGAGGAGATGAGGAACTAGTCATCAGAGGATATGAAGATACTAGTTTCCAAACTGATCAAGATGACATGAATTCACAAATGGGATACATATTCACTTTGAATGGAGGTGTAGTGAGCTGGAAGAGATCAATGCAAAGTGTGGTCACAGATTCTACAACAAATTATGAGTATATCTCAACTTCGGAGGTAGCTAAATAGTTATTTTGGATGTGAACATTTGTCTAGGAGTTGGATGTGATACCTAGAAGGAAAGATCCCATCACTCTATTCTATGATAATACTTCAGTGGTGGATCTTGCAAAAGAGATAAGGTTACTTCAACCAAAGAATCACATACTTTGGAACTATTATCTCTTGAGGGATTTTTATCAGATAGGTGAATTTGAAGTGACACATATTTCTATGGAAGACAATGTGGAGGACCCCTTGACTAAAGCCTTGACTCAGTAGAAACATAATCACCATGTGAGGTATAGTGGACTAAAAGTCATAGGCAGTTATCTCTATTCCAAGTGGTAGTTTGTAAGAGTTGGTTTCCTTGAACCAACTGGTTGTACTTTTATCACATGGATATTTGATGTATTTAAATATTAAACATCTAATTACATATTGTTCATTGTTTAGTATGAGTATGATGTAATAATTTCCTAGAGTATTTGTCATGTTGTTAAGGTCATGTAAGTTCCCCACTATGATGAGAACCTTGAAATGATATAACAATATTCTTAAATATAGTTCTACTATTGGATGAAATACTATGATGGGACACATAACATGAAAACTATCATGTGTGAGTACTCAAAAGCAGATGATACTTCTTCTCATGAAGTTCGCACTTGGTAATCTCCAAGGCAGGAGATTATGAGAAGAGACCCATCAGTAGTAATTCCGCATGTTTTGGTGTCATCAGATATTTCTATCTATGAGAATGTGTAATGATCCTTAGACATTGTGATTATAATTAATACATTTCACGACTCTTGGAATTTGATTTGCTGATGAAAACTGTCACACAGATAGTTGGCTGGAAGTAGGGTACATTGGGTGTGTCACGAGTGGCATGTTATTAATGGATAAGTCGAGGAAGGATTTGTCAATTCCATTTATATAAGATTATATCTCGGCCTTTTAACTGAAATTGATCCGTCGCATGAAATTCCATGCCCATGGTGTAATGATGAGTTTATTTCAGGTAGTCAAAGAATGACGTATCAAGTATAAAAGATGATGACACTATCATGAAACCTATTTGATGAGATGTTGTGAAAATGAATTATATTACACAGTGAGCGTTCGTATGTGGATGTCATTATTGTGACATTAAGTTCATTCTCTTGGGTGCCTTGACCTGTTTCTAGACAGTACTCTTGGACTTTAGTCAAGCCCACCTAATTCTTAAAAGAAATAATCTTTGATGATCACACACTAAGTGTTTCAGGTGGCCTCAGTTAAACTGTATTTAAAATTAATTAAAAAATATTATTCTCAATATAGTGGAATAATATTATTCAAGTTAAAATGATTTCATAAATTAAATAAATATTTCTTCACCGGACTGTGGGTAAAATATATTTATTAATTTTATTGAACATTTAATTTATATTTATTTATTAATTTGTAAAAAATATATTTATTTAAGAGAATAAATTATTATTTTTATTTATTCAGGTGTTCAACAAATGGAAGTGGAGTTTTAACAGACCAAGGCCAGCATAGTAGTAAAATAATTATTTGGAAGATGATAAATGATAATTCAACTAGTTGACACAAATTAATATAACACTGCTATTATTTTGTGACGTGGAATTTTATATATAATTTCATTTTGTGAAAGTTGGAACACCATAAATAATGACGTTGTAATATTATTTATAGCATGGGATTTTTAAAATATTATGAATGTATTTAATTTCTATTACACAATTAAATATTTGAACTGAATCCCTATGTCAATAAATAGACACATTCGTCTATTGTGTCGTGTACTGTACTAAACACCCGATTAATTGATAATTGTTGTGATAAACAATTTCCCTCTTGAATCCTCTTCCTGCCCCTCTCTAGAACAAGATACGTTCTTCAAGGTCCAAGAACAAGAGATCAGGAAAGACCGACACAGTACACTCGCTTTTTCATTCTAGGACACGGAGAATTAGTGGTGTCTATCAAAGGCCATCATACCCCGTGTGGATCACCGCTATAGGGATTCTTGTTTGGATCCTTGAAAGCGAAATAAGATAATAAAAATGGGTAATTCTGGATGATCAACATCATCAATAATGAAAATACTGAAGATCGAGGTATTATTTTCTTTATGAAATTAATTAAATTAATTATAAACATGATGTTAAAGATCCTCCCTAATGTTTTCAAACCTCTTTTTTATTTATAAAAATCTTTGATTATATTTCTTGGAGACTGGAATTCATCTTCGTATTAATCCCAGAATAATCATTGATCATGGTAAAAAATTAAATTTGGGTGTCGGACCAACCGCGCTTCCACTACTCCAATAATATTCAAATGAGATATTTTTATAACATCATTTTGAATGAGGTATGGAAAATTCATGTTTAAAATAATTCCTTTTGGATTGAATAATAAACTATAAACTTTTATGGATATAATTAATTAACAATTCATAGAATATCTTGACAATTTGGTTTTAGTATTTTAGTGATATCTTTGTGTACTCTAAAAGAATTTTGGATTATAAGAATCAATTGAAGATAATTTTTGAGTATCTGGGAAGAAAATAGTTATATAGGAAATATATAAAATTTAAATTCATGAGTAATGTTTATTTAAAAGGGGTTAATATTCTATTGAACAAGTAATATTAAGAATTTTTTGAATAATTGAAGAGGGGTTGTTGAAATATTTTTTTTATTCTACTATCACAAAATAATGTATTTGTAATATATAGTAATGCATCAAATAAGGGACATTATTGTTTCAATATGTATAATGATAAAATTATATCCTATTAATTGAGATATTTAAAGACTCATGAATAGAATAATATAACTCATGATCATGAAATTCCAACCATAATATTTACTTTGAAGATATGGATAAATTATCTCTATAGAGAAATATGTTATATATACACAGATCATAAGAGTATAAAATAAATCTTTTCGTAGAAATATCTCTACATGAGGCAAAGGAGATGGATCGAGTTACTAATGGATTTTGATTTCTCAATACAGTACCACCCATGGATGCAAAATAATTTAGAATATACATTAATTAGGAAAGATCATATGAGAGAGATCCTATTTTCTTGGATTTATTAAATATGGATTTGATAAATATACTGTTAGGGTAAACATCACTTTTTTGAAATGATTACCAAACCATATTTATTAGAAATGATAATATTTTCCTATTCTGGTGAGGAGAATTTTTAAAATAATGTTGAATATATGAATGGTGGGAAATTGGATGAATTTTTGTATGATAAAATAATAATTATTTAAATAATAATTATTGTTTTCCATTCTTTCATTCAATCCATTGAAAATTGGAAACCACGTTCATGTGTAAGTAAAACATACCATTTCCATTAATAGTGTAACTTAGTTTTCTATATATATATATATCAGTTTTGGATTACCCTTAATATCTAAATATTGAATTTATATGGTATTTATATCATGAATAAAATTCTGGATATTATGGTACCATAACAAAAGTACAAGGTCCTGAACTATTGAATCAAAACAAACATGAAAAATGTAGTATTTAACACACAAAATAATGATAAAAATAATATATTAATAATAAAAAGTTGTTAACATGTTATTAATGGATCATATAGGATATTATATACATGTTTATTGTTTTGGAAAGTAATTATAATAATATAAATTTATTATACAATAGGTTAAATAATGTTTAACTAATGCAAAATTTTAGGTATTCTATTTTATATCAATTTCCACTTTATTGAGACATATTTGGAATAATAAACATATTTACTTTATGAGATGTATATACTACACCTTTGATGTATTTGACATGATTATATATTTATTTATGATGATTAATGATTCAATTAAAGATAATATTTCAAGAGGAATACCATAAATAAAACAAGATCTTATTTCTCTTCTTGATTGGGTAATTTTTTTACCATTTCATTTCTTTTAAAACAATAAAAAAAATCCTTTTTCCTTACACAATTTAGTTATAAAGGATATTTTTTATTATAATTAAATTTTTATATAGAATGAATTGAATATTTCTAATGTTTTTTAATGGTGTAGTTTTCATTTTTTTTAAAAAATTCAAAAGTAATGTTTTTTAAACAAATATGGAATTAATAGACTTTCCCGATTCCATACCCATTTTATGCCAATTATCTTCTTCTATAAAGTTTATATAAATTATCAGTAGTAAATATTTTTAAAAAGTAATTTTTTTATTTCTTTTGAAAGAATTTATTTTATTTTAAAATCAAATTTTGTAATTATTAACTTTCATATCTTCATTAATTTTATGGTTAAAAACATTCTCTTGAAACATTCACTTTATTATGATTATCAGACATTATAGTTGTATTAAATATCCATATTATTTGAACCTTGAATTATAATTGTAACATCCCAGGTAAATAATGAATATGAAATGTTCATATATATATTTATATTTGTGAAAAAAATATTAATATTACTTTAAAGGGGATGCTATGTTTGATGGCGTACCCAATACGCGACAATGACTTTCTTTGAAATCTTACGTTGCACAATAATAATACAATAATATTATTTTAAATGGTAGTTAATGCCAAACCGTTGTAATGGAGGGAATAAACATAACAAACAACAAAATTGTTATATATGTTTGTTAAATATTTTAACAATTACCCAATAAAGGCTTAAAATGAGAATGAATCAAATTTTAAGCATAAATATTATAATATTCTTTAAAAGGTCGATTAATAGCCTTTTGATGGAGAACCCTTTTTAAATCTTTTATTTTCAATTTTATATGTTATATTTAAAAAAATAAAATACTTCTTTAAAATCAAGACATCAAAATTTACTTTGTGTAAATTTTTTTTATTTTTCCGATAAAGTTCATTTTTTTAATAGTGAAAAATAATGTATTTTAATTCAAAACCTCATTTTAATATAATTTATTTATATGGATAGATTATATTTTTAATTGGTTTTAAAGTGTAATAAAAATATATTTTTACCATTTAATTCAATTTTGGTCATTTGAATTAATTTTACTTTGATATTGGACATAAAAAAGTGTCAATCTCTTGATAGATATTTTTTCTTAAAAACATGCTATTTATTTTGACAATGTGAATTAATTATAAAATTAATTAATTAAACTTCTATGTTTTGATTTTCATAAAATGGAAAAAAAATTTAATTTGGAATATCAAATTTACTACGGATAAATTTTTGGTATTTTTCTGACAAATGTTTATTTTTAATGAATAGTGAAAAATACTGCATTTTACTTCAAAACTGCTTTTTCTTCTAATTTAATTATATAGTTAAATTGAACTTTTAATTGGTTTTAAAGTTTAATTAAATTATGTTTTTATCACTTAATACAATGTTGTTAATTGGAAGTAATTTCACTTTTCAATTGGATGTAAAAACAAGTCAATCTTTTGATAAATTTTACTTCTTAAAAACCCGTCTTTGGTAGTGACAACGAGAATTATTATTAAATTAATTACTAAAATTTCTGTTTTTAAATTTGGTGAAATGGATTACATATTTGGAATCATAAGGTCCAAATTATTTAATTAATACTCTTTTTTTGACATTATGAATAGTAACGATGGTAATTATCTTCAATTATCGTGATTAATTAGTAATCAGGTAGTTAAGGGTAATAAAATAATATCATAATTATATAAAATGACCCCAAATTGTGTCAAAATCCTCTTTTTTTGTGTCATTTATGACCATGGGAATATTTTTACCAAACTTGAGGGCCCATGGAGTCACATGGGTGTGATAGTGACATTTATGACATTATTTTTAAAAAAGAAGTGAAATATAACAATGGTTTGTATATCCTAAGTAAAATAATTTTAATTTTGTTTTCATAAATTATATCTTAGACTATAAATAGTCATTGGTAACCTAAAAATATTTCCTATATCATGTGATTTTTTATATTTTTTAGACATTAAATAAATAAATTTATTTATGACACCGTGATGATGCAGTGATTACCTCATTAATGAAAAATTTAAATAAAATGAAAAGATAAGGTAAAATATAAAACTTACACTTGTCGAAAACCTATTGTATGGGTTTATTTCGAACTATTATCACCTTATTCTATAAATATATAGTTTTGGGACCTTTAAAATCCAAAAACCATTTTATAATAAAGTAACATTTCAAGACTTTCCAAAAGTGACCCTCTTCCCTCTTATAAAAGGCCCTCACCTATACCCCCTTACCCACACCTATCAAGTCGTTGTCTCTTACAAACTCTACTCATATTATCTCTACACATCCCACTCTCACTCCTAGAAGCCTCACTTTGGTAAGAAGTCTTTCCAATGAATCCTTTGGCTCAAATCAAAAAGAGTTACCTCATTTCGAGGCAATGTCTTCTCTCGAGTTTCCTTCTTTTATTTTCCTTCATCACTCACCACTATGTTATTATTTTTATATCTTATAATATAACCATTATAAAAAATATACTTGGATGTTGTTATGATAAGGATTCTACCTACACTTACACACACCTCCGTCTAATGGTTAAAGAACATATTGATTCTGTGGGTGGATAATTACTACCTCACGAAACGATGATTGTTAAATCTTCATGTAACACATCTCGTGGTGGAAATTATGATGTAACTATATTTATATATGATAAATATTATATTTATATCCTCTATAATCTTATGTATTTATATTTAAAACATACCTTTATGCTTTTCATGTTGTGCAAATGCGATAATTTCATATGAGGAAGTGTGGACAACCGCCCCCTCAAGTGATGTGACTCATTCATGCCAAACATGGAATTTATAAATTATGTAATTAATGAACTTATGTTACCTATATAAAATATATAATATACTGTAATTATAATATACCTATGTCTAATTTAGTTTTAAAGTCCATTAATTTGACAGAAAAATGAAAGTATCGTTCATGCATACGTATGGTCTACCGTCTCCATGAACGGTACATTTCATTTCTTATCTCAAAACATTATGTAATATTACTAAATACATATATACTGGATATATATTATATCTAAATAATTAAAACCATTCCAGAGATGAGGTACTTATAACTACAAGGACAATTCTTTTCAAACAAGTTTATTTTTGACTCTTGTAACGAACATCAACAAAACGTATGATATGAACTCACATAATTAAATAATTATTATAACATGATAATATGTGATATGAATTGAATAATAAAATTTAAAGGAAGTACTTAAGAAATTATAAATTGACCAATTTTTATTATTCAGGAATATAAATAAATGAACAAGACAATTCGGACATGAGGTAAGAGGATTTCTTATCTCACTTTTAATTCCATGAGATTTCCGTTGTTCAGAAATTATTTATTGCACGTGGTGTACTATTTACTGCCATTTGATATATATTATCATGATTCTATTTATATTCATGGTATTCTATGATTCATTTGGTTCTTATTATCTTTTGGTCATACAACTTTATTGATTACAATGAGGTAAGGGGTTTTTATCTCACTTTTTATTCACATGAGATTCATGCTACATTTTCCACTATTTCCTTTTATGTGGTGTATGTATTGACAATGATTATATTATTTATGTAATATAATTTAATTTATGGGTATTTACATCTTCATTTTATGACCCTTCTTTCATGTGGTGTACGTTTCAAAAGTTACCCAAATCGGTAAGGGAACAATTCACCCTCCTCTTTTTAAAAGACATCTTTTTGTAAGGTCTTTTAATTTACATCATCTTGATGTTGGGATATCTTATTATATATCATTATTGCTGTAAATTTTATTTAAAAGTGATGAGATACCCTTTTAATCTCTCATCGACTCAGTTTCTGAATTTTAAAGTGGCGTCGTTTGGCTGTCGAATTTCTGTAAGGGAACTTCTTAACCCAATTTCAATTCTTTGGGTTAAACCTCTACATCATGATTATGTCGTGATATGAATACATGTGGATGACCTCTGATTGTTTTACACTTAATATCCAATTATATTGAGTGTATTTATATTTTTCACACATAATAATTTAATTGATTTATCCTTAATATAAGGATACCATCATTGTACGGGACTTCGTCTCAATCTCCTCTCATTAAGGAATCTTTTGATTTCTACACGACTTTATTTTATACGGTGTATCAAACCCTTTTTTCCTTTTAATTTAATTCAAAAGGAATTTTTTTACATAAATAGTTTTACTAAACGACAAAAGGAATGTTTTTGTCTTACGTATGCAGAGACAACGACTTCTCCGCCGCCGTGACCATTATTTGAGTTTCAGCTTCCTCTACAAGCCATAAATTTTTTAAATGAAAAATAAATACCATGTTTTACTTTTCTTTTATTTTGGTATTGAAAATGGTTCTGGTATTGTTATGATTGTATCAATGTATTGTATTGATATCTTGTGATTGAAATGTGGAAATGTTATGTTTCCTTTATGCATGTTTTATCTGATACGATTATGTTATGTTTCTTGGGTATTGTTTATGAAGTCGGGTGGTTCCGTGATAAACTATGGGCGGGTGAGCCCAAGATAGCTCTCCAATGCACTGGGTAACGTGAAGGAGTTAAACGCTAAGGTTTCTATGAAGAGATTTAGGGAATATATTTTGATGGGTATTCCAAACGTAACCTTGAGGGTCACTCCCTACGTAAGAATGTTATGAATGCCTCAAGTTACCTTTATGTCTTATGATTTCTATGAGTTTTTCATAAATCTTACGATTTCATGAGGTATGATAAAAAGCTTATGATATGTATATATTGATGATCTAATATTATCTTTCTTTGTGTGTCCCATACTGATCTTTTTATGATCATACCATGTTTTTGAAATGTTTTTCACATGACATAAAGTGGAATAAGGTCAAGGATGGGATTAAGGAAATTCCATGTTATCTAAAACATGGAACTATAGATGACTCTTTTGTTCAAGAGTTTTTATTTTGTAAAAAAATGGAAACTTAGTAGATGTGTCTACTTTGTAATCATTGATATGTAATAGTTATGTCTTAATTCTCTAAAACTCTAAACCTGAAAAGATCCTCAATGTGAATTATTCATTTAATTCATGATTATGTAATGTTGTAAGGTCGGGTCCTTATAGTTGGTATCAAAGGTCGGTTTAGATAACATTAGAGGTTAGGGTATTCTTTAAGCTTAAGTGACATTACCATAATGGTTAGGATTTTAGAAAGAGTCATAGTTATTTTTATAAAGTGAATGAGTTTAAGATAACATGAATAAGAATATCTTAGTGTTTACCCTACTCATAAGATATTATATGATGATTTTACTGATATTCTCACACTGACCTTTTTGGTTTTAGTAAATGGATAGATCTAGTAGGAACGAAAGTAATAGTGGATGTGATGAAAACTTTGACAGTTTTCTGAATGAGCAACTGAATGATATGGGATTCGTGATGAGAACTCTTGTGGTTATTCTAAACCAACTATCTCGAGCCATGATTGACCACCTGAACCTTAATGATTTTTATAAGGCATCATATATATGAGAAAAAATCCCTACGAATGTTCAGGTAATAATCATAAAGGTATGTATGTTCAAAAACCTATGTGTCAAAGATGTGGAATGAAACGCATAGGAAAATGTTTCAAAGGGACAGAAAGATGCTATAGATGTGGAAATGAAGGTCATAAAGCAAGAACCTGCAATGGAAAAAGGAAGCATCTAGTTGACTCTAAGAAAGGGAAAGATGTTCTTTTTGATGGATCAATTGAATATTTTAAATGTGGTGTGCATGGTCATTATGCAAAAACATGTGCTATGAAGATGTTTTGGGAATGGGATCACTAGGATTGTACAAATATTCTTTTACCAATACCTAATTCCATTCCAATTGAAGATTAAGAAACTGACAATGACCAATGAAAGGTATGTATTATTTCTTAACATATTTTTTCCTATTATTGAAATATTAGTATATGATTCATGTTTTTTTTGTAGGAAAGAATTATTTCAGAATAAGTTGGAATGGAATGGTTAATGGATCAAGAATAATGTTGAATGAGTAAGAAGTCAACATATAAGGGATTCAAGAGTTATAGTATATTTTAGGATGGTGAAATTCTTAAAAGTATTAAGGATCTTTTGACGAGGGATTACATTAAAAGTCATTTTATAGTATGTGTAACCCTGTGGTTTGATATATGAAAATTTTATTCAAGGAATATTTATCTTTTATTTTGTGGATATAGTTATTAAAACCCATTTGGGTTTATATAATCCTTGAATTTGAGGCAATTACAGGTTAATACATTTTGGTATGAAAAATGAAATTTATTAGATAACCTTTGTGATTAAATTATGTTATGGTTATTTCTGATGAATTTATGTCTTCGTGGGAATTTTATAAAATTATGTATTTTTTGAAAAGGGACAACAAGAAAACCGTGTGACAACCCATCGCATCGGACAAAGCTACGGGAATCGAACCCACAACCAAAGTGCGACTAGTATTTATTGCCTACCACTGGGCTGCGTGAAGTCCCAGGTTAGTATGACTAATTATTTTTAGTGAGATGATCTTATGAATTAGGAATAAGTGAATTTTGGGTTATCTATAGAAATTATTAACCTATCATGGAGGATATGTGATTAGGTTAATTACTTTTCAGTATGAGACTATAAGAGTAATTGATTTTATTTGGAGATAAATGTTAAGATTTATCTTGGAAGACTATGATATTATATCCTTTGGATATTTGGGTTTAAATCTTAGTTCGGATTACTTTAAATAATTTTATGGACAACTTTTTATTTAATGGTCTTCCATGAACCTTGGGTTCTTTTTTTGAATTTTAGAGATTTTGAGTAGTATTTATTTTTATAAAGGATTATCGTTTTTGGGATTATCTGATCTTGTACTATCAATTTTGGTTTTGGTTATGGTCTATTGACATGGGAAATATATAGTTCATCTTTATTTGTATTTTTTGATTCTCAAGAAGTTGATTATAGCGCTCTTAATGTGAACAATTCATCCTAAATACTCATTGTTTGGAGAAAATATGAGTTAGTGTTAGAAATCTAGAAAAAGATGAAATTCCACATGACAAGTGAGTATGTTTCCTTATGTTTTAGTTAATATCATAAATAAATTACTTAATTAAAAGAAACTTAAATCAAAAAATGTTGTTTGTTAACTTTTCATACTAGGGAGTCAAATACTGTTTTACCCATCACAAGTTTGTGATTTTCTGGTGGTTAACTTTCTCTTAAACATGTTTTATATCACTCTTCATTAGAACATGATGGTTTTTTTCTCATACATATCCATTTTTTATGGAATACTAGTATGGGTTATTTCAGGTGACCATTTTACTTCTTTTTCTTTCTTTTAAAGTGATAATTTTATTTACACCTTTTCTGATGTGGGGCTTTCAATAAAGTTTCTGAGCCCAGTTTTAAAATTGTGCAGACGCGATTCCTAAAAGGGGGGAAGGATGTCACATCCCAGGTAAATAATGAATATGAAATGTTCATATATATTAATATTTGTGAATAAAATATTAATATTACTTTAAAGGAGATGTTATGTTTGATGGCGTACCCAATACGCAACAACGAGTTTCTTTGAAATCTTACGTTGCACACTAATTATATAATAATATTATTTTAAATGATAGTTAACGCCTACCCATTTTAATGGAAGGAATGAATATAAATAACTAAAAATGGTTATATATGTTTGTTAAATATTTTAACAATTACCCAATAAATGATAGAGGCTTAAAATGCGAATGAATCCAATTTTAAGAAAAAATCTTCTAATATTCTTTAAAAGGTCTATTAACAGCATTTTGATGGAAACCCTTTTTAAATATACTTTTTGTCAATTTTATATATTATATTTGAAAAAATAAAATTCTTCTTTTATAATCAGGACATCAAAGTTTACTTTTTGTAATTTTTTTTCATTTTTCGGATAAAGTTAATTTTATATGAATAATGAAAACTGTTGTATTTTAGTTCAAAAACTCCTTTTAATATAATTTATTTATATGGTTATATTATCTTTTTAATTGGTTTTAAATTTTAATTAGAATAAATTTTTACCATTTAATTCAATGGTGGTCATTGGAATTAAATTCACTTTGAAATTGAACATAAATTAGTGTTAATCTTTTGATTTATATTGTTTCTTAAAAACACGCTATTTGTTTTGACTGCGGGAATTAAAATATAAAATTAATTGATGAAAATTATATGTTTTGAATTTGGTAAATTGGAAATTATTTTTGAATCTAGAATATCAAATTAACTATGGATAAATTTTTGGTATTTTTCTGACAAATGTTCATTTTTAATAAATAGTGAAAAATATTGCATTTTACTTCAAAACTACTTTTTAATCTAATTTAATTATATAGTTAGATTGTACATTTAATTGTTTTTAAAGTTTAATTTAATTATTTTTTATTACTTAATACAATTTTGTTCATTGGAAGTAATTTATATTTTCAATTGGATGTAAAAACAAGTCAATCTTTTGATAAATTTTACTTCTTAAAAACTCGTCTTTGGTTGTGACAACAGGAATTATTTTTAAATTAATTAATGAAATTAATATGTTTGTAATTTGGTAAAATGGATTCCATATTTGTAATCAGAAGGTCCAAATTATGTAATCAAGACTCTTCTATCTTTGGACATTATGAATAGTAATGACAGTAATTATCTTTAATTATCATGATTAATTAATAATCGGGTAGTTAAGGGTAATAAAATGATATCATAACAATAAAAATAACCCCAAATTGTGTCCAAATACACTTTCATGAGTCATGTCCGACCATGGAAATCTTTTTACCAAACTTGAGGGCCCATGGAGTCACATGGGTGTGATAGTGACATTTATAACATAATTTTTAAAAAAGAAGAGAAATATAACAAAGGTTTGTATATCCTAAGTAAAACAATTTTAATTTTGTTTAGATAAATTATTTCTTAAACTATAAATAATAATTCGAAAGATAAAAATATTTCCTACATCATGGTATTTTTTTAATAATTTTTAGACATTAAATAAATAAATTTATTTATGACACCATGATGATGCGGTGATTACCTCATTAATGAACGATTTAAATAAAATGAAAAGATAAGGTAAAATATAAAACTTGAACTTGTAAAAAATATATTGTATGGGTGTCTTTATAACCCTTATCACCTTATCCTAGAAATATATCATTGTGGGACCATTAAAATCTGAAAACCATTTTATAATAAAGTAACATTTCAAGACTTTCCCAAAGTGACCCTCCTCCCTCTTATTAAAGGCCCCCACCTCTACCCCTTACCCAAACCTCTCAATCCCTTGGCTCATCCAATCTCTTCTCATATTATCTCTCCACATATCTCTCTTACTCATATAAGCCTAACTTGGGGTAGAAGTCTTTCCAACGAATCCTTTCGCTCAAATCAAAAAGAGTTACCCGATTTAGAGATAATGTCTTCTCTCGAGTTTCTCTCTTTTATTTTCCTTCTTCACACACCACTATATTATTATTATTTGACACCATAATAACACTAGTATCTTCAATATACTAGTATGTTTTTTGATAATTATTCTACTTACACTTACACACACCTTCGTTTAATGGTTAAAGAACATATTGTAACTGTGGGTGGCGAATTACTGCCTCACAAAACGATGATTGTTAAATCTTCTTGTAACACCTCTCATGGTGGCCATTATGATGGAAATATATTTATATATGATAAATATTATATTTATGTCCTCTATATGCTTATTTATTTATATTTAAAACATACTTTTATTCTTTGCATCGTGTGCAAATGCGATAATTTCATATGAGGAAGTGTGGCCAACCGCCCCCTCAAATGATGTGACTTGTTCATGCCAAACATGGAATTTATAAATAATGTAATTATTGAAGTTATTTTAACTATATAAAATATAGATTATACTGTAATTATAATATATCTATGACTAATTTAGTTTTAAAGTCCATTAATATGACAAAAAAATGAAAGTAGCGTTCATGCGTACGTACGACCTACCGTCTCCATGAACAGTACATTTCATTTATTATATCCAAACATTATGGAATATTATTAAATAAATATATACTAGATATATATGATATTTAAATCATGAAAACCTTTCTGGATATAATTTAGTTATAAATACATGGATAATTCTCTTCAAACAAGTTTATTTTTGACTCATATACCGAACATCGACAAAATGTAAGATATGAACTCACATAATTAACTAATTATTATAACATGATAATATATGATATTAATTGAATATTAAAAATTAAAGTAAGTAATTAAGAAATTATAAATTGACCAAAGTTTTTTATTCAATAATATAAAGAAATGAACAAGATAAGTCAGACACGAGGTAAGGGGATTTCTTATCTCACTTTTAATTCCGTGAGATTTCCATTGTTTGCCAATTATTTATTGCATGTGGTGAATTGTGTACTTCCATTTGATATATATTATCATGATTCCATTTTTATTCATGGTATGTCATGATTCATTTGGTTCTTATTATCATTTGGTCATACGAATTGATTGATTACAACGAGGTAAGGAGTTTTATCTCAGTTTTTCTTCTCATGAGATTCATGCTACATTTTCCACTATTTCCTTTTGTGTGGTGTATTTACTTCCCATGACTGTATTATTTGTGTAATATTATTTAATTAATGGGTATTTAAATCTTCATTTTATGACCCTTCGTTCATGGAGTGTACGTTTCGAAAGTTACCCAAATTGGTATGGGAACCTTTCACCCTCCTCTTTTTAAAAGACTTCTTTTTGATAGGTCTTTTAATTTACATCTTCTTAATGTTGGGATATGTTATTATATATCCTTATTGCAGTAAATGTTTTCTCCAAGTGATGATATAGCCTTTTTATCTCTCATCAACTCATTTTATGAATTTTAAAGTGACGTCGTTAGGCTGCCGAATTTTTGTAAGGGAACTTCTTAACCCAATTTCAATTCTTTGGGTTAAACCTCTACTTCTTGATTATGTCATTCTATGAATATGTTTGGATGAAATCTGATTGTTTTAAACTTAATATACACTTATATTGAGTGTATATATATTTTTCATTCCATAATTATGTAATTGATTTATCCTTAATCTAAGGATACCGTCTTTGTACGGGACTTCATCTCAATCTCCTTTCATTAAGGAATCTTTTGATTTCTACACGACTATATTTTATATGATGTATAAAACCCTTTTGACATTTAATTTCATTAAAAAGGAATATTTTTACATGAATCGTTTTACTAAACAACAAAAGGAATCTTTTTGTCTTATGTAGGCGGCGACAATGACTTCTTCACCGCCATGACCATTATTTGAGTTTCAGCTTCCTCTACAAGCCATGAATTTTTTAAATGAAAAATAAATACCATGTTTTACTTTTCTCTTATTTTCTATTGAATATGGTTCTGATAATGTTTCTATTATATCAATGTGTGGTATTGATATCTTTTTATTGAAATGTGGAAATTTTATGTTTCTATTATGCATGTTTTATGTGGTACGATTATGTTATGGTTCTTCGGCATTGTTTATGAAGTTAGGTGGTTCCGTGAGAAACTAAGGGAGGGTGAGCCTAAGATAGCTCACCAATGCATTGGGTAATGTGAGGGAGTTTAGTGATATGGTTTCTCTAAAGATATTTAGGGAATATACTGTGATGAGTATTCCAAATGTAACCATGAGGGTTACTCCATACGTAAGAATGTTATGAATGCCTCAGGTTACCTTTATGTCTTATGATTTCTATGAGTTATTCATAAATATTATGATTTCATGAGGTATGTTTAAAATCTTATGTTATGTATATATTTATGATCTAATGTTTTCTTTCTTTTTGTATCCCTTTCTGAGCTTTTTAGGCTCATCCCAAGTTTCTGAAAGGTTTTTCACAGGACATAAACTGGAATAGGGTTAAGGATGGGATCAAGGAAATGTCATGATGTCTAAAACATGGAAGTAGACATGACTCTTTTGTTCAAGAGTTTTTATTTTGTGAAAAAATGGAAACTGAGTAGATGTGTCGACTTTTTAATCATTGAGATGTAATAGTTATGTCCTAATTTTCTAAAACTATAAACCTGAAAATATCCTCAATGTGAATTATTCATTTGATTCATGATTATTTAATTTTTTAAGGTTGGGTCCTTATAATAATATTTCTTAAACCCTATAACATTGTACATAATGTTTTTTACATTAAATGTTTACTAAATGACTTCAGAAAACATCGATAAATCTATATTAATTACCCAATAAATATTTTCAAAATAAGTTATATTTTTCATGAATTAAGTCAATAACTAAATATATGAGGAATGAATCATATATGTAGTGAGGGGTGGATCCTGTAATTATATTTCCCCTAAATGTATTGAAAGGTATAATGAGACAAATCAATAGGCAAGTATTAAATGTGTTTATTATGTATACCTAACTAAAACTATCTTGGGACTTGACTTTGATGATATAGATATCATGATATTTTAAATTATCACATACAATTTAAGTAATTTCATTCATTGAGAATTTTATTACTGTTATTAATAATATTACTTCATTTATATTATCTATAGATTTATTTTGTGCTTCGTTATACATTAAATGAAATGTGTTTTCAGTTATTTAACATTCCATATTTAATGTGCCTTATTTACACATGATAGATTCAACTACGTGTAGCCCTTAGAGGAGTATCTGATCTCACCCTTTAAATTTTTCTTTTCTATAGGATTTGAAGAATTATATTATGTATTATCTTGAGGATGAAATAATAATTTTATTACATTTATTTTATATTTAAAAAATACAACATGAATAATCTTGGAATCTGGTTCTTCAATGCTAATAAACTATTAGGTCTTTTAGGATGTGATTACCTATATCTATACAAAATGTAATAAAGAAGGCACAAACTATGGGTTACTGGATTTTCTATTGTTATAGGCCAATTTTCATTTGAATCCTAGATACATTACCAATTGGCACATAAAATATCTAAATCATCCAATACATAGTTCTTGAAGACTAGAACCCTTATTAGACATATCATATATAAAAACCTTCAAAAATCCTATTGGAACGAAAATATAATATTGTGTGAGCTCAAAAACTTAGTGAAGGTACCCAGGGGATATATCAATAATCATTTAATCATAATGTGATCATAATTTCATGATATCCTGATCTTGAAATTTGAATATCATAACCATAAATTCATACATCATAATCATGATTGATGGAATAAATAGTTTTAGTTCATAAGATATGAATAATAATGGAATTAATAAATATAAACCATTAGATCATAACATTATCATAAGAAGATGTTATAATAGAGTGTAATAAAGAGTTTAATAATCATAATCATAGATATATTATTTTAAGGCTACCCACCAAGTCATTCTTCACATGTTAGGCTTAGGACGACCACCCATGTACCTATTTCTAGATTGGGATAACCTCATGTATACCCACTTTTGGGATTGGGATAACGATCCATCTACCCACTTTTGGGCTTAAGATAACCCCCCATATACCAATTTTTCACTTAAAATATAAAACTTTACCAATTCATTAGAGGTATATAATAGACCCACCCATATTATAATCATAATCCATTCATATGTAAGGCAAAATATCGTGATACAATTTGTCATTTCATATTATCTGAACTCATAAAAAGGAAAGAAATCCTTAAAATTTCATCATCATAAATAAAAACCATATAGATAAAAACAATTAATGTAATTTGAAATCATATCTTCAAAAAATAATATGTAACATTAAAGGATGTTATCATAGATAGAAAATTATTTTAAAGATGATAGGTATATTACTTGAAGGAGATATTGGTTTAATTTTGAAATTACTTATATAAAATATAAAAAATACTCAAATATTAAGGAAAAAATTATCATTGAAAAGAACCATATAAAAATGAAATGGAATATTAAAAAAATATCTTCACAATGGTTGTAAATTTCGTCCATGCAGTATACATTAAAACAAAAATTATATTCATGTTATTGTTAAAAATATTATTATTTGGAAAATGACATTAATATTCCATTATTATTTTTTTTGGAATGTCAAAATGGTTAATATTTTATTTAATAAATCATTGTATAATAGTAAAAACATTCATGAAAACACTTTAATGAAAATATGGGCATGGAATAAAAATATTATTGACAAAAGGGAGAAATAAAGTCTAATTTACATAAAAACATTCCTTTTTGTCTATTCATTTCTTAAAGAGAAGAAAGTGAATGGAAAAAAATTAATATACATAAATAACCAGAGGAGAATAAAAGAAATAAATTTTTTTATACATACATCATATATTTTCATCATTGGAAAGTTAAGCATAAATAATCCCGGTAAAAATGAGATTGTAACATAAAACTCTTTCCTTCATTTTGAGTTGCTTTGTAAGGGCTCTAAAATAATGTATAATAAATTTAAATTTATTATTACTATATAAATGAATAATATAAATACTTATAATATCAAATTTGATCTAATTATATGATCTAAACTCTCAATTATTAATAAATATTTATTAAAATTATTATTTATGTGGGTTAACACTTTTTTTCATAAAAGTTCCAATCTATATGTTTCAATTATTGTACTTGGATAATTAATGAGTTAAATATATTATGTTAATTGTGATATAAATATCATATATATTAACTATATAAAAATTTAGAGTTATATATGAATGTTAGATATAACAAAAATAAATTACAATGTTCATAGATACGGTAGGGCATACGTACTCATGAATGTTGTTTTCATTTTATGACAAAAGAAAAGAAATATAAACTATATTTTATCATTATTGAATAACTATAACATCATAAATATCATATATATATATTAAATAATTCATTTTAAATAAGCATATTATGCATTTATGGAAAATGACTCATATCACTATGTGGAGGTGGTAGTCAACACGTACACATGAACAATACTTTGATTTACCATTCAAAAAAAAAAGGTGAAAAAGAATGTTACATAACCATAATAAAAAATTAGTATGTTATTTACGCATTATTAATATTGTTTTTTGGGACACATTAAGTTTAGATAAGGTGTAAGAAGAATTAAAAGTGAAAGTAATCAGTTAAGAGTTATACCTGTTTGCTGAGAAACTTGCTTTGGCTTACAACATAATTCTTGAAATTATAGTTTTATGAATAAACCAGGAGCTATATATTGTGGGTAGGAATTTAATATATGTATTTTATTTTATATTTATGGATATAATAGTCTATTTATGATTAAGGAAGATATTAGATTAGGTTTCCTTTTATAATTACGGGGGATGACAATCTTGGAATTTTTCAACGGATTAAAATATAATAATGTATTATTCAAAAACAATGTATCCAAAATGTATCATATTTGAATAATAGATGGTATAGGATGGAAATATGGAAACATAGTTGTATTTATACAATTTTTTTGGAAATAATTCCATGATATATAGGTTTACCGCCGATAAAACTATTTTAATCGCAACCATGGTAATGAATTTTTACTTTTTTACTATTCATTATTACTAAAAAAATAATGTTGAAAAAATAAAAAATATTTAAATTATAATTAAAAGTATGGAATAAATTTTTTTTAAATTAAATTTTAATTTTTAAATACATATTTTTTGAAATTAATCTGAAAAAATCAATGAAAATAATTTTTTATAATTTTTTTTTTCAATTATAAAAATGATTTTATACCGAAATTAAGCACAAGGTCAATTCAATTGAATTTTTTGGATTATTGTTTATACAAAATAACTATTTTATGTTTAAAATCATTTAAAAACATAATGGTACTTTTTAAATACCTTAATGGAATATATAGTTTTATATATAATTAGAATTTTTTCATTATTCACATAAAAATAATCTTTTTAGAAAAAATTGAAAAGTTTACCTTAAGATAATTTCGAAATACTAATTTAAAAAATTAATTTTTTTTAAATAATAATTTATACATTTTTTATAAATTAATTATAATATATATTCAAAAAATTAAATGAAATTCATTTTTGAACGAAACATGTATTTGAAACATAAAATAACTTCACTAAATATTGATTACTTATCTGTCATTAATTAATAAATACATTTACATTGTATAAAACCATTATAAATAATTTTTTTATTTATTATCCATACCACCAATCCATCTACTAGTATATAAAGTTATACAATATCAAACACCATTTAGAATTTTAGTTGCATGTATTGGAAATAATAGAATAATTTATATTTAATTCAATGGGAATGTACACAGAATCATCGGTATGTAATAGGAAAACACATATATCTATTGGATTAGTATATATTTCCATGAAATCATTTAGGAATGGATTCAAATTGAACTATTTATTGGGTAGAAACCGAATATAAATAGGGAGTTTTAAATTTATAATTTAGATTTAATTTAGGTTAAATAATTCACATTTCACTAAAAAGGGTGTTTAACTATAATTTATATGCTGGTTGAAGGAGTAAAAGATGAGAAAATATTATAAAACACATGGAATTATATAATAATCATGGGATTGAGAATTATTATATAAACTTAATTTTAATTAGAATTTTATTGTATTAAAAATATGATATTTCCCACCTTCTTTTCATATTATTATAAAAGACGAACGAAGTATGGGGGTGTTGTGATTTGACATATATATTGTGTGTGAGTAGCCTTACATGGTAGTTTTTTTCTATCATTATCTAGGAAACAAATTCCTTATAATCATTAAACTCTTTGATAAAACTACTATAATGAGACGTAATATGATATAATTTAGGTGAATCAAAATTAAGGCATGTTTTCACAAGATTTTTGAACATACTAAATATTGATTTTTTTACTATGAAAACTAACATATATTTCTGTTAACATAAATAAGTAATCTATAATTTATATGAAATTAATTGAAATTATAATTTAAGATCCATCTTGATTTTTCTAAAGGAAATGTAGAATAGGTCCATGTGTGGGAGAAAAATAAAAATCCATAAAATAAGTGTAAATGGATGCCTATGACAAGCTTCTCATACCATGATTATATACACTTATTGTTTAAAATATTTCTAGGGTATTCTTAGGATATGTTATGGTTTAGATATAGTTAGTTCACACTCCATGAGTATATTAATTACATACTACATGTCTTAAGAACACTAGAAAAAAGTTACAATGCCACATTGTTAAGGGAGATAGAAGTTAAAGGGAATATTGAACACGTTAAAAAAAGGGGAATGTGAAGTATAAATTTTCATGTATTAATAAATAATTATAAAATCAATATGTGAATTAAATTTCTATGATATGAGGATTTAGAATGGTGTGGTTGGATTTGATTTTTATTTAGTTAATCATTTATTATTCATCCTCCATGGACCCAAGTCTCACTTATTTGGAACTAAAAAAATGTTGGTAACATTTTTTAAGATTAAAAACTTTAGTAAAATTTATATATTAATAGTGGTATGATGTGGTTTGAGTATTTTTATCATTATTTTTAATCATTCGATTAAAAATATTATGTTTAATTTATAGGTAGGTTTATGTGTATGTACTGTGTTTTCTAGATCTTAGAGAAATTTTGTCATAATCATTAAACATGCTTAAAGATGATGATTTTTCATTGATTATAAAACATTTGGTGATTTTAAGGTTATTTCCATGAAATTATATTTATTTGGGTGTTAATAAATGTTAGGTAGTTGGATATGGAATAATAATTCAGTGAAATTAAGGGTTTCTACAATTTCAATGGGTTACATAACATTACATTGTAAGGAAAAAGGTATTTTGGAATTTTACGTGAAGAACATCTATCAGACCTAATATAGGTTCTGGTCTACATCATCACATGGAATTTCTTGTGGCACAAAAATTTCCCAAGGGAGATAAATTACTAAATAATCATGTGTTGATCCAAATTGAATTGAAAAAATTATTAATGGAAGCATTATCACAAATAAATGAGTCTTAATTGCAACGTATCACACAATAATATAATAATAACCTTAATTCCTGAGGCATATAAAGATCAAAAATCACATCATCTTCTACAAATGAATATCATCCTTCACTCTCCAAATGAGTCCTCATAATTTCTAGAGTTTAGGTAGATGAATATGAATTCTACTTAACCTGGATCATTATTTACACAATCCATAATGACGATTACACCATAAAAAATGAATCCTCAAAAAAGAACCTTCTTTAAGAATTATCCTCATTTGTAGTGTAAAATTTAATTCCTATGAGTTTATAATTCCCTTCTTGAGGATGAAGTCATTTAATATGTTTGGATGGTTATTTTGGGAATCCAGAAGCCTACTTTACAGACCACAACTTGGTCCCCCTTTTTAAAAACATTGTCAACACAACACCACCTATAAATACCAAACTATATATAATAATAAAGGATTCATAAAATATATATTAATAGGACACATGGATTGATATTGGAGACATAATTTTTTCCCAAAAGAAGGTATGGGATGGATTTATATTTCGGGAGGGCAAAAAAACTAGAATAATAAATTACACTATAGAATCCCACAAAGCATATCTATAAGGAATCTACAAAGTGTTTCTCATGTGAATGAAAATGATTCATTTCATGAATTTAATGGGGAATCATGGAGGGTTATTCATGAATAATGTACCATGGATGACTCTTCTAAAAGTTTTCTTCTTGAAGTGGTAGTGAATTCCTTTTTAGGACAACCCCACTTTCAATAGAACATTATCCTATGACAAATGGGTTGATCTAGAGGAGTTAATTTTCCTATCCTGTAAGATCTCATCTCAAAAAGAATTCATAGTTCCTATGGTTATTTTTTAAGAATATTTAATAATAAACACAGTGGATTTACCCGCACTATTTTGTCATTCTCCAAATCTACATAAACTCAAATTACCTCGATGGTACCTATTTGTGGTGACTAAGACCCTTAAACATGCCAAATTCTTAGTAAAACTACCTCAAAGTGGTATCGTATAAATAATCCTCACTATACCCTTCAATTCAAACCCATTCATAATATACACATTCGAGTTTCACTATGGTACACTATATAACACAAGGTCCCCACAACATGACGTTAAAATATGTGGCCAACATCATTGGTGTAATATTTAAAACATAAAGTCTTCAAAATTAAATAAAAATAATATTCCCTATGTAACAAAAATAGAATGAAAATTTTCATGATAATGATATGACTCATTAATAATGAGATTTCTCATTTGAAAATCCACATTCAAATTTTGTTTCTGAGTATTAAATAGTGTGCTTGATATTCTATTATCTCTTATTTCATAAAAAATGTATGAATCCTGTGGACCTCAAGATTTAAATGGATTCTATCATTCTCATAAGTAAAAGGCCTCTGGTTGGGCCTCTTAATATGAATAATCACCAAATTTTTCTTATCAATTAGGCCACCTATTTTTATTAAGTCCCCACCATGTCCTAACTAACATTGATTAATAATAAATTTATATATGGTAACATCATGAATATGTCTTAGAAGCCTATAATTGTCACCCATTTTATGTTATATGACTCATAATATGGTAAATAAATGTGTAACCAACATTCAATCCCTTTTTGTGAAATGCAATACATTGAGGCTGATCCTCTATGAATATTTTCTTGAATTTGGCATTACTTGTGTGGTCTTAGATGTTTAAATGATATTTATCTAAAAATAATTGAGATATATCACATGAATAACCTATTAGTCAATGTTTCATGACTTTAAACTTCCTAAAAATTCTCTTTTATAAAGTATATTAATCTTTATAACATGGTCCCATCACATGACCTTAAAATTTGCAACTCAAACATTGTAGGACTTTCTTCATATTAAATGGGATATGTAGGATGCCACCTTATTTTTCAAACCAAACATCAGAACCATTTATGTCCCTCCAAACTAGGTTATATATTTATGATCCTATACATCCTTACTCTTTAGGCCATATCCTCATCAATATATCATCTACCTCTATCAAATACATACTTCCAATGGATAATCCTTTTATCAAGCTATATTCCATAGATAATCATTCCCAGCAGCATTTTCTATATTCTATTTGGGTCTCATCACATTATTCGCAATGGGAAAAATTTCTTATGAGATCTATCTTGACAGTTCCAAACTCTATGTGAGATTAGAAAAAACTCATTGAGCCACATTCCTTTAGAGGTCAATCTTAATGGTCCATTCATATGTAAGTACCACGCCATTGATTTCTATTCGCATTTAACCGTGTCTTCCATACCGTAAAATGCTAAACAACAATGGTTAGTTCCTATCACCTAACATTAAATGTATGTTTTACCCTATTAAATATCACTAAACAATGTGGCTTCAAATTCATAACATAAGGATATATAGGAATATACTTTCATTCTTTATCCTGATACCACATACATTTACCACTTCCCTAGATGGCGACAAACTATAGAGTTCCATATTTTGTGGATTTAAACTATATTGGCCTGTAGACCTTTCTTAATATATAATGATAAAAAAAGAACATGTAATACATATATATATGGTGTAATTTATTTACAACCTTTAATACATAAACATGTTCACAATAATGAAATTCCTCTGATATATATAAATATTCACAAAAAAATATGTTAATAATTGATTTCTATCAAGGGGAAAATAGTTTCGTAGTAGGATCTATAAATAATTCATGATCATGAATTAAATCTATAATAGATTCCCAAATTTGGAAATAATTCACCAAAATGGGGTGCGATGAGACCCACCTCCCAACCTGTTGACTAATTTGAGTTACTATGCATCATTAATATAAAACCCTAGGGACCACCTACCATTAGAAATTATGTACATAGTGAAATATTCTATTTCAAATGTGGTAGTCATGAGGTGTTTCCAATTATGAAAATAAATCCTATTAGAAACTATCTGAAACAAAAACAACCAAGTTAAGTGATTTTTCTATATGCAATTAGCCAATCATGTTTTAATAATTATAATGTTGCATCAATGGGTTATTTGGTTTTCTCCCTTTTCATGAGCACTATCACAAAACCTCCCTTAAATCAAAATGTAATCCTTTAAAATATATTCTTATGGATCAATAGCTGTACAATCTAGGTCCTCATCAAATAAGAGGCCCCTTTCACCTTCCCAATGTCTTTAGTTTTTGGTGGAACATACAACGATCCAATAGTACAACCTAAATTGAACCATTATAATATTAGAGGTTGTATAAGAATCCATCCTCATCATAATTCCTCAATGACCATATGCATATCAGCAAGTTATAAAGGAAAATTTTTCAGCATCCACTACCATGAATCCCTTCAAAATTCCTTAATGGGGGAAAATACCTCCATTTTCTAATGGTGGATTATTAGAATATCAATTATGAATTTCCCTTGATTCAGATTTCACCAAGGAGGGATCATGTCAACTATCATTATTAGATTTTTAATGCATCAACCCCGTAGTATCTCATTGAGTATTCCATCCAGGAAACCCATGGCCTTATTACTCTAACTTGAGAATTTAGGAAATCTAACCATGATTGGTAATTTTTCAACAGCATGGAAAAGAAAAATATCCCCACTTCTACTGAATAATCCCTCCATCATATCATGGTTCTAAATGGAATACAAGAAGACATGCCTTCCTACACCTAGAAAACCTACCAAGACACTCTAGTAGTATCAGTAAATGATTTTCAGCACATCTAGATATCAACTAAGAGTTGGAAAAACTCCTTTCCTAAGATTAAAATGTCCATTAACCCACTATATAAATGAATAGACTATATGAGAAGGCTCATATCCCATATCCCTCTAAATACTGGTCAAATATCCCCATTCTTATTTCATAGACATGTTAACAAATTTTGGAGGAAATGGATGGCCATGCCTATACCTACAGACACATTCTACATATCTAACAACATATATTTTAAATAGAATAAACAAATGGTTTTCAACAAGTCCCAAACATCACTAGGGGACATGCACACATTCTCAACCCCACCAACAAATAAACACCATACCAAATAAAAATTTATATTCAAATGAAGGACAACATCCATACTCCCATTCCATAGGATCAATGGAGAATCTCATTAAATAATGAAAAATAAGATTCGGTACACATTAATATTAAAACTATGGATAAATAGCCTAATACAATGGATTTTTAAAGGAATCCAAACATCCCTTTTACAATGTGAAATTTCATCTACAAATCCTGATAGAAACCAAGATTCATGAACATATTTATGCTAAATCTAAAAATGCTCATTGACCTAGTTTAATTGTTACAAGGGGATCACCTGAGGAGGATTTAACATATAAAATTAATTATTTAAAACAAATTATTCTGAAAATATCATAGAGGATAACTAATAAGAAAAATCAAAAAGGGTAACCAAAATTCCAAGAGTAGATACATTTTAGTATAAAGATTAAATTTCAAATTCCTGAGTCCCTTGAATTGTTAGAAATAGTGGCCCAGGATCTTACTTACTCATAATTATATCTAGTAAGTAAAATAAATTTTTAAACTCATCCATAAAATATTTATAACATCTTCTTTAGATATCCTTCATAGAGAATCCACCATGACAGTCCTCCATATAGATATATTAAGATTAATCAAAAGAAATGTCCTCATAATGAGCACTGAAAACTACACCTTTTTGTTAGAATATTTATTTTAAAAGAAGTATTCACCTTTCCACTATCCACCATAAAGGTCCTACTTATGGTATATGTTGAACTAATTAGCTCTGTAACTTGGTGTCAATTCATAATTTTAATCCTCCTTATAATGAAATCTTCTACGATGGTCCTCCCCACAACAAAATGCCGTTTTAGTAAGTACCTTTTCTTACTAAAGAATATTTGAGAAGTCTATTATATAATGATTCAATAAAGAGATTAATATTATTCACACCATTTTCCCTATCATAATAAGGACTATCCTTTCTCAACAAGAATATACCCAATGAAATAAAAAATTTCCTTACAACCTTCAGATTCGTTATCTCCACCACAACATAGATGAGTCCAAATATCTCTACTCTCTAAAAAATGGTATTCGTGAAATGACAACGTTTATTTTAAAATATTGTGGAATCTCTCATTGAATAAAAATATAACACCTTGTTTATAATGAAACAAATTGAAAAATAAAATGCACCGATCTTGTGTGGGCCAATAGCCACCACTCAGTATAGAATATAAATAACATTGATTTGAAATGAAAACACCATCTTAATTAGAAACTATGTATTACTCCTAATTATTTAAAGGTGAACATTTTTCACCACATTGATTAAAAACCACATCATGGAAATAAAATAGTTTGGGGACATATTCATTTTGATTCCCTTTTAGTGAAATATCTCTAAAAGTTGTAAAATTAGTGTGATAATCAATAATATGTATTCCATAATTATTTTAAGGATTTGTATTAGTTTACTAATAATGAACCGTTTGAAATATATATAAGATGATGGGATGAAAATAGATCAGTAAATTTATCTCCACTTCCCAACCAACTGATCCCCTAAATAATGATAAAATGAAACAACATTCTCATAAGGAAAGGCTTTGTGCGTAACAATTTTTATATGTAACAATAGTCTATTATTTCCAAATAATATAACAATAAAAATTGTTGATAGTGAGATAATAAAATAACCTCGAATTGAGCCTATAAAAAGGTTGAACATGCATCTCACTTGAAAAAGTAAAATACCTTAAGCTATATTGTTTCATTTGATAGTGAATAGATCACTCTCTTAACATGCACTTCATCTCACTCATTATTCAATAAAGGCCCACATTCTCTCAAAGGAACTAGTTGGGGATTCCTATATAGTAATCCAGGAGTTACCCCATCCCATTAGGTAGTAGAAATATTTACCTCCACTACCACCATAATGGTCATCAAATCATCATCAATTCTAAAATATTATATTGTTGGAACCAGTTCAACCATAGAAATGTGGGATGAGGGATTTTTTACCCCAACCTCCTCCCCCATGGAAATAAGTAATTTCTAGAATAGTATGAATTTTATATGAAAATACATTTCAATTTCTCAAATTCTGTTGCCCATATTTCTTCTAGGGGACACATATGATAATGAGTTTTTGGGACCCTCTCTAGATTATCCTCCAAAAATAGATCATAGTGGAGTCATGAAAAGATATGGAGAAGCCCTGTATTGGATAAAAACCAAATAATCCCCTTAAGAGGGTCAACACTCAATGGAATTATGAAATATAAATCAATAGATAGTCGAAGGAAATGAGTACCTTTATCATGTTTATGATGACCCTATACCCAAAAAAATTATGTATAGGTAAATGTTATTATCACTATCACTGTAAATGATTTAGATCTTGATTAAAATTTGGGATAATATGATGATAATGTTTCTATTTAAAATAATATCCATACTGAACAAAAGGAAGATGGTGTTCATACCCACCACCAAATATAGGTAAACAATTGCGGACTCCCCTCAAATTCTTGTCTAGCACCTCTATGGTAGACATTAAATAAAATAAAATGGAAAGAGTGTGGATATATACCATCCATTATAAAAATAAATTTAACCCCCTAGAATTTATGAAAGGTTTTCTTATCATGAGGTAGAGTTAAAGGAGTAAAGGATTATCAACATTTTGTTACTCATAGAAAATATTCCCTCTAGGTATACCATCAAAATAGAAACTCATATTCCTCATTCAATAGATCTCCATCAATTAGAAGAGTTATTCATTTTAGAAAAAGAAAATCCAATTCATCTGCCCAACATGGGATCCATAGAACCAATTTATCTAGATTCAATGATAGAGGAATGTAAGAAATTTCATCTATTATCGAGATAACTAGTTAAATTCAAGACTACTCACAATAGTTATAAACATGAATGAAGGTTTCCAATAACTTTAGGATCTTTAAATTACATCCCATAATAAATTATATTCTAACCGAATTATTCCATAAAATATTTTTGAAATTTTTGAGTCACTAGTATCTTGGAGAGAATCCATGGATGGAATGTGTGAACTAGTGGAACAAAATAGAAAACCATACCATCAATTGATGGATGTGGCTCCACCTATTCCCCATTTTGGAAATAAAAAATTCACAACATTCAATAGAAATGGTGACCCAAATAATCATTTGATTCATTTTTATCATGATTTGGTCCTGTGGTGGGAACCCTTAAACTATTAGAGTCAAATAAACATTGGTGATTTGTTTAGACCTTTTATGGGCCATAATTTTTCTAATATAGAAATCTACTAGCCACATCGATCAAAATATATTAATACCTATGTCATTACATCCTATAATAGTTAAACTCCATGATGGAGAAGATGATAGTCTTTGAACTTTAAATCTATAAAAATAACAAACTAAGATATCATCAGACTTTATTTGTAGGTAATGGGGTCTGTAATATTCCTTGAACATACAAATCTCTTAATAAGTGTTTTTAGGTAAATATATTGAAAATATATATTATTATTTACAAGAATATTTAATTCTAGAAAATTTCCTAAAAGGTTTATTTGATCCTTCTATATTCACATAGATGGTAGAATATTCCATTAATTATATCAAAACCAAGACTCAAAAAATCCCAATAGGTTTTAGAAAATGGGATATAAAAGTATAATACTCAACTATTATACTTTACAAAGTTACAACACTTAGACCTAGGAAATATCACTTGGTCCCCCCCCCACCAAAGAAACAGTAATAAGAAAAACATTACATTAGCTGGAAGGGATAAAATAAAAGTTCTACATACCACATAAAAAATAGAAGAATAATTTTTATTTCTTCCAAAAAGATCATGTCCCTAGATATTTCAACTCAACTATCCAAAACTATTTTATAATGTTATTGGAACCTAGGTATCCTAATCATATTAGCCATAAAAATTTCTTGAATTTCTATCTTTACCACCGAATATTGTGACACACTATCCATGAGTTTTTTTGTGTTTATATAAATCATTTTGAATATGGTGTACTCTAGTTTCCTGATGATGGACCATATAGAATGCTCAGAATAAAGGGTGGCATGAAGGTATTTTCTAATATCATATAGATGTGTTGATTAAAGATCATACCTTGGAAATTGAACTAACTCTTTTTCTCAAGCACTAATAATCCTCACCTTCTCTACGACACCTCCTACATGGTGAGATTAATGAGGACACAGATCACAATCCCCAATTACAAGGAAATTGGGTTCAATGGTATCCTAGTGATAATTGTTTTAATTTAAATATTGATGGGTCATTTATCAGTGGTATTATGAGAGGGGTGGATTTGTTCATAATTGGGATGGTTCTATTACTCTTTCTTTCAGTTCTACTTTAGGAAGTGGTGAATCTCTTCTTTTGGAAACATTATCTATGATTAAGGGATTAGAAATGTGCCTTTCCCATGATATTATTCTATAAGGGATAGAAAATGACTCATCTATCCTTCATGAATATATGAAATGGTCCATCTTGATACCTTGGATATCACTTATCTTTTGTAGAGTTGTAAGAGAATATTATCTAATAGCATTTCCATTACTCATATATGGTATGAGGGTAATATGGTAGTAGACCTCTTGGCCTCCAAAGGATCTCTATAAATCTCGATTATAATTTTTAATATAACTAGTTCCCATCACACGGAGTGTTTTAATCTTTTGGAAGATGATGCTCTTAGGATTCATTATTTTAAACCCCAATGATGTTTTCAGCCTATCCCATTTTTTAATAAAATTTCATAATTTTGGATGTATGAATGAAGTCCTGAAAAAAGGTAATCAAATGTTTTTTATTGAAAATATAGGAATATCTTCAAATATGTGAATTCTATCACCAGGGTAGATTGAAACTAGTTAGTTATGTCCCTAATATCCCAAAAATTATACAACTAGATTTTTTGGTAGTAAAATATTCAAATATCTAGTCTTCTTAAATCTAGTTAAAAATTCATTAATATAAAAAATCATAGGAAAATTAAACCATACTAATTCCTAATTTGGTTTGAAACCTCCCAAATTTCATTACTATAGTACTATGAGAACATTCACTATCCCTCTAAATGGTTCAAATCGAGCCATCCTACCAAATAAAACCCCAGTCAGATGAATTGTCTCTCTATAGTTCTATCAATTAATTAAGTTGAAAAATACTGTCTAGGATAAAGAACAATATTCATATGAATCTTATTTACTCCCATAAAATCAATAAACAGATGGGATAGGTCATATAGGATTATGGTGTCAAGGAATACAAGGTCGACATGGATCTCAACAATTAGGACATATTCTTGTCAAAACCATATAACATTTGAAACCTAATGACATGAAATTCAATAGGATTATCAAGAGCCCCAGTATACCACTAATTCTCCAACATTTTGATCCAATACAATAATAATTATTGAAAAATTAAAAAAAACATTCACCCAGTTAACCTCAGAATGTAGAAATGAAATATCAAACCAACTCATAATTGTTCAAAATTTACCAAAATTTTCATCAAAAGAAAAATTTTGATCACACAAAACTCTACATCCCAAGTTAGAAACCATGGGAAAAAATAAAATTTCAATGGGAATACCAATATATTAGAGGTATTAAATTTTGAAATACTTTTCTGTTGTTCTAGAAAATCAATCAATTTATATTCCCTTAATTTTTCAAGAGATTTGGGAAGAACTTATAGAGACACATTTAAACCCTTGAGACCTTAAAGTTGAGGTCAGTTCCAATGAAGTGTATCTCATAGAGACTAATCCCATTGAATGTTACAAAGACATATCCTTCATAGTAAAATACATTGAATATGTTATATAAGCACACATAAGGCCATTATATGCATCTAGAAATATAGAAATTTAAATAGTTCATCATGTTTTTCTTGATAATGACTCTGGAGTTAGTCTCATGTTAGTCTAGAATATCTGATGATAATGGCACACTGAATCCAATTTATATCCCTCTAAATTGAAGATCCAAGGGTATGAAAAGATTGAAAATAATATCCTATTCTAAATTTATTTTAAATATAAATTCATGGATCTCATCACTTAATCTGAATTAATTTTTCAATTGATAAGACACAACATTTAATGTACTGTTATGAAGACGTAAGTTGTATTATATTATATAATTCCATAATTATATCATTAGTGTCTCAAATACAATATTGAAAAAGGAACTTGTACCTTGTTTAGTGATAAATCCACTTTTTAATCTGATGAGTTGTAGTAAATTGATTCAAGATTCTACTAATAGGAGTGAATATATTTGATGACTGATAATGTCAATTGATCCAATCCCTTTAATGGTTGGGTGATAGTCCCATTCAACCCTTATAATGGTCTCAATGATGAATATTTAATCTATATTAATAAAATTAAGGCTATAACTTCAATTTTAGGAATGTATTACCATAATTTCATGACATTGGTGACATCATTTGAATATATCTATGTTGAAGTATGAGAAAATTACAATAATAAAAATATTGGTTTAAATGAAAATTCTTGTACTCATCCTCATGATTTAACATACCCCTCATGTCAAAAATTATATGGAAATATACATGCACACTATCAATAAAAATTAAAATTCTAGAACATCTAAAAAGTATTAAGATATAAAACTTCTTCTACCCCTGATGAAAATAAGGAATAATTAGAGCGTATCTATAATGTCTATAAAATTTAATCCCATTTATTGCATCCTTAGATTATGAAAATGCATCATTACCCATGATAGAAAATTAAAAATATTGTATATGATCTATTAGGACAAGGATGTCAAAACCACTTTTTCCATCAATAATAATAGAGGGTAAGAATATCTTACCCAAAATTTCATCTATAGTGATGCTCATATATTGGCCCACTCATAATATATGGATGCCTCTTCAACATACATATAAAATATAAATGAAATCCCCCATATTCTAACCATGAAAATACTCCTTCATCACCTTATTATATTTAGAATGAGGAAAAGGAAGAAGAATAATATGTTCTCAAATATGACCCTCCCACATTTGAGGATATATTCTATTTCACCATTGATGAACTTAGATAGTAGTTTTTTTCCCAAATAAAGACTCTCAACCAAAAATAATTAATTTCTCTAGGTCTATTAAATAACCATAGAATTTTTTTTTCATTAAAAACATCATTATAAATTAAAATATAATTATATATAAATGTTTGGACATAATCTTAACATGGAAACTCATAATCTAGTCCTAAATGGGGATCATCATTTTCATATTCAGACAACTAGGAGAATGAAATTGACTAATGATTCCAAGGATAAAGAAAAAATCAACAATATTATCCATGATGACTTCATTTGGGTGGTGTTGTACCTAAAATCTTCTTCCAATATTTTTCTTTTTAAGAAATAGAATTTTAATAATATTTTATTCATTGATTTCATGTATCTTAAACAACATATCTTGAATGATGATTTCATGGGACTAATTACAGAATTTATTATCGATACAACAATCACTTGTGAATATCTCTCCTTTATGGATTGACATCCATGATATAACCAAATTTCAATGGATCCAAAAGTTAAAGAGTCCAATTCATTCAAGGAACCCCAGGTAATTTACAATGATCTAATGACTTCCTCTAGCTTGAAGATTGATCATGCCACAATTAACTATGTTATGCGCAATATTTTTAAACACTACATATGGAAGACACTATAATGTTGTGTAGATGAATTGGTGGACAAATTATAATATCATAGTGTTCATATTGATGGTATGGAGAGATTTTTTTACCATTTCATGGTATTATATCTGTAAAATAAACCATTTGAAATATTCTTTCTAGGATACCTTTTGATTTTTGCCTCATCTTTGTGATACACCATAATGGTATTGATTTTAATATTGAGAAGAACAAGTAAATATTTAAAATGAAACCTCCAAGGAATCTCCAATATTTGAGAGGGATTCATGTGTTCCACAATTAAGCAATATTATTCATAGAAAACTATGTAATAATGTACATAAACTTCAAAAAAATAACGATGAAGGGAGCGATTTATCCATGTGATAAATATTTTCTAGAAGAATTAAAATATCTCAAAAATAACTCTTGATCCCACCAGAATTGACGTTATTGGTAGTAATGAATCATATCATCTTATATATGGGATCACATGATAAGTAACTTTGTGGTATGGTAAAACAAATGAATGATTCATACAATTAGAACACGCATTATTACATTCGATGAATTATGCGAGATTGTGATACCCAATATTCAGAAATTAAGAAGAATTTCAATACATTAATCTTTTTCGATCAGAAATTAAGACACCACTTGTAGTATCATAAGGTTAATTTGGTCTCTTACATTAACCCATTTGATTAAATCCTCAATCACCCAATGTTATCTAGTTGACTCACATGGTGGGTAGTCATTATGCACAATTTTGAAATATAATTCACACTATAATGTTAGATAAATGTAATGCTTTGGTTGACATTGTCGTAGCACTTCCCATCATAATAACCAACCCAATGGATACTAAATTTCCTAATGAATAGGTATTAAAAAAATTTACACTCCAAGAATGTGATAAATATATTTGGATGGTACCTATATAATCCCAATATAGAAAACAATATATAACCTAACACTCAATAGGTTTAGTTTGGGAAACATTTTCATTTTCCCATACATGTTACTTTTCCCTAGTAATTCTTATTATCATAAATTTTCACCAATAATGATACAGCTTACTAAGATATTATTTAAAGTATATTGTAACATCCTAGGTAAATAAAGAATAATACATATTTCATATTTATTAATATTTGTGAATTAAATGTTAATTTTACTATAAATGGGTTTCTATGTTCGATAGAGTACCCGATACGCAACAACGAATTTCTTTAAAATCTTACATTGCACACTAATAATATGATATATAATTTTAAATGGTAGTTAACTCATAGACATTGTATTGGTAGGAATGAACAAAACTGACTAAAATATGATTATAAATTTTTGTTAAATGTTTTTACTTTTATCCAATAATAGTTAGAGGCTTAAAATTTTAATGAATCTAATTTTAAGCATAAATACTCTAATATTCACTAAAATGTCAATTTATCACCTTTTAATGATGAACCCTCATTAAATCTAGTTTTCGTTAATTTTATACATTCTATTTGACCAAATGAAATCCTTCTTTATAATTGGGACATCAACATTTCCTTTATGTAAAATTTTGGAATTTTTCCAATCAAGTTCATTTTTTAATGAATAATGAAAAATATTGTATTTTGATTCAAAAATGCGTTTTAATCTAATTTATTTATATGGTTATATTATCTTTTTATTTGTTTTTAATATTCAACTAGAATATATTTTTACCATTTAATCCAATTATGGTCATTGGAATTAATTTCACTTTGAAATTGGACATAAACAAGTTTCAATCTTTTGATAGTTATTGTTTCTTAAAAACACAATATTTGTTTTAACAACGAGAATTAATTTTAAATTAATTAATGAAACTTCTATGTTTTTAATTTGGTAAAATAGACATTATTTTCTAATTTGGAATATCAAATATATCTTAGGCTGAATTTTTTGTAGTTTTCTGAAAAACTTCCATATTTGATGAATAGTGAAGCCACTTAGTAGTAGTTAAAAAAACTGACTTTTTTCATTTAAATGAAATTTTAGCACTTCTGTGAATTTAATTTCTAAGATCCTATATACATGGTTGTTATTAGTAAGTAAAATTTGGTTCAATATGATGAAAATAATTTTTGGTGAATAGTAACTTTTGACTTTTATTTATAGCGATTAAAGGTAAATAGGGTAATTCAAGGTAAAAAGAATATTATAATAATTAAAAATTACCTTAACACTTTTCCTAAACATATTGGAAGATTAATGACCGACCACGGGAATCCTGGGATCTATTTTTGGACCCCATGGAGTCATTTATTAATGATAATGACACATTATTTTAATTAACATATAGTAAAGGCAAAAATGACATAAACAAATATCTCTTTCTAAATTAATTTTTACATAAGGTTATATAGGATATAATTTCGACTATAAATATTATTTGTAAATATAAAAAGATTTCCTACATCATGGTAATTTTTCTATAATTTTTAGACATCAAATAAATTAAATTATTTGTGACACAATAATGATACAGTGTTTACCACATTAATAAATGATTTAAATAAATAAGATTATAAATATTAAAATAACATCCAAAACCTGTCCAATTTTTGTTGGATTAATTTATTACTACCATGATTCATCTTATCTTATAAATTAATGAGTTCTTGACCTTTAGAAACCGAATATCATTATATAATAAAATAATATTAGCACACTTTCTTAAGGAGCCCCTCCCCCCTTATAAAAATCCCTCACTTATAACCAATTCCTCATAACTCTAAAGCCTTTTGGATCATCCAAACTCTGACCAATTAACCTACATACATCCCTCTACTCCTCCTAGAATCCTTAACTTAGGTAGAAGTAACTTCAAGAAACCCTTTTGGTTCATACCAAAGAGAGTTACCCAAATTAAAGGTAATCGTTTCTCTTAACTTCTTTTAATGTATTTTACTTCTCCAACCCCTAAACTATTTTTATTACTTTATTTTATAACTAAATAATTATCCTCAATAAACTATAATGTTTTTATGAGAATTATTCTAACTACACTTACACACACCTCCATCTAATGGGTGAAGAACATACAATTTCTGTTTGTGGAAAACTAACGCCTCACGAAACGATGATTGTTTGATTATCTCCTACCACCTATAATGGTGGCCATTATGATGAAAAAATATTTATATATGATATATATTATGTTTTGGTTTTTTTATTCTTCTGTATTTTTCTTTTATAGCATACCATTATAGTTTCCATTATTGGTAAATGTGATAATTTCATTTAAGGAAGTGCGGACTACCACCCCCTCAAAATGATATGACTCATTAATGCCACATGTGGGATTTATAAAAGATGGAATTAATGATATTATATATGATATTATACTAGAATTATAATGTACCTAAGTATCATTATGTTCTCATTCCATTAAAATACTAAATAGAAATGAAAGTAACGTTCATGTGTACATACGGCTTACCGTCTCCATGAACGGTGCATCTAATTTCATATCTCCAAATGATATATAATATTATAAATTCATATATATATATATACTAGATATATATTATATGTATGATATCTAAATAATGAATATCATTCTAGATATAATATACTATTGAAAACATGGACAACTTGTAAATATTAGGGGTTCATTTTTTACTCAAGTACCAAATATCGACAAAATGAAAGTTATTAACTTAATTTATTATATAATGTTAATAAAATGGTAATAAGAGATGTAAAAGGAATACTAAACATGAAAAAGGTTCTTAAGAAAGTATATATTAACTTTAGTTTATTATTCTGGAGATTAAAGACTGATCGAGTCAACTCGGACACGAGGTTAGGGACTTCGTCTCAATCTGCTTTCATTGAGGCATATTTTATTTTAATACACAACTTTCTTTTATATGATGTATAAACTCTTTTTACTATTCAGTTCATTAAAAGGTAATATTTTTCTACCATGATTTTTACTAAATGACAAAAAAAGGAACGTTTCTTTTTAGCGTACATGGTGACAACGACCTTTCTCCTGCCAGAAGTATTATTTGATCATTGGCTTCCTTAACAAGTCGTATTGTTTTTTTAAAGGAAAATAAATACCATATACTATTTTTACATATTTTGGTATTGAAAATTGTTTTCATAATGGATTTTTTATGTCTATATATTTAAATGATATATTGTGATTGAAATGTAGAAATGTTATATTTCCTTTTTGTTTGTTTTATGTGTTATGAATATGTTATGGTTCTTGGGCATTGTTTACGTATATGGGTGGTTCCATGATAAACCTAGGGAGGGTGAGCCTGAGATATCTCTCTAATGCATTTGGGTAATGTGACAGAGGTAAACATGAATGTTTCTCCTAATAGATTTAGAGAATATACTATGATGGGTATTCAAAAGTAACTCCCTATGTAGTTGTGATAGCTACAATGTAAGTATTTTATGGATTCCACTAGTTACATTTATGATTTATGATTTCTATGTGTCATTCATAAATCTTATGATTTCAGGAGGTAAGTAAAAGAGTTTATGTTTTGTATGTATTTATGAACTAATTTTTTCTTACTTTGTTTTATAACCCTTACTAATATTTTTATGCTCATCCCATATTTTGAAATGTCTTCACAGGACTTAAAGATGAATAGGGTCAAGGATGGGATCAAGAAAAAGTCATGCTGTCTAAAACATGGAACTAGACATGACTCTTTTTTTCAAGAGTTTTTATTTCATGATAAAATGGAAACTGAGTAGTAGTGTCTACTTTATAATCTTTTGAGATGTAATAGTTATGTCATAATTCTCTAAAATTCTAAACCTGAAAAGATCCTCAATGTGAATTATTCATTTAATTCAATATTATGTAATGTTTAAGGCTGGGTCCTTATAGTTGGTATCAGAGGTTAGTTTAGATAACATTATGAGTTAGGGTATTTTAAATTAATATCCATAAATTAATTTATGATAATATTGAAATAATATTGCATTTACAGATTACCATATTGCTTCGCCTAAGATATTTTTGTGTTCAGAATGGTTTTCCGTAGAGGGAAAAGGGTACCTATGTTGGGATGACATCTGGAGGAAGACAACCTTCCAAATCAGCAACCTGATATGGTCATAATTGGAACTGAATATTTTGTTGTAGTGATGGAACAACTGACTCAGCCTATAAATGGTGGCGGTATCCATGCATGAGATCAGCCAGATAAACCACATAGAAACATGTGAGTAGTAAAGCATTTCATGAGGCAACATCCCCCATCATTAATATGATCATATGACCCTATGCTAGTAGAAGTGTGGATTAAAGCACTAGAAAAGATTTTCAATGTCATCGGTTTTTCAGAACATCAAAAGGTTAGTCTCGCTGTTTACTGTTTTGAAGGTGAAGCTGATCAGTGGTGGTCGATTGTGAAAAATATCAGGGATAGTGAGGAGATTGATTCTCTTGATTATGATGAATTCAAATGTATGTTTCTTGAGAAATATTTTCCTATGTTAGATCGTCTTATGATGGAAAAACAATTCCCGGAATTGAGTTTGGAGGATGACTCAGTTGCTATTTATGAAGTAAAATTCACTCAACTGGAAAGGTATGCTCCAAGTTTTATATGAGATCTGGATAGTAAAATCAACCATTTTTACTCAGGATTAAATCAAATGTATTGAAGGGCTTTATCTTCTCGTGAGTTCATAAGCTATGAAAGACTATTTCGTTGTGCAGAGAAGGTGGAAATGGAGTTTGTTGATGATCAGGTGTTCTTTGACAAACAACAGAATAAGAGGTCGAGGTGGCAGACAAAAGGGAAGAACTCTTAAAAAAAGTCTGATGGTAAGAAACATATGTTTACAGTTTTTGAAAATTGTGGTAAAAAACATATTGGAGAATGCCTTTTTAATTCTGTTAAGTTCTAATGATGTGGTAAAATGGGACATAAGGCTCGTAACTACACTGAAAAAGATCAGGGTAATGGTAAGACAAAATATGATTTACAGTCAGTAAAATGTTTTAAGTGAAATGAAATGGGTCATTATGAAAATGAGTGTCCAACAAAGAACTAAACTGAGGAAAATTATCTAGAATACAAGTAGAAAGGGGTGGTGAAATCCTTTGCAACTACTTCAGCAGATGTTGGGCCATCAAATGAAGTAGTATCAGGTACACTGTTTGTTTTTTTAGATTAGGACAATGTGTTTTTTGATTCAGGTTCTACACACTCTATCATTTATTAAAAGTTTTCTAGTAAATTGGGTATTCCATATCAAGATATGAATACAGAACTTATGGTAAAAACACATGGAATAAATGTTAAGGCAAAAATAAAACATAAGAACATGCATGTCCTTGTGTGTCGAAATAATCTACCTACAAACCTTATTGTTTTTCCTCTAGTAGAGTTTGATGTTATTTTGGGCATGGATTGGATTTCTATTTATCATACTAATATTAATTGTAAAGCTAAAGGGGATTCTTTTCAGAATTATTTTCAGTTTTTTGTACAAGAATGAACCCTTGCTTTTGATAACATATCAGGAAGCTGAGAAACTAGTAAAAGATGGAAATGAATGTTACCTTGCACATATTGTTGAAAGGAAAGGAACTATTCATATTAATGATGTTCTAGTGGTAAATGAGTACCTTGATGTTTTTCCTAATGAGTTTACTATTATTATACCGGATCAGGAAGTGGAATTTACTGATGAATTAGTTCCTAATTCTAAGACAATTTCAAAAACCCCTTATCGAATTGCTCAATTTGAACTTTTAGTGTTAAATAAAAAATTTTAGGAGTTATTATACAATGGTTTCATTTGTCCTAGCACATCACCATGGGGTGATCCTATCTTGTTTGTTAAAATAAAATATGGTTCAATGAGACTTTTCATTTATTATGGAGCATTGAATAACATCACTATTAATAACAAGTATCATTTTCCTCATAACAATGATTTGTTTGATCAGATCTAGGGAGCTCAGTATTTTTCTAAGATTGACTTGAGATCGGGGTACCATCATTCGAAAGTGAAAGAATCAGACATTCTAAAGACTGTGTTTCATACAAGATATAGTCATTATGAATTTGCAGCTATGACTTTTGGTTTAAACAATGCACCTGTTGTATTCATGGATCTTATGAATATAAATTTACTTGAGTTCTTGGATAAGTTTGTGGTTGTGTTCATTGATGATTTTTTGGTTTATTCCAAAAGTAAATAGGAACATGAATGTCATTTAAGGGTTTTATTTCAAACATTAAAATAAAATAAACTATTTTGGAAATTCATCAAGTGTGAGTTTTGGTTTCAACAAATTTCTTTCCTTGGTCACATTGTTTCAAAAAATGGGAGAACAATTGATCCTGATAAAAAAAATTTGTTGAAGAATGGTCAAGACCCACAAATATAATCGAGATCCGTAGTTTTCTTAGTTTGGTAGGTTATTACAGGAGGTTTGTTGAAAATTTCACACGGTTATCTAGTCCAATAACTAAGTTAACTCGAAAAGGTGTTACGTTCATCTGGACAAAAGAATGTGATGATTATTTTCGGGAATTGAAAACAAGATTGGTAAATGCTCCAGTTTTGGAAATTCCATCCAGAAATGGTGAGTTTGTTATCTACAGTGATGTTTCATTGAAAGGACTTGGTTGTGTCCTAATGCAAAATGATCAGGTAATTTCTTATGCTTCACGTCAGTTGAAACCACATGAGTTAAATTACCCTAAACACGATTTGGAATTAGCTGCTATTGTTTTTTCATTAAAAATTTGGAGGCATCCTTTTTATGGAGTAAAATGCTAAATATATACTAACAACAAAAGTTTAAAGTATATATTCACTCAGAAATAATTAAACATGAGATAGAAGAGATGTCTGGAATTAATCTTGGATTATTATTCCATGATCCATTACCATTCAGGAAAATCAAAAAAAGTGGCTGATGCTTTGAGTCGAAAAAGTAATACTTCTGTAACCATGTTATGTTTGGAACAAGATCATTTGGTTTTTGATTTGACAATCTTTGGGATAGAAGTTCTTGGTGCAGAAAATTCTTCTTGTTTTTTATCAGGTGTTAGTGAGATCATCTCTATCAGACAGAATTAAGCAAGCAGAAAATGAAGACATTGAGTTACAGAAAAAGGTAGAGTTGGTTCAGAAGGGTAAGTTTCATGAATTTAACATTGATAATGATTGTTTTTTGAGATTTGGGAAGAGATTATGTGTGCCTTATGATTCACAGTTGAAGAATGAGTTGTTATGTGAAGCTCATAGTTCCCCATTTTTAGTTCATCCTGGAAGCACTAAGATGTATATAGATCTTTGGGAGTATTACTGGTGGGATGGAATGAAAAGTGATATTGCTGATTTTACTGTGAAGTGTATAACTTGTCAGCAGGTTAAAGAAAAGAGGTAGTTACCAAAAATTGATGTTTCATCCTTTACCGGTGCCAGAGTGGAATTGGGAAAATATATCCATCAAATTCGTTGTGGGATTATCTAAGACATCTTGAGGTAATAATGCAATCTGGTTTATTGTTGATGGATTGACTAAATCTACTCAGTTCCTTCCTATTGGAGATACATTGTCTCTATATAATCTTTCTTGTTTTCATGTTAAAGAGATAGTCAGGTTGCATAGAGTTCCCCTCTCTATTGTATCTGATCATGATCCCAGGTTTACTTCTTACTTTTAGAAAATCCTTCAGAAGTCATTGGGTACTGAATTAAATTTTAGTACTGCTTTTCATCCTCAATCAGATGGAAAATTAGAATGAACAGTTCAGACCCTGGAGGATATTCTACGTGCTTGTTCACTAGATTACCAGTGATGTTGGTACCAACATCTTTCATTGGTTTAATTTTCTTATAATAATAGTTTTCATTCCAGTATATAGATGGCTCCATTTGATGTATTATATGGAAATCGTTGTCAAACTCCATCTTTTTGGGATGACGTAGGTGAAAAGATGTTGATGGGAACAGAATTGGTATAAGAGATGGTAAAGAAAGTTCAGTTGATTCCGAAGCACATGAGAACATCTCGGATCTGGCAGAAAATTTATGCAAATAACCGGAGGAAGGATCTTTTTTTGAGGTAGGTGATCATGTATTTCTCAAAGTTTCTCGATGGAAAAGTGAAATGCGTTTTGGTAAGAAGGGGAAGTTGAGTCTGTGGTTCATTGGACCCTATTAAATCCTGGAGAATGTTGGATCATTTTCATACATAGTGGCTTTACCTCCATGGTTATCCCAGATACAAAATGTTTTTTATGTTTCAACGTTGAGAAAGTATATTCCAGATCCATATCATCTTTTGAGCCCATAGGTAGTTCAGTTGGAAGAGAATCTCTCTTATGAAGAACAACCAGTCCAGATTCTTGACCGAAGAGAGAAAGATTTGCAAAATAAGGTAAATCACCAGGTAAAGGTTTTGCCAAAAAACCATATGGTTGAAGAGACAACATGGGAATCTAAAAATTTTGTAAGGGATAAATACCCCCACTTATTTTGATAAGTAAAATTGAAAGGACGCAATTCCCAAAAGGGGGGAAGGATGTAACATCCCAGTTAAATAAAGAATAAGACATATTTCATATTTATTAATATTTGTGAATTAAATATGGATTTTAATTTAAAGGGTTTTCTATGTTCGATAGAGTGCCCGATATGCAACAATGAGTTTCTTTGAAATCTTACTTTTAACACTAATAATATAATATTATTATTTTAAAAGGTTGTCAACTCCTAGCCATTATATTGGAAGGAATGAACAAAACTAACTACAATATAATTATACATTATTGTTAAATGTTTTTAATTTTATCCAATAAAATTTAGAGGATTAAAATTTGAATGAATCTAAATTTAAACATAAATACTCTAATATTCACTAAAAGGTCGATTTATCACCTTTTAGTGGAAAACCCTCTTTAAATATATTTTTGGTCACTTTTATAGATCTATCTGTCCAAATAAAATCTTTCTTTAGAATAGGGACATGAAAATTTACTTTTTTTATATTTTTGGAATTTTTCTGATAAAGTTCATTTTTAATGAATAGTGAAAATATAGTATTTTAATTCAAAATTGTGTTTTAATATAATTTATTTATATGGTTAGATTATTATTTTTAATTGGTTTTAAATTGTAATTAGAATATATTTTTACCATTTAATCCAATTTTGGTCATTGGAATTAATTTTACTTTGAAATTGGACAAAAACAAGTGTCAATCTTTTGATAGTTATTATTTCCAAAAAATACGCTATCTGTTTTAACAACGGGAATTAATTTTAAATTAATTAATTAAAATTATATTATTTGAATTTGGTAAAATAGAAAATATTTTAAAATTTGGAATATCAAATATTTCTTAGGCTTAATTTTTGGTAGTTTTCTGAAAAACATCAATTTTTTATGAATAGTGAAACCACTTAGTAGTAGTTAAAAAATGACTTTTTCATTTAAATGAAATTTTACCACTTCTGTGAATTGAATTTCGAAAATACGATATACATGGTTATTATTAGTAAGTAATATGTGGTTCAATAATATGAAAATACTTTTGGTAAATAGTAACTTTTGACTTTTATTTACCACGGTTAAAGGTAAATAGGGTAATTCAAGGTAAAAAAAATATTATAATAATTTAAAATTACCTTGCCTTAACCATATTGGATGAGTAATGACCGAACATGGAAATCCTTGGGTTGATTTTGGGACCCCATGGAGCCACTTATGAATGATAAATACACTTTATTTTAATTAACTTAAAGTAAAGGCAAAAGAATATAAACCAATATCTATTTGTAAATTAATTTTTACATAAGTTTATTTAAGTTATAATTTCAAATATAAATATTCTTCGGAAGGATAAAAAGATTTCCTGCATTCTGGTATTTTTTTATAATTTGTAGACATTGAATAAATTAAATTATTAATAACACAATAATGATGCAGTGTTTACCTCATTAATAAATTATTTAAATAAATAAGATTATAAATATTAAAATAACATCCAAAACCTGTCCACTTATTATTGGATGAATTTATTTTGATCATGATTCGTCTTATCTTCTACCTTAATGAGTTTTGGACTTTTAGAAACCTAATATCATTATATAATAAAATAATATTATCACACTTTCCTAAAGATCCCCTCCTCCCCTTATAAAAAGACCTCACTTCTAACCAATTCCTCAAACCTATCAAGACTTTTGGCTCATCAAAACTCTTCCCAATTAATCTCCCTACATCCCTCTACTCCTCTTAGAAGGTTTACCTTATCCAGAAGGCACTTCAAGAAATCCTTTTGGTTTATACCAAAGGGAGTTACCCAAATTAAAGGTAACAATTTCTCTTAACTTCTTTTATTTTATTTTACTTCTCCAACCCCTAAACTCTTTTTATTCGTTTATTTTATAACAGAAATAGTATACTCAATATACTAGTATGTTGTTATGAGATTTATTTGAACTAAACTTACAGACACCTCCATCTAATGGGTGAATAACATACATTTTCTGTGGATGGAAAACTAACGCCTCACGAAATGATGATTGTTCGATTATATCCTACCGCTTATCATGGTGGCCATTAGGAAGAAACTATATTTATATATGATATATATTATGTTTATTTTTTATTTATTCTTCTGTATTTTTCTTTTATATTATACCTTTATGGTTTCCATTATGGGTAAATGCGATAATTTCATTTGAGGAAGTGCAGAATACCGCCCCCTCAAAGTGATATGACTCATTAAGGCCATATGTGGGATGTATAAAGGATGGAGGTAATGATAATATATATTATATTATACTGGAATTATAATATATTTATGTATAATTATGTTTTCATTCCATTAAAATATGAAATAAAAATGAAAGTAGCGTTCATGTGTACGTACGGCTTACCGTCTCCATGAACGGTGCATTTCATTTCTTATCTCCAAATGGTATATACTATTATAAATTCATATATATACTGGATATATATGATATATATAATATCTAAATAATTAATATCATTCTGGATATAATAGACTATTGACCACCTGGAAAACTTGTAAATTTAAGGTCTTCATTTTTTGACTCAAGTACAAAATATCGACAAAACGAACATTATTAACTTAAATGATTACATAATGTTTATAACATAGCAATAAGTGATATAAAAGGAATAATAAACTTAAAACTGGTTCTTAAGAAAGTAGAAATTAACTTTATTTTATTATTCATGTGATTAAAGAACGACCGAGTCAAGTCAGACATAAGGTAAGGGACTTCGTCTCAATCTCTTTTCATTGAGGAATGTTTTGTTTTAATACAAGACTTTCTTTTATACACTGAATAAACTCTTTTTAAATTTAATTTCATTCAAAGGGAATATTTTTCTATGAAGTGTTTTACCAAACAACAAAAAAATGAATGTTTCTTTTTAGCATATGTGGTGACAACGACCTTTCTACAGCCGTGAGTATTATTTGATCATTGGCTTCCTTAACAAGTCATATTGTTTTTTTAAAGAAAATAAATACCATATTCTCTTTTTACATATTTTGGTATATAAAATGGTTTTGATAATGGATTTTTTATTTCAATATTTTTAAATGATATATTTTGATTGAAATGAGGAAATGTTATCTTTCCTCTATGTTTGTGTTATGTGTTATAAATATGTTATTGTTCTTGGGCATTGTTTACATATATGGGTGGTTCCATGATAAACCTAGGGTGGGTGATCTTGAGATATGTCTTCAATGCATTGGGTAACGTGGTGGAGGTAAATGTGAATGTTTCTCCTAATAGATTTAGATAATATACTATGATGGGTATTCCAAAGTAACTCCCTATGTAGATGTGATAGCTACAATATGCGTATGTTATAGATGCCCCTAATTACCTTTAAGATTTATGATTTCTATGTGTTATTCATAAATATTATGATTTCATGAGGTAAGTAAAAGAGTTTATGTTTTGTATGTATTTATCAACTATTGTTTTCTTTCTTTGTTTTATAACCCCTACTATGATTTTTATGCCCATCCCATGTTTTGAAATGTTTTCACAGGACTTGAAGATAAATAGGGTCAAGGATGGGATCAAGGAAAAGTCGTGCTGTCTAAAACATGAAAGTAGTGGAATCTATAATAAATGAGTGGGCACTGTAGCGGAGGCAGGTTACTGTAGCAATAGCGGGCACTGTAGCGGCGGTAGGTCACTATAGTGGCGGCAGGGGTACTGTAGCAGCGGCGGGTACAGTGTGGTACTGTAGCAGCGCAGGTACTGTAGTAGTACAATTCATAGAATAGGACTTGGGCCAAAATTTTGGGCCTATGGGCCATATAATAGTCTAAATTCCCACTGGGCCTTCGGGCTATGTAATGGGTCTCCCTCTACCCAGTTAAGAGGTATTTTCTTTGATGTAATAATAAACGAGGCTTCAACCCCAACCTTATAAAAAATGTAATGTTTAAGGTCGAGTCCTTATATATATAATTAACTCTATAGATATTGGTGTCCCACTTTAATATTAAGGTAAATTTATAGTTGATTATCAAGAAAATTAATGGTCACCATGGCATATTAAAGTGTAATTGATTACCCTATTTGATAATATACAAGGATTGATTACACAATTACATTTTTATTCAACACTATTTAAGGTTGGTAATTAAAAAATGCTCTTGCGGATTAATTGGATAATATAATCATTACCATGGAAGATCTATCCTAATATGAATAAATTATCTATATTGTAAACCATCGGGTAATATCATAGTTCACTAATAATAACAGGTAAGAGAATGATGAGATCAAAATCACCTATAAGCAATATGATTAAATATCATCACCAACTAAAACTTCTATTAGAATGATTTCTACAATATTTTAATAGCTCTAATGTGTTATTATACTATCAGACTAAGAAAATAAAGAATAGATATGATGTCTGGTATCAATAAGATGACCCAAATAGTCCTAAATTCCTATATAAGTGAGGTTTTATAGAGTCATACTTAGATGAATCGAATTAAGGGTTACTGTCATAGTTATGAATTAAGTCCATGATGGTTCTTATGGTGCACATCATTTGGGAACCATTCTCTCTAATCCAATTTAGTGGCTCAATTTTTTTTATATTCGATGAGTGTGTTGGAATGAGTACATCAGAATTTGTCTTCCTACTAGATACTTCCCATATTCATCGATCAACCATATGATGTTCTATTTACCAATAAATGTTCTAGGCCGTATTTTATAGGGGGGATGTATATCTTAGGGAAATATCCCCCAATTATATCCATGTAGTTTAAGTAAATCCATAAAACCACTAAATTCTTCTCCATGTGGGATGAGGGTATAACCCCAACGGGTTTGAAAAAATGGTATCATTAGCATTGTAAATACAAACCTCATTACAAGATCTAGTGTCTCTAAAACAATGATAATGGGTGATTGCATTAATTTTTAAACTTCCAAGCATAAAATTCAGAATTAGTAAAAAAATATTCAATCCAATCACTCATATCACTACTATTTAGTAGAGAATGGAAATATAGATCCTTTCCAATAAATATTATATTATACACTATATAAAATAGTGTACAAAGAGAAGAAATATTACTTTGATAAAAAGTTTCATTATTTTTGTTCCTAACATTCCATAAACAGAATGGCTAAGAAAAAGACCCCATATTCACATATTTATTGAAAAAAGTAGTCCTACCCATCTAGGTTCATCTTCCCACACTTTTCATTGTCACAGACAACCAATTATTTGAAGACAGACTATCTCAAAAGAAACTAAATGATTTTGTATGACTTGATGTGAAGAGGTCGAGCACTTTTTAAAACATGGAAATTCATTAGGAATGAGTTTCATGAGTTAGGAATAAGAAATTCCACCTTCATTTTTTCCTCTTATGAGATAATACATTTATTCTTAGAACTCTAATTAAAAAAATAATGCATGAATCAAAATGGGAGGTACAGTACATCATACACATGTGTATATTAATATACATTACTCTTGGGTTATAATGGATGAATAATGCAACCAAAATTCACCAAATCAATATTCATTAATAAATAATTTTCTAAAATTTCAATTTGGTTAACTATTCATCCATATTGTATGATGTTTAACTACACGACACAAGTCATTGATTAATGAATTTAAACTATATAGAATATAATCTTTGTCGTATTGTGTTAAATTACATGGTAAAAATCCTTTCTGTATTAATTTAAATAACATTTTGCTCATTCATCAATATTCTGAAATAAAACTAAATGATAATGTTTTATTCACATGATGAAAAACTGTATGAAAACGTTCTGATCACCCAGAATTAAACTGCATGAAATTTCTTTCTATATATGATGACCATAAAAGGAATTCCCCCTTAGGTCTGTTATATAGGAATATAAATTTCTTCTAAATATTCAAACATGTCCTCATATTATTGAATTTCACAAAATAAGAGTAACTCAAACTCTTTACATGATAGTCAGATCCATGTAGTAACACTAATGCATGTTTTTTTACCAATCTTCCAATTAAAATTTTTCATAAATCACCCCTATTTAATCTGGGTCACATTATATAAAATTACATCACAACATCATAACCAAATGATATAAAATCACATGTTATATATCCATAAGTAGTTATTTGAAATTGTTCAATTAATCATCCATGTATTTTACTTTTTCTCACATTGACCATGAATCACATGATCTTAGAGACCATGGTTGATTTATTAAATTAGCTTGACAAAACAACGTCATTCTCAAAGACATGGAAAATCATTCAAATCCTATATGACCCTGAAATTTGTTTAGAGGACAACATCATGTAACCCACTTCCCTAATCAAATTCCAAATCGATGTAAGGATTACTAATACATACCCAACATGTACCTTGTATTAAATATTACCTCAACATTATATGATATATTGACTTGTATAAGTGATATTTCAATAGAACTATGTGTGGATTGATTCCCATTTCATTTGGAATATATATTTATGTCTGAATCCCATATCCTAGTATTTTCTAAAAATTAAAATAAAATACCCTCTTCCCATCATATGAGTCCAATCTGAAGAGGAAATTTCATTCATTAAAATTATGTTTGGCATGATTCGTTCTTCTATTAGATATGTTGTGATATAAAGATATATGATCTTAGTTCCAATTATAATCACTAAAAATATATTCCATATCTCGTTTTCACCTATACTTCTACTCAATAAATGCTTGCATAGAACATTAGAACTACAGGGGCCTCAATTCCCCATTCAACAGGATAAATATTGATGGTAGGGTCTCTAATCCTGGGCCCATACTTAAATTCTATAAACCAATTTTCTCTATTAACCTACACATAGGGGTTTTATTGAAGTTTTATATAAAACCATATACTAATATTGGAGTAAACATTAAAAAACCATCATCCAATAATTGTTTATATATGTATTAATCTATGATATGATAAAATATCCCCATTTTGGGTAATTTAATTTGATTCGTAGACATATGTTGTTAAATCATATGACACAAGTGCCACCCCACATGATCCTAACAAACTCAGTGTGACCAATTAAATGTGTCCCAATTTCATTACGTGTGATCCAAATACATGAGAGGTTACCCAACATAGGGTGGTTCCCTAAAAAAATAACGATAAAATTAAAATTTCATTGAATTATATCATAAAATTTGGATCCTCCCATATAGTATACGGTCTATAAATAGATTTAATCTTGTTATCTCAAGATCCACATATGAACCGTATATTTAGGATCCATCCATGAGTCCTCATTCATTTATATTCCATTAAAAAAGAATAATATAAACCTATTCATGGGATTACTGAACCCAAAATGTATTTATAATTATTTTTGAATTATTCCATTTTATGAACCACACACAATGATTTATGAAACTTGGATTGATGAAATATTTTCCTTGATTATCTATAACAAGAAAATTAAACTCCAAAGTAAACTTTTATATTAATATACCTCTTATAACCATGATATGGACCTATATATGTTTCCTTGATATGACCAATCTACCAGAGGAATCATCCTTTTGAAGGGGAATATCCTCTAATTTTTGTATGCATTGAAAATAACATTGAAGAAATCAGATTTAAATATAGTCTATGGGAATACCCTGCATACAACTGTACCACACTACTAATGATCCAAGAGACTTAGGTTATGATTAATGATGTTACCACTCCCTTCTCAATAGATATTGGTAAATTCGTGTCCTTTGGGCCCCATTTATGTTTTTATTATCATTCATCAGGTCCATAAATCATGATTATTATTTTTTTACACACATCATTTGAGAATGTATATAGTGGAATTTTGTCCCTTCATTCAAGTTGGGAAACATTCCCCTTTTCTACACAATGGATAGTCTCAAATCATTTTTAGTCCGATCACTATGAATTTAAAATAATTCCATCTCCATTAAGGAATATTATATACTATCATGGGACACTCCATTTAGGTTTGGTTTTCTCCTCAACATTTCCATAAAAAAATTTCTACATCACATGTGGTAAAAGTTTCATGTCCACAAAACATAGATTTTTTTGGTAAAAGATGTATGACCTTTAACACTATACACTTACTTGTGTAACCCATAATACCATAAATCGTATGTAAAAAGACAAAAAAATTCATATCTTAAAACCCATAAATTCATATTATGGAAAATGATAAGCCTCTCCTCAATAAGACTCTAAATATCCACTAATAAAGAAAAAATTGACCAAAAAATAAATAAAGAGGAACTAATATTATATTTCCCAATATATGAACATCAAAAAATTCATGTCATGCTCTCTAGACCCATATTCAGGAAACAAGTTAGTGTGGTGACACAATATGACTCTCTGTCCAGATTATGTGGTATGTAAAAAATTGTGTAACCTATAGAGTTGTAGACAATTCATTGAATTTTTGTTACTACCATAACCCCCAATCATTTCACAACTATTTGAATCCTTACACACATTTCCATAGAAATATAAAATTGACACATTAAACTCTAAAGGACACATCTTTTTGACTTTTCATAATATTCCACTAATATTCCCCTTTATAGGCACCCATTATATGGCTTCTCAACCAAGAGAATCTTTATCCTGACATAGATAATTCTCTAATTTTCATATACCATGACACCAATGTAGTATATCCCATCCTTTGAATATATTCTATTATCATCCCCAATATATATGTATCATCTCATCACTCAAGATTCATACTTTATGTTTTTAAATAACACATTCCAAAATCAAAATATTCATTTGAATCCAATTCCCTCTATATAACAATGTGGTGATTAAACCATTTCCAATATTATAGTACATATTTTAAATCCTACATTCATCATACATATCATATTTAGTCATATACTTTGTTTAAATGGACATAATATAGTGTTATAGTGATATTAGTTAGGCCTATTCCCATCTATGATCCATGAAAAGCAGGAAATATTTCATCTAAATAGAATAACTCCAGTGTTATAGTGATGGTAGTTATGCTTGTATTCATATATAAAACACATCCAATAGGAACTATTTCATTTTAATGGACCAAATCATACATTATTTTTATTTTATTTATCCATATACCAATCTATTACACACACCCAAGATGAAATAACTTTCAATTAATGTTTTTGGGAATCACTTTTTCCTCAAACCATTCTCCAAATCAATGTTCAAATGGTGTTCAATTATCCTAATTGTGTTTTTTCTATATTTTCACATGATATAATGAAGTGATATAAAACCTGTGATGGAATACAAATAAATATAATGTGAAAAATGATTTGTTTCATTACTTAAGAACAAACATGGGGAAGATCCTGGAGTCACTTTTTAATGATACAGGTAAATATAAATGAAACAAATCAACTAAAAAGTAACCTAATTATACATTTATATCACATTATCTAATTCGTATTGAGAATCACTAATGGAATGCTGAAGGTTTATCCATTGGAAAACATCCTCTTCGGCTAGTGGATGTGTTCACTCGATATTAGTGGCTAGCTCCTGGATCCTTCATCCATTTTCTCCGGTCCAACATCTATTGATAGTATATATTCCTTTAATATTTCCTTGTGAGGCACATATTACAATAGTTCTTCAGTCTTCAAAGCTATCCAATCAGGAATCCTTTCTTCCTTTGTGGAAAAATGATTCATCCCTTTAGTTTCACCCTTTATAGTATCATCTTTATGGTTGGTAAGATAAAATATGAGGAGGTCACATTTAGGGTATGTGAGGCCCTCAAAGGAATTTAGAAGTTGTTGGAAAAGGGAATGGAGGTGTGATAGATAAACTCGATTGAACCCTAGAAAAAAAAGAGTTGGAAATAATTATCCACTATATTAAATATCTCCTCTAAAACATGTTCCAAGATGATAGACGATATGTACCACCAAGACCACTTTATGAAGTGTTATGATCCATATGTTTTTTTACTTTCTCACAAAGGTATTTAATCTAGAATTGGGATTTCTATGGAGGTTTTTTGTTTAGTCAGTAAGATGGTTATAAAAAACATTTACCAAAACTTCTCATATGAGTTCAGAGACTGAGTTTTTTTACTAAAAACGCCAATAAAGTAATGACCATTGATATATTAGTATCCATTCTAGTAACACAACTATAAACCGTAGTCTATAAAACTAGAATCATATTTCACCTAATCTGATGGAATGATGAAAATGATTAATCACTGTAATGTTTGGAATGACAAGCTATATGATTATCCATCTTGAAAACCATCTCTGAAGAGATTTTAGATAAGTGAAAAAGGGAAGTCAATGGTTTTTACCCATCAAACTAGTTATCCTAATATATTTTCTGGATAATTCTAAACCCATGATTTTTAATATTCCCCTGATAGTATAGATGATGTGTCAAGGGATAAAAATATAATATCCATCCCCATATTCACCTGTGCAAGAATTAATTATATTTGGAAAAACATAACTACTTGCATTATTTCTTAACCCTAGTTAAAGGTTACGATGTCTCTGGTTATAGACTTCAAAACTATATTACAAATCTATGAGTATTATAAGGATAAAAAATTAATATATTTTTAAGATACTGAAACCATATCTTAAATTGATATGATGACAGAACATTTTTCCCTAATTCCTCCCCCATTGATAATTACTGTACTATAATTTATTATATATGAAGAAATGGGAAAATATATGGGATTCATCAACAACTGAATAAAATTTTCGCCTTCTAAAGACATTATATGAACACCAATATTTCTAATTAACCAATGGAATCATGTAAAATAATGGATTATTATTTTGTTTGAGCACTAATAACATTGAAAAATGTTTTTCCATCTAACCGTATTGAAATTGGAATGGTATACAAGTTCGATTTGTTGTAATTTATTATTATATGTGGACCAACAAGTGATAAGAATTGGAAAAAATTAATGATCTATCCTTGTTCCAATGTAGCAGAAATTTTCTAGTTTATGATTCGAACACCTAAATGAAAATTATGGGATAGAAAAATCTATACCCTTAAAAATATACTGAACAGTTCCTTACACAAAGATCTAATTTCACATCTATTTGGATTATATAACCCCATTTTAGGTAATTGATTAATTATAGAGTAACCTAGTATGATCCTTTTATATTTGAATAATTTTTATTATGTTAGGTCATTGTGAACTTAAAATTTTTTCCTGAACCATTAGGTTGTAGAATATTTTCATCTAGTTTCCAAATATGATAACGGGATTGGATTAGATAGTTTTTTCCTAATAATCTCTCTGATTTGATCAATAAGTCCCTCACTAATGAAGTAATCAACTCTACATTAAACCAACTATCATCCATGGGAAGAAATTCATAAAAAATATACATATGGATTGGGATTACTTATAGTTTATAAATATCCTACCAACTAATCCCAACCTCACCATGTGGTAGAGTTAATTTACTTGTAATTGGACACCAACGACTGATCTGTTTAGGTAAAATATCTGTTGGTGGAAACATAATTAATTGAAAAGTACATACATCTTGGTATAAAAAATATTCACTCTATCATCTCAGGTAGTTCAATGTAGCTATGATGTACAATGAAATAACAATACCATCCATTATAAATGTTTTTTTAAAACCACAGGTCCAACTTTGGACTTCATCCTCCATTGAAAGTTTCCTATGAAAAGTTAAAAAAGAATCAGGAAATATGAACTATTACGATGTATATAACTAAATAAAGTGAATTACCCATGAACAAAGTAAGTGTGTCTTGAATGAAATTGGACTGGTAATGTAAGAGTACAGTTCTCATGGAAAAAATTGACATTGAGTATAATTGTATACTTTTTTATGAAAGTGGTTTTCCTAATCCCCTAAAACTCTAAACCGATAAGATCATAAAGATATAAGAAAATGAAACCGTTGTTATAAATTATGTAATTATGGGTTTTTAAGTTATTAGGTATTATAAAAATTTATTGATTCTTCTTCATATGATAGCTCATGTTCCAATTCCATACCATTTGTGTCTAGTTTATGTGTTTTTTTTTGAAATATACATTCTTAATAGGGACACATGGTAGATTTTGTGGAAATTTAAAATATTTAATGGTAGTATACAATAGAGAAATAAAATATCAAGGATCATAAATGGTATAATGCACCTTGGAATCAGTTTCCCCTTATTTAAACATCTCATAACCCATTTATATTGTGATATTTTAAGGAATACAAGATCTCTGAAATGAAATTCAAGGTCCTTACTTCGATTTTTTGTATAAATATTTTTTATTTATGATCAATCATGATATATTTTATAGATCACTTATATCTTCCCTTTAGTGTCTTTCACAATGTCAAATCCCAATAGTTTTCTTTCTCCAACTTCATCCCAACATATTCGAGTTCTAAAACTCTTCACAATGATTACTTCATAAGGATACATCCAAATAATCTAGTAAAAAAAATTTATATAGTAATTCAATAAGTGGAAGATGTTGGTCCAAAATCCATTGGAAATAAAGTGATCCAACTTATAACATGTCTTCTATTGTCTGAAAATGCATCTCATATTACCCATCATTTTAAGGATGATTTTTCTTTTATTAATGTGTTCGTTAGTATTCATATTTTCTTAAGGATCCTCTAAAACATAAAATTTAATATTGGATCGCAGTTTGAAACAATGGATTGTGGTTCCCATAAGTCTCACAACATCTTAAATATACCTACAAGAAAGTCACTCATTGGATAAAAACACTAGTATTGTGATAAAATAGGAATAATTTGTTAAAATATTAAAAATTATCCATAACGAATTTTTTCTATTGGATTTCATGGGAAGTCCAATGACAAAGTACATGTTGATGTTGTCCTAATTCAATACAGGTATGGGTAGTTTTTTCATCACTCATTTGGGTAGTTTTCATGATTCCTTAAATTCTTAAAAAACTAAATATATTTAAATATAATCTAATTTTTTCCATGTTATACCAATAATAATGATCTCAGTGAGCTCTATAAATTTTATTTATTCAAAGAGGAATAGAGAACATAGTGCAGCGTGCTTCATCCATCATATCATTCATTAACTTTTAAATAGATAAGATACATATTCATTTAAAAAGCCATAATACTACCCATAGATCAACAATGAACTCATGAAATTTTCTATTTTTCATAGCTTATATTTTTTGTATAACATAAGATCATTTCCTTTTGTTTTCGTGATCTTCTAAAGTAATGATGGTTGAGAAATGATTTAGGATAAGAGTAATGATATACCTTTCATCATGAATTCAATGTAAATATTTAAAAATTACTTGATCAATGGATTTACTTTAGTCTTAATAATTAAAATAACTTGGATTCTTTCTTACTCATAGAATCAAAAAAAAATTATTTTCTAGAGTCAAAATAGAATTTAAAATAATATTCCTTAAGAAGATCTAACTATCTCCATTATCTCATGTTTAGTTCCTTTTATGTGAATACATAATTTAAACTCTAGTAGTTGTGAAATATATTAAAAATTATCCCCAAAAATATAGTTTCTCTATATATTTACACAAAATATAACTAGAACAAACTCTAAATAATTCATAGGATAGTTCTCCTCATGAGTACTCAACTGTTGAGATTCATAAAAAATTACCTTTCCATTTTTCATGAGTAAACATCCAATAAAATTCATAGATGTATCACTATAAATGAAAAATAATCCCCCTATAGAAAGTAAAATTATAATATGTTCACTAAACAACCAATTATTTATATATTGGAAACGTTTTTCACACTCATTTTTTCAGATAAACGTAACTCCCTTTTTGAGTTAACATTGTTAGTGGGTTTTAATGATGTAAAAATTCTTTCAAAAATGTTCTACAGTATCCTGATTGATTAGGGAAACTAAAAAAATTAGTTAGTATTATAGAATTAGGACACTCCTCTACAACCTTAATATTTTTGGGATCAAATAATATTCCTTCCCTGGTTAAAATGATTCTCAAAAATGTGACTTGATGTAACCAAAGCTCAAATTTTCTGAATTTACCCAAAAGATTCTCCTTCCATAGAATTTTTAATATAACACTTAAATATCCCTCATAAACCTAAAATATTTTGGAATACATTATAAAATAATTAATAAATACCAAAAAAAAATTATCAAGGTATCATATAAATACTCTATTTGTCAAATCTATAAATATGTTAAGACCATTAATCCAATCAAGGGGAAAACAATAAACATATAATTTTAATATCATTTTTGAAAGATAGCCATCAAGATGTCTAATTTCTTCAAACATAGCTGATGATACCTCAATTTGATGAAAATATTAGAGAATAATTAGGATCCAAAAATTTGGTTGAACAACTCATCATTCACTAGAAGTGGGTATTTTTTATTCACTAAAATTCCATTAAGTTCTCTATAATCTCTACAAATCTTCATTGATCTATCCTTATTCTTTACAAAGATTATAGTTTCTCTTGATGTAGACAAATTCGAATGAAAAAAACCCTTGTTCAAAAGATCTTTATGTTTCTTCTTTAAGTCCTATAACTCCTATATGTCATTCTATATAGACTGAAACTTCTTTTTTGTTTTTCAAATAAATCACTTTTTGTGTTAGTGAGAACCTACAAAGATCAGACAAAACACCATTAGCATCACCTTTTATTTAATATCTTTATACCTTTACATTCTTCCCCTTCTTCATTAATAATTTCTATAAAGAAATTAATTAGTGGTTCTTCCTCACAAGACTCGGGTTGGGATATATTTATGTTGAAGATAATTACATGTTTTCACTTTAAGAAAACTGAAATTTCCTTAATTCTAAAAAATATCTTTGAATTATAATTTGATTGTAAATTCATCCTTATTATTATGTCTAATTACACCTTTGGATTTACCACCATGTTTTTAGGGTGTTTCTACTCACTGAAGTCAAAAGGAGAACCGCTATATATATTTAATGCTTTTAATATTCCTCAAGGTGTTTAAAACATAAACTCCACCACTATAAATCCATGGTATGACATGGTTTTCATTGAAATCATGAATAAAATAGAAGAATACAAAGAATATGAATCAAATATTGTACTTGTTATCTTTGATTGTATGATGACTATACCTTCCACTATATCATTTAGAGCCTTGGTTTCAGCCTTATTGATGGTAAAATCAAAAAAAACTCTTCGAATCTACTAGGGTTAAAAGTGGATTCCATCTATTATATTCTAATTTGGACATTTACTAGTAATGTATCTATTCTTACCAAATTGGAATCATTATAATATATATAATACTTTCACCATCTTCCATTTTTCAATGGAATTTATATATTTTAGATTTATATCTCTACAGAAGTTTTGAGATATATGTCCATCCCTTACACACATTTAGAAATTTACACTCCCTTATAGAAAATACCCTAAATGGTTTTTCCCACACATGTTTTACAAGGTATGTTACTATTTATATTCATCTCTTTGATCGTTGAAATTCATTATAGAATTTGGCTTCATTTTCCTCTTGTTGTCATTAAATCCAAAAGGACTTTATTTATATCTAAACATCATTTCTATATTGATATCAGACCCTATTATCCCCTCATAACTCCCAATGTCTTTTATTTGAAGATATTACCATAGATGATGTCTTATCCAAAAAAATAACTGATTAATATTCACATTAGAATCAATGAAAAAACTTAAAGTGTATCGCCAGCCCTTGTATATTTTATTCAATTACCCAATAATGATTCATTTTCCATTTTTTTAATTTAAGTAATTATCTATCTATTATTATTTAACTTTTACGAGAAAAATAATTATTAAAATAAATTTATGTATTCCCACTCCATATATTCAACCACATCTTTCGGATTCCTTTTCTTGATTGTTTTCTTACAATGAATTGCTTATCTCTCTGAGAGATATACCACTAACATAACATTATCTTTAATGGAACATTGGAGTAAAGAAATATATTTTTTACAATATTGATCCATTGTTCTACAATATGTATGTTATAGGTTCCAATAAATACTATTTTCTATTGAGGCATTAATTATTCAACTACAATCTTTTTCTTTCCTTGGTGAAGCCAAATTCTCCACATGGTTTATGGTATTATTATTGATCTAAGTTAATTGATTCATCATTATCATGAAGAATTTCACTCCATATTCAATAATATTAATAAAACCTTAATTTTATTGTCTATATCATCCATTATTTATAAGTTTCCTTCTACATACGACTTTTTTCTATTAGAAGGAAACCTATGTGAGAAAGTTTTTACTATTGTAAATCTTAAAATAATAATTCTAAATGAAATTATAATCATAATTTTTTTTAATATCATGATTTTAGAATGTTACAATTAAATCTTAATATTTTAAAAATTATCTCTATATCATTTATATTGGTTTTCAAAAAGCATGTGATTAACCAAATAATATCCCCAGGATTGTCAAAATTGGTGTGTAAAAAGGCCAATTTCTGGTCTACGAGGTTAGGTTGAGTTAATACCCAATATTTTCATTCAGGTTTAATACCACAAGTTACATATATACCCAAGACACATCTAATTTTTGTATCAAGACATGTATTTCATTACTGGGATAGAACTCACTCTATACATTACTAAAATTTTAAGTTATTAATTAATACATACACTTGTCCCATGGGTTATTACTAATTTTTATAGTCCATCCTTCCACAAATTACTAATCATTTCCAAAGATACAAATTATAGATACACTCATTTTTAATACATGATTTTTAAAATAATTCCTTAATAAAATATTACATTAATATCTTTGAATTGAATTTTCAGATTTAGTGTCTTGGAAAATAGGTAAATAATACATGAAGTATATAAGGACAAATAAACATAAAATTTATTTAATCCAATTGAAATAATCCTTTATTATTATCTCATATTTCACCTCACTACAAGCAATTTCATTGGGAATATATTAATTAAAAATGGTGATCATGAATCCAAGAAAGGGATAAACATAGGTAATAGAAAATGATAAATTAACAAGGATAACACATAAGGAATAAAATATGAGCATAATCACAAGTATGTGATACATAACATGTGAATGAGGCTATAATATAAAAATGATACATTCATAATCATATAAAAAAGGATTTTTTAACACCCCAAGGATATAAAAATAAATTGAAATACATGAACCTTTTTTTAAGTAGATATTTATAAATATCCTTGAAACATAATTTTTCTTCTTTTATGTTTTGAATTTCAAAAAATGGTCATCTATAATTGTGATTAGTAAGTTATTTGGAGTCTAATGGAACCAACATGATTTTTGATTACAAGTAACATACCCTTATGAATATTAATATGAATAGTACCATGACACTAATTAATAGTAAATTATATTACTGTTTTATTTTATTAAGCCTTTTAGATAATGACAACTTGGTTAATTTTTCCAGGTGTTAAAAATGTGTAATAGATTTAAAATTGATACTTTTTAATATATTATAATTTTATTTAAAAATTAAATTCATAATATTTAGAAAATTATTTTTAAAAAATGGAGTTCAATTTTGTATTCCACACATCAACAGCTAATTAGGTTATTTTTTATGATTTTTCTAAAATTCTAGAATTTTTGATGAATAGTAAAATACGATAAATGTTAAATACTTCTTTTATAACATCATATGTTATCAAAAGATAATTTAAGACCACCAGTTTTAAACTCACATAAAATTTTTACTATTTTGAGTCACATGAATCAATAATGTTCATAGTCTTTAAAAAAATTAAAATAATCATTAGAATAATGTTAAATCCCTTCTCTCCTCCACTATAAATACCGCCCTCATTCCTCACTTCCTATTAAACATCTCAAGCCTTGATCATTATATAAGTTCTGACAAATCCCCTTTCCAAGGCTCTTCCCCAAATCCAAGTGCTTCTGGTCTCACCAAAAGGCAAAAACCAAAGGCCTTAAGGAGGATCTTCAGGAGAAGGTATCAACATGTAAGAATCATATTCCTTTTTCATGTGTTTTATTTCCAATTCCATTATTTTATTATAATATATCTCTATCCATATATCTTGGAGGTATGAAATATCTATAATCTTATATATTATTTATTTTAACATGTTCGTGTTAACGATTCATCATCTTATTTCGTCTCCTCTCCCTCTTTTTATAAAAATAAAAACATTTTCCATGATATGAATATTTACCAAAATCGTGGATGATGTGTTTGCAATATCCATTACATCCATCAAAGATGATAATAAAACCCATTAAATGGTTCAAATAGAATGTAATGTGTTTTTTTACCCTATTATACATTCTATAATGAACTTATATTCATGACATTAAATTATATGATGAAACAAGTTCATGATTATCAAGGAACCGCCAAAAATGATATAAACAAACATCATTAATGTTTTATCTAATGATCCATCATCAAATATGATAAAAAAATAGTATATGGTATCATTATATATTATAGAATCATATGAATACCAATTAATTTCACTTATGGAATTTCATTTCAGTATGACAAGAAAATGAGATACAAACCGTCCATAGAAATCATGGAAAGAAGGAACCCAAAACAATGGAAGGAACAAAATACTAATAATTAAAGGGTGAAATTATGTTATGAGATGATCGTATAAAGTATTATAAATAATAATATGATTCATTAAGATATTAATAACACACATTAAACCATTATAAAGGATGTTTAAATGAGTTTAAAGTAAGACATGTCTGAGATAAGGGAATTCTTAACCCAATTTCCATTCGTTGGGTTAACCTTCTAAATCATTATTAATGTCGTATTAGAAATTTTTATGTGAGGAATTTTGTTTATATTATATTTAATTATGTCTATTTATAGTTTATATACATATTTCATACACTTTATTAAGTCTCACTTGAATTATATGATATTTTTAAGGGGGTATTCTTTTAAAATCCTCTTAAAATTTTGTTTTGAAAAATTCAAAAGCAATGTTTTTATGCAATTATTCATGTTGTATGATTATTTTCTGGTTCTTGGGAATTGTTTATGATTAATTGTGGGACCTATATCTCCCTACAAGTCATTTTTTATGTGTAAGTTGGAGGTTATCTGTATGATTACTCCATGTGTAACTATGATGGTTACACAATTTATAAGGTAACCATGATGGCTGAAAATTATAAGGTAGCCATGTGGGTTACAATATTTTTTAAGTAATGCCCTAATATCACTTTATGGTTGTTTTTTAGTTCATTACGTTTTTTTGGGAATCTCATGTTTTAAAAAATAAGTATATATGGGTGAAAAATATGTTTTTTAAATAATCTCATTCGCTTACAATTATTCATGAACTAATGTTTTCTTTTCTTCTTTTTATATCCATTGTAGAGATTTTTGTTCTCATACCACGTTTTTAAATGTTTTCCATAGGTTATAAAATTTCGTATGAAAAATAAGGAATCCAACCTAAATGTTATGATTTTTTGTGAAAGAAATCATGTTTTATTTTAAATGTCATATATTTTGGACGAAATGGATATTTTTTATGTGGTATCTTATCTATATGAATGTGGAATGTTATGTGTGTATTATATCCCAATTAACTAAAACTATAAACATTAAAAGATCCTCAATATTGAAGGATGTGAGTTCTTGACTAAAATTCAAGATTATGTAATGTAATAAGTCTAGGTCCTTGTAATTTTCACAAAGTTTATATAAAACATATTACTAAGGTTATTCACCAATTTATCATAAACATGTTATATATATAGATTAACTCATTGAGAAATTTATTAGAGTGATATTGGGGAACACCAGTCATATTTATTTTTTTATTTGATCACATGGATCAGAATAAATCGTCCCATTACTAAACCCTAGAGATTAAGGAATGTATTATATATAAAATTAGTATGTATATAATTGTTTAATGACTAGAAATATTCATCATTTTTAACCCACTCGAATGGATTGTGGAATTTATACATTGAAATACCAAATCAATTATTTGTAATTACTTATATAAGAATAATATTAAATGAAATTAATTGTTGGTATTCATAATATAAAAAGGGTGGAATGGAAAATCAACGGATGATTTGGATTGAAAAAAGGGTTAAAAATGGTTTATGGAATGAGACTAATGGGAGAGAATGGAAGTATCACATTGATGCAACTAAAATTGGATAGAAATTTAAAGCTAATATATTTCTGGTAATATAATAAATATGAAATTATATGACTAACTATAAAGTAAGTACTATTATAAAAATGGATTGGAAGATAATCCTATACCATGTAAGAGGGCATCTTAAATCTTGACGAGAGTTCCTTGGAAATTTAGAAACTAGTAGAATGGTTCCAAAAAAGGGAAATGAGGGGAAATTAATCTTAAGTAGATTAGGAGTGATGAAACTGGGTCTAGAGGTGGGTATTTATAGAAAAACGAAGATAATTTATATTAATTTCTACATATAGGACTTGAACTTTTAGGTTTCAGAAAATGGAAAAGTAATGGATTACTTATGGTTTTAGCTAATGGTTTTGGAAATTTAAGGCATGGTTTTTTCCTTTTATCCATGATATAAAAAAATATTATTTCATGACAAAGTAATATTTCAAAAAAAATATTGTTTTAAAAAGCATTATTTTTATATTTAAACTATGCAAAGTTATTTATAGGTTTTAAAAAATTAAAATAATTAAAATACAGTACATTTAGAAAAGAACATGTTTTTTATCATGGATTAACCCATTTTAAATATTATATCATTATTAAATATTTATGGTATCTTATAACATATTGAAAACAAAAAACTGTTTTTTTAGTTTTCATTGAAAAATAATGCATTCCATAAAATTCACGAAATTTAACCCTAAACTATTTTCAAACATTCTATTTAAAATTTATTATTTAATTTATCAAATTAATTTTCTAATTACGAGAATGTTATCTTTTAAATAAAAAATATATTTTTATTTAAAAATTACTATTTTTGAGATAAAAAAATTTATTCCATTATAAAAATTAACTAGAACATAATAGAATAATATTATCATTTATATTTAAAACAATTTCTTTTAACAATAATATTTTATTAAAAAAATAACTTAAAATATTTGTTGAAATTATATATTTTCTTCGTATCCAAAAAAATATTAATCAAATTCATCATATTTTTTATGCATTTGATTAAATAAAATATTAATGAAAAAGGGACTGAAGAAACGTGTTTTTAATTTATATATTTAAAATTTCACTTTTATAATACTAAGGACTAGATACATAACCCCTATTACACCAGCATATTCACTATGGGTAAGGTGTGTGATGGTGGTGCTTTGATGGAGTGGCCCAACTAAAATTGATCTAGTGGTGATCCCCAATAACTTAAACTTCTATTATATTATATTCTTCTCAAGGTTTAATTTTCAAATCTCTATATGGAATTGTTCAAGTGTGAACCCCAGTGACACTACCTCCCTCCAATTATCTAATAAATTGTCTTAAAAATGCACGGTCCTACTAGCTGAGTCCATTGTTTCTCCCTTATATATAAACCATATCTTTTTATTAACCTTTTTATATTAAAATTATAATGATAAAATTACTACCAATATTCATAATTCCCAACCGTCATATTAACCAATAGCTAGGTAACAGTTAGAAAATGAATGTAACTTTTACCTTTATACCCAATATATACTACACCATTCTGATACTTCAACATTCACTACAAATCTTATAATGGTTATAAACTTCCTTTTATAATTACTATCATTTTATTAACTCTTTTATTTATTTTTAGTATTTTTATTGTTGGTACGGTCTTCATTGGATAATTAAATCATATGGAGTTTATATTAGTGTGTACAGTGTTCTTCTTCATTTATCTCCATGTATTATTTCTACCAGTTATAGTCAATATTAATTCTTGATATATAATGAAAATTTAAATTCATTCTATGTTCTTATATTATAATATATAATAATATAACCATTTTTAAACATCAGTTCGTTTATTAATAAAAATGGAACTTTTTGGACCATTACATTCACCCCATTAAAAAAATTACATTGAAATTTGTGGTCATCCATTAAATAAATAAGGTTATTTTAATTTCATCACTTATGCATGCTCTCATGTTTTTTCTTTGAACATTTGACTTCTCTATAATATATTCATGGGTTAGGATGATTTGTTCCTCAACACTTGTCCCATTTAATAAGAAATCGATATCAGTTATTCTTCATATTATAGTCAATTTTACAATTCCCTAAAAATTTTGTATAGTATATTTGTTGGGTCTAACATATACATTTTTAATAAGGACACTTGGAAGATTTCATGAACATTAGAAATATTTGGAGGTAGTTTTAAGTGATAGGAAACTAATCTAATAGGATCCAAGATAAAAAAAATTCAATGCCCCATAGACAGAGTTTACACTTCTTTCTAAATCTGAATACACTTTTCCATGTTGATATTTTGAGTAATACATGATCCTTAACATGAAACGTGATGTCCATATTTACTTTTTTAGCATAAATCTTTTTTCAACTCATAGTATCTTTTATATGTTTTTGTTTTACTTGTATCTTCTACATAAAGTATTTTATAATAGTTAGTCCCAAAAGTTATCCTTCTCCAACTTCTGTTAGTTTATTGAAGTTATACACCTCTTCCCATAGTGTTTATGATAAGAAACCATTTGAATAATTTATTTAAAACTATTATTATAGGATAATTTTAAAATTCAAATATTTTAGTCCCAATTCCAAAAATTAAAAAAGTTTCCCATATGCATAGTTTTAAATTATAAAAAGTGGCCTTAAATGTTTGGATATTTTTTATAGACATGGTTCCTGAAACCTTGCCTAATAATTCTATTGCACTATGGGGTTTTCAACTTCCATGGTTTAAACTATGGTAGTAATACATGTATTACCATGGTTTAAACTATGACATTAGCTTTGTATATTCACAATTTAGCCATGGAAATTAGCCCGTAATACAATAGGTAAAACCAAAGAAATTAAACAAAGGTTCCATGGTTTAAACTATTAATATTTTTAGCTACAACTGTAGTTTAACCATGGAAATTATCTCATAATACCACCATTAAAACATTAGAAATTGTATGTTTTAAAAATAATTAAAATCATGTCTATATACACTATATTATATAAAAAAGTTCTATTTCCAAAATTTAAATAATGGAAATATAATCCATATACAAGAAAAAACCTTACCATACATCCTAATACATCCAAAAATCATATCCTCCAGCTTCTATAGCTTACAACATCAATCATATCCTCAAGATTCCATCCAAAAAATAATTTTTCAGTTAATTTATTTTTGTAACCATTAGAAATACCTTTAAGGAATCATAAAAAATTAACTACTTTATGATAACATAAAATGGATGAAATTAAATTATTTTATAGAATATTAGGTATTATAACTCATTATATAAATCAAGATATTTCCAAATCACTATTAAAATTATATGCATCTTTTAATAAAAAAATAAACCTATAAATATTTTTTTGTTATGATATTTACTTCAAAATTCCATCAGTAACTCAATTTATCTAAATAATTCAAAAGATAATATACTAAAACACTAAAAAATGTAATGTAGTCAAACTAATCTCAAATGTAATTAATATATACCAATATATAATAAATTAAACTAAAAGATATATTCAATGGAATTGTGGAAAACAAACACCTTAATAATCTATAAGATTACAGACTAATCTTCAAACTATTTCTAGAAATAAAAACCAAACTACAAATTCTATTTTCCATTACCTAAAAAATTAGAAATACATTTTTTATGAATAAATGTTCTAATATAAAGTTATTAAGTACATGAATCATATTAATAACCAAAACAGTCTCTATTAAATCAAGGAGTTAGTGTGTGAATATATAAATAACAGTGTAATTCCAAAAAACGGTCAATTAGATTTAGTGACAATTATTCTGTACTAAGGAATTTCATAAATCATACCACCATAAGCCAATTATACGTGACCATTTCCATAGATCAAACATTTAAAAAAATGGTTGGTGATAAACATATCCTATTTTTTAAAAACCACAACATATTACATCATTTCATTCCCATAAAGGATCTTGTTTTCATTTTATCCCCTTCCATAGCATGTGAAATAAAAATGGAAATACAAATACATTATCTATATTAAATATCATAATTGATGAAACCTAATACACATAATGAACCTATAATAAGGTCTTAATATCCCATTTATCATTTTAAGGTTAATTACCCAACCATTACCCAATTATTCTACAAATGTAAACATTTAAGTATTCATTTCCTTCTTTATTACAAATAAATTAAACATATAACTCGCACATTTAATAACATAGTTAAGGAATATCCTCCCATATATAGGTTTAAAATACATCTTTCATTCTTTTATTTCATGTAATACTTAATATAGCATGTGTTATATGAAAGAACCAAGTAATTATGTGTTTGAATGAAACTCCAAGTCAACTTTGTGCTACATGAAACACAAAAAATGTCTCTATATACACACAACACTATGTTTTTATTCTTTTATATATATTTTGAAGTTAATTCAATAACTTTCATGAAACACAAGGGGAATCTTTACCAAACTACGATGTACTATTAATATTTTATTAAAATTTTATTATAGTTTTCACCTTGTTGTTGGAATGAAAGTTATGAATAATATTAATAAAATTATAAAAATATAGTTTATACATATATATAAGATGAATTATTTGGTGACCAATTAACTAGAAATAAAAATACAACCCTTTGGAAAATATAAGAAATCTATTGCTATAAAACTATATTAAGGAAGTAAAACATGTTTTATCTCAATAAATATATTAAATTTATTTTGATAAATTAGTTTAATGAAATAAATATATATATATTATTCATTAGACTATTTAATTTTAATTTTATGTGTTTTCTAGGAAAGAGATAAGAATAAATCCAATTTTATGAATAAAAGGATGTATTTTTCAAATAAGTAATTTTACAAACTTTTAATGGCAGACCAATTTCAAATATAATTTTTTAAAATTTTAAAAAATTTATTTTAAAAATATAAAATCTTTGTTAAACTAAAACACCAAAATTTAATTTGTTTTATGTCTCGGTATTTTTTTTTTGAGAAGTTTCGTTTTTTTATGAATTGTGAAAAACACTAAATTTTAATTGAAAACAAATTTTTCATCTAATTTATTAATATAGTTAATTTATATTTTAAAATTTCTTTAAAGTTTAATTTGTTAAATTATAAAACAAATAAACCAATTTAAGTCATTTTAATCAATTTCACATTGAAATTGGATATAAACACATTTTGATCTTTTGATCTTTTTACTTCAAAAACCAGATTTCCCATCACGTCTACAGGATTAATTTTAAATTAATTCTTTTACATTATGTGATTTTAATTAGGAAAAATATATAAAATATTTTTCATCAGAATAATTTATAATTTATAATAAGTTCTAATTAGTTTTGGACCAAAAATATTAATGAATGAAATTAAAAATAATTGCAGTGATTAAGGTAAAAATGAGTTTACTTAGCGGTTAAACTTTAACTTTAGTAGGAAAATAGCCTATAAACATTCCCAGAAGTGTTTTAATTTCCATATTTAGATAATATAATCCATTGTATATAAAATTTAATTTTATTTTTTTCACATTATGTAAGGGGGAATCTCAATAGTGTTTATATTTTTGTATTTACAAGAATGTCACTCATCCACTATTAAAGGGTACTCAACCACCCTCACTTACTCACACATACAAATCTATTTTAATTGTCAAAAAACATTCTATATAAGATTCTTACTTCCCAAAATTCATCTTAGAGGACTCAATTTTGGAATAAATCTAACCAAGGAATCCCTTTGGTGCAACCCAAAAAGAGTTTCCCTAAGAAGAGGAAACATCCTTCAATAAGAACATTTGTTTCATTTCTTTCTCCACCCCCTAATTTATTAATATTACATGATTATATAATAAATTAAGTATAAAAAATATTTTTAGTTGTTTTATTAATAATTGTGTTACCTACCTTCACACACACATCTATCAAATGGGATACACCGTTATCGTTTATGGGTATGGCGGACTACCGCCTCACAAACTGATGTCGTTAATTCTTCCATTTCCACCTTTCAAGGATGGGAATAATGATGTAATATATGTTTTTATATGATATATATTATAGTTATTATGTATTATTATTATTTATTTTTTATATAATATATACCTTTATGCTTTCCTCTTTTTTTTTAAACGATAACTTTATTTATGGATGTGTGGACTACCGCCTTCACAAAGCATTGTGATTTATTCACACTTTACATGGAATGTATTAAGTACTGGTTTAGTGTATTTATATTATATATATGACATAATAAATTAAATATAATAAAATTATATATATATATATATATCATTTACTTTCTCACTTTCAATTCAACAAGAAAATGGAAGCATCGTTCTTGTGTATGTACGGCCTACTGTCTCCATTAACGATGTATTTAATTCTATATTTATATATCTTATAGATCATTATAAAAACATATATACTAAATATATATGATATTTATATCATTTATAAAATTATTTTGATTATTAAAACATGATATAATTAATAGGACCAAAAATATAACAAATCGAAAGACATGCGAAAAACAAAGCGGTAATTACACGAAACGTAATGTTGGCATGGAATTGTTAATAAACATGTAATATCTGTTAATAATTAAATAATATATGTTATTATATAATTTAATATATTTTATTAATATATTTATAATTAACTTATATTTATTATATAGTTGTATTCAATTAGTACAATGATAGTCAAGATATATGGTAAGGGGACTTTTAGTCTCACTTTTATTTCTACGAGACTAATGACTTATTCACCAATCATTTAATTTTTTTGTTTTATATACTACCCATGAATGTATTATATGATTATTATTATTAAATTTTTTTCTATTTAAATATCCAGTTGATAATCTCTATTTCATGGATTTTAAGGTTCAGAAGTTACCAAATTTGTAAGATAATTTTGTCACGATTTTCCTTTTTTGAGACACATGTTATGTTATTAACCTATATTATTTTACAATGTTTATATAATACATTGTTAAAATTTATTTCCCAAATTTAATTTATTTAATGATATTATGTTTTAATTTAGTTTATTCTTTCTTGGGTATCTTGATTCAAAAGTTACTCAAGTAGTAAGGGGATTTCAAGTCTCAGTTTTATTTTTTCAAGACATAGGCCTTATTCACCAATATATTTGTTTGTGTGGTGTATATACTTCCCATTAATGTATTACATTATTTTAATCCTTAAATTTATGGTTATTTAAATATCCATTTGATGATCTATCTTTAATGTAGTTTACGGTAAAAAATTTACCAAATTGGTAAGGTGATTTTGTCTCAAATTTTATTCTTTGAAACAGATGTCATGTTATGTGCCTACATTATTTTATGAGGTTCATATACAAAAAATTGACACGTTATATTATAATTATACTTATTTTAATGATTTTATAAGTCTAATGGGATTTTATTATTCCAGGGGTATTCAGATTCAAAGTTGCTAATTTTGTACGAGTTTGTTTCCAAAATATCATCTTTTATTGAGATTGCTTATGATTATGCTTGAAATGATAAAATATTATGATCCATATCCCAAGAAATATTCATAATTTTCTTATCCTCTATTTATTATTCATATATTAATGTAACATTACAATTTTTCCACTATTTAGTACTTAAGATAATTAAGTAATTTTTTTTAATAAAATTTGAATACATTTCTCTCTTTCGTCTGAAATATGTTTTCTTGCCAAAAATTGTTTTCCAAAAAAACATCAAGGACATATTAATATTATATTCAAATAAAATTATTTCAATGCTTTTTAAATCTTCCTTTAAATGTTTTCAATTTTATTTTCAATGAAAATGTTTTCAAAATGTTTTCAAAGATGAGTTTATAGGTTTTCAAATACATTTTCAAATAAAAGGTTTTGAATTTTTCTCAATATTCCATTATAAGTTTTAAAATTTAATTTCAATGAAAATTATTTCATAAAAAATTCAAACTTCCCTTATATGTTTTCAATGAAATTTTCAAATAAAAGTTTTTAAAAATGTTTTCCAGATTCCTAAATATGTTTTCAATGTTATTTTCATAGAAAAGGTTTTTATAATGTTTTCAAAGATTCCTTTATATGTTTTAAAATTTATTTTTAAATAATATTTTTTGAAATGTTTTCAATAATCCATTATAATATTTCAAAGCTATTTTTAAATAATAGGTTATAAAAAATTCCATGCCTAAATTATGAGTTTTGAAACTTATTCTCAAAGAAAATGTTCTCAAAATGTTTTCAATATTCCATTATAATTGTTCAGGAGTATTAAAAAAAAATTATCAAAAATATTTTATTATTTAAAATTCCTTTTTCGAAGTGGGAATAATATTTTCCTTAAAAATGTATTTAATTATTTTAAATATTACTTCAATGTTTCAAAGTGGTTTTCAAAAAAATGATTTAAAAATTTCTTTATGTATTAAAAAAATATTTTCTAAGAAGTTCTATTTTCCTTCATAAATGGTCCATGTGATATTTAAAAATACTTCTCCATATAAGATGAAATTATTTGATATAGTGCATGATTTAATTAGAATATTGTCCAAGGGTACCGTTCATTTTCATTCTACTAATGTTTTATTTTTTTATGGAATGATGTGTATGACACCCATTTCACTTACATGAGTTACAATCTATTGAAACAAACATATTTTCACAGCTTATGCATTAATACAATGATTATGAAACCTATCTATTTTCTAAAGGTTATGATATGATGACTTTTTTATGATACCCATTTCATTTTATTTGTTATGAAAGGATTATTTTTTGTTATCTTATGGAACATTTATATAAGATTTTATTTTTTATATGGGTGAGACCTATATAACCCTCTAATTTATTGTTTAAATATTTATATCTCATGATATATACAAGGATGGAATGGGGAGTGAACGTGGTTCATTAAAATAATTGGTCTGCTAATATGGTCCTATGAATAACCTTGAATACTAAGATGGTATTAGGAGTGAACCTTTACAAATAGTATGGACTTGGGAGTAAACCATTACAACTAAGATGGTGTGGGGATTTAAACCATTCCAATATAAGGAATATTCTACAAGTGGGGATAGTAGTTTGTCTTATCTAATAGGTGTAGCCCTAATAAAGTGCCCTGACAATTTTTAGAAATGATCCTTTAATTATTGGGAATTATTTTGTTTGATTATGCATATTCCAAAAATTATATGACTTATTCATATGTTATTATTTCATGGACAATTCTCTTGTTTCACTTGTGATTCATGTCTTATTCACTTCTAATATTTATTCCATGATTCATTTTTTTGTTCTTTAAAATGAAGGGTATGATTTTTAAAATGTTATTTGCATGTTCTCATACCCTTAAACTTATGTTATGCTTAAGTATATCCATTATTTACCTTTTATGAGAATCTGATCTCACTCTTTTTTATGATTCATTTCCCAAGGTTATGAAGAAATTTTTTAAGTAGGAGTAATAAATGGGAAGATCATTGTTGGAAACATTGGAGATCATTCACCAAGATAGAAGACTGTGTTCTAAGTTTCCAAATATATTGAACAATAACTGTCCTCAAGCATGTACTTTTGTAATGTGTTGAATATTCATCTAAATTGATGTAATGTTCATGTATGTTAAGAATGTTTCCCTATAGTTTGTATCATAGGAATATTTTATTCAAACATTGGAAACTATGATTAGAAAACCTTAGTGAGATTCCTAAGGTTATTTCAAAGGTTATGTCTAGGTATTTCTATAAGGATATGTCTAAGGATGAGTTAATGTTTAAGAAAATGTCATGGGATTTTGGTAATGGATAGGTTGAGTTGTTTACTATCAATACATCAATTTTTAGATACTACAAGTGGATGTGGATATGTAACATATGTACATATAGGTAATAACCAAGAAAACACTATATTGATCTATACTCGATCAGGAACTAGTGCACGAAAATGGGCCTTGTTACACACCTGGTTTGGCACTCCTAGGGGATACGCTTTGCGAATTTTAAAACACTTTTGAAACTGTTGTGAAGGATTTAAATGTAATATTAATATTAATAACCTAGGATAAACATTATGTGTCATAGATTAAAGAATTAGGTGTCATTATTTAGACATCCAATAATTTATTTTCATGATTATGAGGTTTTATTTAATGATAATTTTTTCACACACTATGATTTATGGTTTTAGTCAATGGAAGGAACCGTAAGAAGATATGTTAACAATGAATGTGATGAAAAATTTGATGATGACCATCCAAATTAGATGATGCCCAGAGAAAAAGATATTGGGGTTATGTTGAATCAGTTATCATGATATATGATTAACAATTTAAAATCTGGTAACATTTCTAACAGATTGAATAAAAGGAAGATTGAAATTTATGAGATATTACATGTTAATGGACATAGAGGAAATTATATTTGGATTTTTACATATCTATAAGAAGGGAACAAAAACCACCAAGAATACCTCAAATTTAGTGGAATATGTTATCAGTGTGGAAAAAATTTTCATATAGTGAAGAATTATCAAGGATTTCAATGTCTTATCTATAGAGAACATTAATATCACCCAACTCAATTACATTACCTAATAAATTACTTATAAGAAACGGAATGAATTATTCCATGCCAAAAATTAAAGTGGCATTATTGAAATGTTTATGAATTTGGATTCAGGATTTATGAAATATGTAAGGATTTCTCAGTATAGGTTTTTCATTAAGGATATTAATTAGTGTGTTAAATGGTATTGAAGACCTAGAATATTTATTTAATTGAAAGATTATATTTTATGGAAAACACATGATTACGGGAAGGTAACCATTAATATATTATTAATGTTGATAAAATGGTGTGTTGTTTGGATAATGAGATGTTGGATAAGAATAATATAAATTGGATAGTATTGATTACATGGGAAATAAACTAATGATTTTATAACAGTGTGGTTTATGCTATCATGGATGGAGTTTATGAAATTTTCTGATGTAAGGAATATATCTAACAATATTTTGAGTAATAAATATTTCATGTTTTCAATACTGATTTATTGTAATTTAAGTCATTACCTAGTTTCTAGAGAATAACTGATGATGGTATTTGTAACGTCCAGATGTTTTTAAGAAATATTTTCTTTAAATAATTTTTTTCTTCAGTATCTTGCTTTGAAAGAAATTGTAAGTTTAAAACAAACCACAGGAGGACCTTATTATTAAATTTTCATTATATCCTAGACGTTAGTTTAGCGAGAATAACTATAAATAACTTTTGAAAATGCATTATGAATTCATTGGAAATCAATTAATTATGAAAAAATATAAATCAATTAGATATTGGTATGTTAGATTGAATTAATTTTGTTAATGAAATTAATGATATATATATATGTATATATTTTTTATATACTTAATAAAATATTTTTTATATTTATCCAATGGATATTTTATTCATATGTTATGAATAAAACCCTATTTGATGTATTTTTTTAAAAGGATAATTTTACACCATTGAATGATGAACCCATTTTAAATTAGCATTTTGACACATTAATAAGTATATATTAAACAATAAACATGTTATTTTGAATTGGGATATAAAAATTTACTTTGGATAAATTTTTTATATTTTTCTGATAACTTTCATATTTTGATAAATAGTAAAAATACGCTGAATTTTAATTAAAGACAAATTTTTTCATCAAGAAAATTAATATGGTTAAATTATAATATTTAATATTTTAAAGTATAAATAGAATATATTTTTACCATTTAATATAATTTATGCAATTATCATTAATTTTACATTGAATTCGTAGATAAAAACATTTTAATCTTTTGCAATGTTTTAACTTTTAAAACCAATTTTCTCAACAACAAGATTAATTTTAAATTAATTATTGCATATTCTATGTTTTGAATTTTCATAAATGGATTAGATATTGGGAAACAGAAAGTCTAAATTATATTAATAGGATATATTTATTTTTTGTCATTATGAATATTAACTTTGGTAATTATTTTTATTACTTTGGTTAAAGGTAAATCGGGTAATTGAGGGTAAAAATAATATTATAAAATTACATTAAAACCTTTAATAATACAATTTGATGACTAAATTAGACCCTTAACATATATTTTTTGAAATTTAATCACTTTATGTCCACATACTTATGAAAATGAAAAGAATGTAATAAACACTAATGAAATGGAAAAAATGTCACAATCTCACTTTATATAAGTATATTAATTTTAATATATGTATAAATAAGAGATAAAATCTACTATAAATTGTATCTAAAAATCTATAATAACTTCCTACATCATATAAATTTATTTATAAATTTTAGAGATTAAATAAGTACCATTAATGATGACACAATAGTGATGTAGAAATTATTTTATTAATTGAAATATCAAATAAATGGTTTAAAAAATATTAAAATAAATATCAAATGAACTAATTAATGTGATACAAAACTTTTATAGGTTAATATGACATATTAATAGTGTATTTAATATTTATTTTAGAATTTATCTTCTATTTTAATTTTATTTAAAGTCTAATAAATAAATAATGTCAAAATCGACACTATAGACATTTTATAAACATATCATTTTATTAAATTATTTAAAATCATATAAATATTTAAAAATTAAAAATTGAAGATTATAAGGTCTAAAATTTAAAAACTTGTCCATTTATGGTTAATTAACACGGCATAAGTAAATATTCATTTCCATTAAATGTTTAGAATGTTATTAAAAAAATTAACCATTAATTGAATAACAATGTGTCAATTAAAAAGATAAGGTTTAAATTGACAAAATAAGTTGTACAATATTTATTGTTTGATGATATTACAACCCTATATCATATCATATTTTAATTTGGGACACTTTTTAGGTTTTTGGGTTGGTTTTTATTTTATTATAAATTAATAATTTTTTTGTGTTTCCTAAGGTACCCTTTTCATCTCTTATAAAAGGGCACACCCTTCCTCTCCTATTCACTCTATTTTGAGCCTTAAAGCTTGGTAAACCCCTATAAACTTATCTTTTAAACTTCCCTAGTTAAATTATAGATGTTCTGGTCTTCTCAAAAGACCCTATCTTGTTTCGTAATAGTAAATTTAATGGAGGCACGCCGAGGAAGATGTAATCTTTTCTACCGATTCGTTCAAATTCATTTCTTCTTCTACTTCTTATTAATTAGTGGTTACATTATAAAGTAATAACATCAGTATCACTCATATAATGATAAGTTATTATAAATATGGAACAACCATATTTCACCTTCTATCCATCCTATGAAAAATGAAATCACCGTGTGTTCGTACGTATGACTTATCATCTCCATGGTGTGGTGTAATATGTTTTTCACCACCAACTTAATTAGATGGGTATAATGGTGGAAATAATACCTATATATGATTAATATAACATGATAATAATTATGAGATAATATACACCATCCAATTCAATTCCATTCAATAATTATGGGAACGATATCGTCGTTCGTGTGTACGTATTGCTTACCGTCTCCATGGTGCGAAGTGATTAATTCTACAACATATTCACTAAACCATGATTATATAAATTAATTAAATGAGTAAATATGATATATATTTCACTAATACCATTTTTTTAATTTATTTCATTATAACCTAAAAATAGTATTAAGAACTTGTCTGACAAAACATACGTAAGAACATATAGCGATCAATCCCCGAATAACGAGTAACTATGAAATGTTACTAACAGACTGATGAAAATACAATCATAAATGTTATCATAAAAATAATTATGATTATGTAATAAATCTTTAACATTATTTAAATCATTATATAGGAGTTTCAGATACCTACGAATCATATCATACCTAAGGTAAGGGATAACTTTTAAAATCTTGTTTTTATCCGAGATTGTTTATATATAAGTATTTACTAGCGGTATATTTATCATCCATTTCAATGTTTTATAAGAAAAATATCTTAAAATTTTTACTATTATTCTCTTTATGTTTAAATTAATTTTTACCCATTTTTAATTTTACAACTTGGTTTGGAAGAAATCTTTCTTATGTTTACCATATGAGGTACTTTTTGACTTTTCCGGAAAAAGTACGAGAAGAATGATTTTTTAACTTATAAGGAATGTACAGATTTTTACGCTTTCCTGATGCCTTATTTCCAAAAATATTTCTATATATGGTTTCAAATTTATTTTCAACAAAATTATTTTCTTACATAATTATGTCTCATTTTGAAAAGAGAAAACATTTATGAAAGAGAAAGTATATTTTCCTCAGGAATTAAGTTAAAGTGTTTTATCAAAATTATTTTCCATCTAAGATGACATAAGGTTATGTTTATATCCCTATTATTACTCTTTTTTTATTATGTTTATTAATGAATTATTTTTATTAAGTCCATTTATCTTATATGGATTATGTTATGATGTCATGATGTTTAAGAACCCCATTTTATTACAAGGGTTATGCTGTGATGAATGCTTTATTTTTTTTTTGTGGCACAAATAAGCATTATTTCATTATGATATGGGTGAGACCAATATCTCTATACAATTAATTGGGTAAATATTTATATCTCATTAGATAGAAATGGTTGTAATGGAAAGTTAATCTGGTTCAGTGATATAGGGCTAGAATAAGGAGTGAACTCAGTTTAGTAATGGAATTTTTCCTCCATAGTGGTCTTGGAAATGGAACTTGACTAATATGAAATGACTTTATATTCTTATGTGTGTATGAAACAAAGTTTCATGTCTAATGTTATGAATGTAGGGATTAAATTTCACTTTTATGATTTATCCCATGACATGATATTGTGATCTTTTATATGCAGGATAATATTTTCAAATGTTATGTTCATATGAATATGATATGATTCATATTTAAATTATTTAAACATACTAAAAATTTGAGTTCACCCTTTATATGTTTCTTTTCCCTAGGTCATGAATAAGGGTATTGAGTACGATATGCCAAAAAAGAGTCTAGTTATGATTAAATAAACAGGAGACAATGTAGATGATTTATGAACCAGTTGATTATGTTTCCTAGTTTCTAAATACACTATACATATATTGTCCTTTCATGATTTGTGATAGTTTTTAATGTATTTACTTAAATTATGATTTAATATCAATGTATGTAAAGTATGGGCCGTTATAGTAGGTATCATAGGAATTTTATAGTTAACCATTGGAATCTTGGATGAGAAATCCTTAGTAAGAACCATAAGGATGTGTCTAAGTATAGTATACAGTCCTAGTGTTTTAGAAATGACCATGAATAACCTAGGATAAAACATAAAGTGTCCTAAATTGAAATTTTTATTCTTGATTATTAGGTTTTCCTTTTATGATTAGAGTTTCTCACACTATTATTCTTGGTTTTAGTCCATGGTTGTAACCTGAAGGAACCACATTAATGGTGAATGTGACGGGAAATGCAATGATTGTCCCCATAAGCAACCAAATGTTATGGGAGATATAGTGAAAAATCATGTAGCCATTATCTCACAACTTTCTCAAGTTATGAATTATGCTAAACTTCCAAATGAGAAAAGGAAGGAGCAACATTTTGTTGAATCCTTCATGAGGAAGAATCAACATTCATTCATTGGGTCTTCTGATCCATTAGTGGTTGAAAAATGGATTTGTACCACTGAAAATATATTTTCAGTTCTACAATGTTATGAACATGATAAATTCATCATTGTAGTATATCATTTGGAAGGTGAATCTGATTAATGGTGGAATCTTATCAAGAATATGGGGCAAATAGATTAAATTGAGTCCATGGAATGGTATGAGTTCAAAAAATTATTTTTAAATAAGTAATTTCCTCATATTCTTCAAATAAATATGGATAACGAGTTCTTGAACTTAAGAAAATGGTTGATGAATCCATTGGTACCTACGTAGAAAATTTTACAATACATTCAAGGTATGTTTCTAAAATTATTATCCAACCTAAGAGTAAGATTGGTCAATTATTTAGTGGTTGAAAACCAAGTCACCTAAGGGCATTATCCATAGGGGACTTCAATAGCTACAAGGAAATTTTTCTATGTTCTCTCAAGGTTGAGATAGATATTAGAGTAACCCATCATCCATATAGGTTTTATAAGAATAGGGAAATGGATTTCAAAGGAAAATATAAAGACCACACTTAAAAGAAGATGAGTTTTCCCTTATGCTCAAAGTGTGGAAAGAAACATGGAGGGAACTATTTTAATTGGACTAGTAAATTTTTTATGTGTGGAAAATAATTTCATCGGGTAATTCAATGCCAAAATGATGGGAAAAAGATGTCTAATGATGTGAACAAAGAAAAGGGTATATAGAATGAACCTCCCACACTTCAATGTTACAAGTGCAAGGAAATGGAGCATTATTCCCATCAATTCCCTAATCAAAGGGTTATTGATGATGATTGATGTCATCAAACTCTTAAGTCCAAAGACAAAGGAATGTCACATGAAATTACTATCGATGACATGGAGTATGATAATAAAGTGGTGAAAGGTACACCTACCGTCCACTCTAATATAGAAAATGTTTTATTTGATTCTTGATCCACCCACTCTTTTATTTTTGAGTAATCTTTAATGGGTATCAATATATTACCTCAATAATTAGATTTTGAGTTATTTGTGACAACTCCTAATGTCACAACAATCTCATCAAAATTTTATAATTCTTCTTCATTTGAAGTTTATGGGAAAGTGCTTCCTGAAAATCTTGTGATCCTGCCTATAGTGTAATTTGATGTGATTCATGGCATGGATTGTATTTATATATATGGAGATCATATCCATTTCCATGTAAGGGAAGTCACATTTCATATTCAAGATCAATTCATGATCATCTATTGGTTCAAGGATGAATATAATCTTCCAGTGGAAATTTCATCCATCTTATGGATCTTGTTTCCAATAAATGAAGGTTATTTATCTCAAATGGTTGGGGAGAAACTCACAATTAAGAATACAACCATTGTATGGGAGTTTGATGATGTATTTCCATCATAATTTTCTGGTCTTACACCAAATCATGATGTTGAGTTTTCAATAGAAATCATACTGTTTGTTATGCCTATTTCAATGACACCTTATAGAATGGACCCATTTGAGTTGCAGGAATTGAAGAACTAAATCCAAGAGAATCTTGATAAAGTATTAATACAACCTAGTGAATCACCTTGGAGAACACCTGTTCTATTTGTTAAGAATAAAATTGATCATTGAGACTCTGCATTAATTATCGAGAACTTAACAATATCACTATCAAAAACAAATATCATCTTCCTACATTGATGAATTATTTGACCAACTACGCAGAGCTCAATACTTTTCTACGATTGATCTTCATTCAAGACATCATCAATTAAGGGTCAAAAAGGAGTATATACAAAATATGACATTTTGTTCAAGGTATGGACACTGTAGACTTATATTAATTCATTTTGGTCTTATTAATTCCCATGCTATCTTCATGGATCTAATGAATAGAGTCTTTAGAGAATATCCTGATCAGTTTGTGGTAGTCTTTATATACAATATTCTTGTATATTAAAAGAGTAAGGAAGAACATGAGTAACCCTTGAGAATTATATTGGAGACCTTGATAATGAGAATCATTATGTAAAATTTACCAACTGTGAATTTTGGTTTCAAAAAGTTTTATTTTTGGGTCACATAATCTCATGAGAGGGGATATCTATGGATCCAGTAAGAAAAGAGGTTATTGAAAGATGGTTAAGACCAATAATTGTAACTGAGATACGAAGTTTTCTTATTCTTTTTTGGATATTATCAACGTTTTGTGAAAGATTTGTCATGATTATCTAATCAACTCACAATGTTGACTTAGAAAGGAGTTATGTTTTTTTGGATGGAGGAATGCGAAGATAATTTAAAAGAGCTAAAAAGAAGGTTTTCCAGTGCACATGTGCTCACAATGTCTTGTAGTGGAGAAAGTATTGTGATCTATAGTCATGCATCCAAGAAGGGGATGGAGTGAGTTCTCATTAAAAAGGATACGGTGATAGCTTATGCCTAACAAAATTTTAAAATCCATGAGAAAAATTACCCAAATCATTATTTGGAGTTAGATGCAGTAATCTTTTCATTAAAGATTTGGAGGGATTATCTTTATGCTGAAAGATGTCATATTTATAATGATTGTAAAAGTTTAATGTGTATTTTCAAAAAAATGAGTTGAAAATGTGACAAATAATATGGCTGGACTTGGTTAAAGATTATGATTTTCCAATACATTACCACCCTGGGAAAGCAAACAAGGTTGCAGATGCATTAAGTCAATAAGACCATGCAAGCGTATCCATGATGAGGATCACAAAAGATCCAATATTTATGGATTTTCAATGGATTTTCAATGGATGGATATTGAAATTATAATGGAATGGGAGAAATATTACTTTTCTAAAATGAATTTTCAACCATATATTAAAGTGAAGATTAAATAGGCGCAGAAAGAAGATGTAGAGTTACAAAACAAGGTGAGAAATGTTCCTCAATTAAACCTTGATTGTGATGAAATAATATGGTTCAAGAACCAGATTTTAATTCCTCCCATACTATAATTAAAAAACGATCTATTGGATAAGGCACAGAGTTCTTCATTATATATTCACCATTTAATTACAATGATGTTTAGGGACCTGAAAGAGTACTTCTGGTGGGATGGAATAAAAATAGATGTCGTCGAATATGTCTCTCAATACATGGTTTTCTAGTAAGTTAATAATGAGAGACAACAATCTAAGGGGATGTTACTACCATTACCCATACTAGAATATAAATGTGAAAACATCTCTATGGAATTTTTCATCAGACTTCCCAATACATATAAAGGTAGTAATTCTATCTGGGTTATAGTTGATTGTCTTACAAATTCGGCACACTTCATTTATCTTAGAGAAGATTTATCTCTTGATCAGTTTGCAGGTATATATGTAAAGGAAGTTTTTTGATTGTATGGAGTACCACTTTCCATTATATTTGATAGGTATATGATGATTACCTCTAAGTTCTAGTAAAGTATTCAACATGATCTGGATACAGAGTTAAGTTTCAGCACTTCTTATCATCCTCAGAAAGATGGTCAGTCTGAGAGGACAATTCAAAATATTGAATACATCCTGAGAGCATGATCTATTGATTTCAAATGTGTTTGGGAACAACACCTACCATTGGTGTAATTTTCATAAAATAGTAGCTCTCACTCCAGTATTCAGATGGATCTTTATGAAGCCCTGTATGGAAAGAACTGCAAAACTCAAACTTCCTGGGAATAAGTTAGGGAAAGAAAGCTATTAATACACGATCTTATTGATGAAATGGTAGAAAAGGTAATATCTATTCAACAATACATAAGATTAACTTAGAGTTGGAAAAAAAGTTATGCTGACAACCGAAGAAAATACCTAGATCTTGAAGTGGGTGATAAGGTGTTCTTCCAAATATCTCCCTGGAAGAGAGTAATGAGATTTCGAAAGAAGGGCAGGCATAACCCTAGGTTTATTGGTCCTTTTGAAATTCTAAATCTTACTGGAAAGGTAGTTTAGTGATTGGAGATTCCACTGAATCTCTCTCACGTTCATTATGTGTTCCATGTATCTCTACTGAGAAAGTACATACATGATATTTAACATGTACTAAGATCATAAGATGTGCTGTTAGAGAAAGATCTTTTTTATGAAGAACAATCGATAGAGATTGTGGATCGTAGTGAAAAATTATAAGAAACAGGACCACTAGCATGGTTAAACGTTAATGGAGGAACCAAAAATTTGAAAAAGATACATGGGAACTTGATGATATGATGAGGGAGAGGTATCCTCTTCTGTTTGTTATAATGTGAATAATTTCAAGGGAAAAATTCAGTTTAAGGGGGGTATAATGTAACACCCAGATGTTTTTATGAAGTATTTTATTTAAATAAATTTTATTCTTCAATTTCTTTATTTCCACACAATCGTAAGTTTAAAATGAACCGCAATATGACCTTATTATAAAATTAACATTATATCCTAGTCGTTTGGTTAGTGGGGATAATTATACCTAACTCAAGAAAATTCATTATGAATTCATTGGTGATCAATTACTTATGAAAAAATATAATTCCATTAGATATTAGTATTTTAGAGTGAATTAATTTTGGTAATGAAATTAATGAGATATATGTGTGTTATATCCTTAATAAAATATTTTTTATATTCTTCTAATGGATATTTTAGTCATAAGATAGGAATAAAACCCAATTTGATTAATTTTTTTAAAAGGTAAATTTTACAGCTTTGAATAGAGAAACTGTTTTAAATTAAGATTCTTGGAAATTAATAGTTTTTATATGAAAACATTAACATGTTATTTTTATGAGAGATATAAAAATTTACTTTGGTTAAATTTTTGATATTTTTCTTATAACTTTCATATTTTGATGAATAGTTAAAATTTGCTAAATTTTAATTAAAAACATGTTTTTTTATAGAGATAATTGATATGGTTAAATTATATTATTTAATGGCTTTAAAGTATAAATAGAATATATATTTATACTATTTAATATAATTTATGTCATTATCATTAATTTTACGTTGAATTCATAGGTAAAAACATTTCAATCTTTTGCAATGTTTTAACTTTTAAAACCTGTTTTCTCAAAAACGAGATTAATTTTAAATTAATTAATGAAAATTCTGTTACTTGAATTTTGAAAAATGGATTCCATATTTAGAATATTTACTTCCAAATTATGTTAATATGATACTCTTATTTTTTTGCATTATGAATAGTAACTTTGGTAATTATTTTTTATTACCATGGTTAAAGGTAAATTAGGTAATTAAGGGTAAAAATAATATTATAAAATTATATTAACACCTGTAAAAATATTATTGATCAATATATTCGACCATTAAAATCAAATTTTTGAAATGGAATTATTTTGTGTCCACTTACCTATGAAAATGACGTTAATGTAATAAAAACAAACGAAATGGACAAAATGTCACAATCTAATTTTATATAAGTATATTAATTTTAATATATGGATAAATTTGAGATAAAATAGACTATAGATAGTATCAGTAAATCTAAAATAATTACCTATATAATATATATTTATTTATAGTTTTTAGTGATTAAATAATTACCATTAATAATGACACAATGGTGATGTAGAAATTATTTTATTAATAGAAATATCAAATAAATGGTTTTAAAAATATCAAAATAAATATCATATAAACTAATTAATGTTCTACATGAAATTTATAGGTGACTATAATATTTTAGGTTTTTATTTAATATTGTTTCTAATTTATATTCTGTGTGAATTTTATTTAATGTATAATAAATGAATAGTGTCAAAATTGACACTATTGACATTCAATAATCATTAAATTTTATTAAATTATTTAAAAATCATTAAAATATTTAGAAATTACATATTAATTTTTATAAGGTCTAAAATTTCATAAATTATTCATTTATTTTCAATTGATAGCACATAATTAAATAATAATTACCATTGAATATTTAGAATGTTATTAAAAAACATTTAAAATTAAAAGAATAACTAAGTGTCAATTAAAAAGATAATGTTTAAATTAAAAAATATAAGTTGTCCAAAATTTAATGTTTTAAGATATTAAAACCCTATATCATCTCATAATATAATTTGGGACACTTTGGAGGCTTTTGGGTAGGTTTTTATTTTATTATAAATTAATATTTTTGGGAGTTTCCTAAAGTTCATTTCTCCTCTCTTATAAAAGGGAACCTCATTCCTCTCCTATTTACTCTATGTTGAGCTTTCAGGATCGAAAAAACCCTTCCCATTTACATTCTATACTTCCCTATTTACCTTTAAGTGGTGATGTTCATCTCAAAATCCCAACTCTAGTGCCCTAAGAAAAACTTTAAAGGAGGCACATCAAGGAAGAGGTAATATGTTATACTGATTATTTCAACTTTCTTTCTTCATCTACATCCTCTTTATTTTCTATTTCATTGTAAATAAATAACATCATTATCAAAAATATAATGATATGTTATTATAAATATTAAATGAACCTATTTCACCTTCTATCAATCCTATGAAAAATAAAATCACCGTGCATGCGTACGTACGGTTTACCATCTCCACGTCGTGGTGTAATCTGTTTTTTACCACCACCTTAATTAGATGGTTATAATGGTAGAAATAATACCTATATATGATTAATATTACATGATACTAATTGTGAGATACTATACACCATCCACTTCAATACCATTCAACAATTATGAGAATGATATTGTCACTTGTGCGTACGTACGACTTACCGTCTCAATGGTGAGATGTTATTCATTCTGCATGATCTTAATTAAACCATTATTATATAAATTAATTTGATGAAGAAATATTATATATATTATACTAATACAGTTATTTAAATTATATAACTCTAACCTAAAAATAGGAATAAGAACTTAGCCAAAAAACATATGTAAGAACATAAAGCAGTTAATACCTAAATAACAAGTAATAATGAACAAATAAATGAAAATTTGATCATAAATTTAATCATAAAAATGATTATGATTATTTAATAAATATTTACCATTATTTAAATCACTATACTTTTTTTGTAAACATACAAATCATATCGGACTAAAGGTAAGGGATAACTTTTCAAATCTCTTTTTTATCTGAGATTTTTTATATGTTAGTATTTACTAGGGGTATATTTATCATCCATTTACGTGATTTATAAGAATAATATAATAAAATGTATAATATTATTAAATTTATGTTTAAATTAATTTTTACCCATTTTTAATTTTTAAAACATGGTTTGGAATGAATATTTCTTATGTTTACCATACAAGGTATTTTTTGACTTTTCCATCAAAAGTACGAGAAGAATGTTTTTTAAATTTATACGGTATGAATGGATTTTTACGGTTTCTAGACGCCTTATTTTCATGAATCTTATTATATATGGTTTCAAGTTTATTTTCAAAATAAAATATTTTATTTTAAAATTATGGGGCATTTTGAGAAGAGAACATGTTTATGAAAAGGAAAGGATATTTTCCTCAAGAATTAAGTTCAAGTGTATTATCAAAATTATTTTCCATCTGAGATGACATAGGGTTGTGTTTATATCACTATTATAACATATATTTGATTATGTTTATGATGTAATTATTTTTATGATGTATAGTTATCTTATATGGATTATGTTATGATGGTATGATGTTTAAGAACCCCATTTAATTCCATGGGTTATGATATGATGAATGATTTATGTTTTTTTGGAACACATAAGAATTCCTTAATTATGAGATGGGTGGGAACTATATCTCCCCCCAATAAATTTGGTAAAAATTTATATGTCATGGTATATACATGGATAGACTAGAATGTTAATTTGGTTTAGTGATACATGGTTGGAAGGAGGAGTGAACTCAGTTCGGTATTGTACTTTTTCCACTACGATGGTCTTGGAAATGAGCGTTGACTAATTTGAAATTTTTCTCTATTCTTATGTGTGTATGACAAAATGTTTCATGTATTATGTTATAACTATTGGGATTACATTTCAATTTTATTATTTATTTCATGACATGATATTGTGATCTTTTATATACTGGATAACTTTTTCAAATGTTATGTTCTTATGAATACGATATGATTGATATTTCTATTGTTTACCCTTAATAATAAATTGTGCTCAACCTTTATATGTTTATTTTCCCTGGATCATGAAGAAGGGTATTATGTATGATATTCCAAAAAGTATTCTAGTTATGATGAAATAAATGGGATACAATATAGATGTTTTATGAACTAGCTATTTATGTTTCCCAGTTTCTAAAGACACTATACCTATACATTCCTGTCATGGTTTTTTATATGTTGTAATGAATTTACATAAATTATGAATTAATATAAATTTTTTTAAAGTATGGGTTGTTATAGTATTCACATGTTTGGTATGTGACAACCAAGAGCTACTTTATGATATATGGGGGCACAAAGTTAAGCATATTTTCAGAAATTTAGTGACCTTCTTTCTAATGTTTTGTATTTTAATCATTAAAAAGGGTTATAAGGTTATCATTTTATGTAAATTTTATGTTAAAATTATGATGAATATTGTGATATTAAAGTATTAACTAACCATATGAGGATTTATTCATGTTTGAAAACATGTGCTGACCATTTTGTTGTGATCATAACATAAATAGATGGAATGACTTGTCAGTCTACCTCATGATCTATTAGTACTTCATGAATGAAAAATTCACCTTACTTTCTTGGAGTATCAGATGATGTGAATATCTATCAAGGCACAACCGAAGGGTAATATTGTTCATATAAAAAGGAATAAAAACAAGTAAGTATATTTCCTTATGTTCATATATACTAATATAATTTATTAACTCTAGGAAAAGAATATTAAAAATGATTTATCATAATACCCTTGTTTACTTTGAACAAATTGTCTTATAAATCATCATATATTTATGGTTTTGAGGCCCATAATATTCCATTGATCATTCAGTTATCGTTGATTAATGATATTTATCACTCTAAAATTTCTTACTCTTTTATTCCATGTACAATTTTCACTCCAAAACAATTCTATCCTATATGGAAAACTTGTTATGAGTTACCTTGGGTAACCATTATGGTTCCATCTTTCTCGTTTTCAAGGATTTTTTAGTATTCATTTTTATGGTGTGGTTTTGTATTAAATGAAATTTCAATTATCAGACCTGTTGAGATGGTATGTGAGTATGATATACTCTATAATACCAAAATTAGGATTTAAATAATGTAGTTACTGTATGTAGTATCTAATGATACTCAATATATAGGAGGGGGTGAATTTTATACTTTAAAAAATTACTATGGAACTTTTAAAGATGGTTATGTTTAACAAGGTTAAACAAGGTAATTCGCAAAACCTCTAGTTCTAAACACTTTCTAGATTAAGGAAATATGATTATGAGAAAGTGATTATGAAAATATGGTTCTAGAAAATGAAACTTAATGAAAGTTTAAAATGATAAATATTCTACCTTAAAGCTTATAGAATCATAATAAATCAGAGTACAATTATAAGAAAGTATAAGATATTTATACTTTCCTCAAAAAATTTAATGTAGTGGAAAACTTGTAACAAAACAAGTAAGAAGTATTAAATATTTTAACCCAAAGAGAATGGTATCCAACAAACTTAGATAAAGGTGACTTGATTTATACTTTCAAGAAAGTCTATCTTAACCACACCAGGGTAAGCCCTCGATACGAAGATCAAATTTTGTCTTGCTATCCCCGCAAGCCCTCAACTTCAAGGTAGTCGTCACCTCTGTTTTCTGTAGCAAGGAAGCCCTCAACTTCAATATAATGGGAACCTCTATCTTCCTATCCTCGGAAGCCCTCAATTGTACACAGCAACAATCGGAGTCTCACAAAGAAAATCTGAACGAGAAGTTCAGTACGCAAAAACCATTAAATCCTCTCTCTATAGAAATCACTTCAGCAGCATGTAATCTCTAGATTGATCAACTTGTTTTAAGCTCTTTCAAATGAGCTATTATTTCTAGGCACAACACCAACAGTCAGCTCCCTCTTCAAACGATCATATTTTTTCATGAATTTTGGAGGGACCTTTGCACGTGTCACTCAAACAAACGTTAGTTAGTAACTGAATGCATGACATCATTTTATAACAAAAACATGTGTAAGAAAAAATATGGTTACATAACCAAAATCAAATATTCTGAATGTAGAAAAATAAAAGTTTAGAGTTAGAGTTCATGAGAATTCATAGTCATAACTCATAAGAGTTCGGAGTCTGAATTCAAATAACTCGGAGTTAGAACTCAGAAGAGTTCGGAGTCTTAATTCAGAGAACTCGGAGTCAGAACTCAGAAGAGTTTAGAGTCTGAATTCAGAGAACTCGGAGTCAGAACTCAGAAGAGTTAGGAGTCTAAATTTAGAGAACACAGAGTCAGAACTCATAAGAGTTCAGAGTCGGAATTCAGAGTAATAGGAGTCAGAAATTATAAGATTTCGGAGTCTGAATTCAAAGAACTTAGAGTCAGATCTCAGAAGATTTTGGATTCTGAATTCATAAAACTCGGATTCAGAACACATAAGAGTTCGATGTCTGAATTCAGAGAACTTGGAGTCTGAATTTGGATATTGAAAATAGAATGCTCTTTATATAAGTATTTATATGATTCTGAGGTTTCAAATATGAAACTGAATTTTATACTTAGACAAGATAATTAACAATGAAAAACATGGAAAGGTTAAATTTTCTTGGGGAAGGATAATTTTCATTATAGAAGTAAAACACATGGTAAAATGAAATTTTCCTTGAGATAAGGTGTTTGTGATTTTCAAAACATAAAGAAATGGTAAAGTCATAAGGAAACCTTATTGACTCAACAATCTCCCCCAATTATAAAGGAATGGAAAATTTATAAGGAAACCCTAATTTACTCAACAAAACCATTCATAAGAAAAAATAATTTAGATGGTGAAATTTATTTTAGGTAGAGTAGAATATAACACCTTGATATTTTGTGAAGAGTTTTTTTAAATTAATCTAATCTATTAAATATTCTAAATTTCATAGAACACTGAATATAGATTGTTTTATATGATAGAAACAAGTTATTAATTATTTATATTCAACACTAATTCGATCTTACGATACATGAAACACTTATATTATCTTGTGGTACATAAAACAAGATGACTGGATTGTGTTATATACAATTCCAAGTTCCTTCTATAACTTTCGTTTCAATAAAGACCTAGTTTTACCAAACTATAATGTACTATTAATATTATTATAAAAATATATTTATATTTTTCAATAAGATGTTATAATAGAGGTTTAGAAAAAGATTAATTAAATTATGAAAATATGGTTTAGAAAATTATATAATAATAATTTTTTGGTGACCAATTAAATTGAAAGGAAAATAAATCCATTTTTAAAATATTTGAAATCTTTGACTGGAAAACTATATTTTTGAAATAAAACATGTTTTACCTCAATATATTAACTAAACTGCTTTTGATATGTTTTTTTAATGAAATATATATTTATATATTATTCATTAAACTATTTTATTTTCATCTTATGTTTCTTCTAGACATGGAATAATAATAAATATAACTTTATGTGTTAAAATGATGTATTTTTCTAGAAGGTAATATTACTGCCTTTTAATGGCTACCCTATTTTAAATATAAATTTTTACACTTTTATAATTTCTATTTTACAAAATAAACATAATTTTTTAAATTATAATATCAAATTTTACCTTGCATGATTTTTTGGTATTTTTTAAGAGATTTCATTTTATAATGAATAGTGAAAAACACTATTTTTTATTTGAAAATTATGATTTTATATAATTAATTTATATAGCTAAATTATATATTAAATTGGATTAAAAATATAGTCAGTTCAATTTTAAGAAAACAATTTAGTTCATTAGAATCAATTTCACATTGAAATTGGATATAAAAACATTTCAAGCTTTTGAACTTTTTAGTTTAAAAACCCATTTTCCCGTCACTTCTCTGAGATTAATTTCAAATTAATTTCGAATGCTTATGTGGTTTAAATTTGGAATAATGGATTGATTATTTTTAATCATCATAATATATAATTTATACTATGTTATAAGTAGTTTTAAAATAAAAAAATTAGTGATAGCGATTAAAATTAATTATAGTGATTAAGGTAAAAAAACAAGTTTACTTGGTGGTCAAACATTAAATAATGTTTTAAAATCAGATATAAACATATAAAAAATTTAATTTGATGACAATATTTCGATTATATAATACCTTTAATAAAAAAACAATTATTTTAGGCACGTTATCTAATGTGGACCTCTCAATAGTGTTTATCTTTTTTTATTTATACAAATGTCCCTCCTCCTCCACTATAAAAGAGAAATCAACTCTCCTCACTTATTAACAGATCTCAATACCCTTTTTTCCTAAAAAACAACACAAATAAGCTCAAAAATTCACTAATTTTATCATATAGGTCTCACTTTGTACATAAATCCCACAAAAATCCCTTTGGTGCAAACCAAAAGGTTTATCCCAAAAAAGAGGTAACATCCATCAACAAGTACTTTGGTTTTATTTCTTTATCCACCCCCTCAATTAGTCTTAATACATGATTATATAATAACATAAGTATCCTAAAAATACCTAGATTTTTTTTTCAATGTTTATGAACTACAATAACACACAAATCCATCAAATGGGATACTCAATCATCGTCCATCTATACAGTGGACTATCACCTCACGAATTGATGTAATTAGTTCTTCCATTTCCACCTTTCAAGGTTGGGAATAATGATAAAATATAATTTTTTTTTGTATTATATATATTATATTTATGTATTATTTATGATTTTTTAAATTATTAAATAACACATACGTTCATGCATCTCATTTTGTGGAAATATGATAACTTCGTTTGTGGACGTATGGACTAGTGCCTCCTCAAAGCTATTGGATTCATTCAAAATTTACATGGAATGTTTTATGAATTATTTCAGTGAAATTATATTATAGATATAAAATAATAATTATAATATAATTATAATATTATATATATATATATATCATTTAATTTTTTTTCAAAACGACAAGAAAATGGAAACAAGGTTCATACGTACGTGCAGCCACAGTCTCCATGAACGGTGTATTTAATTTTATATTTATATATTTTTTAGATTATTATAAATCAATATATACTAAATATATATGATATTTATTTTATATTTATCATTATGGATATGATTATTAAATTATATAAGTAATTGGACAAAAAATATTACAAATCAAAACACATGCGAAAAACTAAGAGTTTATTACCTGAAACATAACTCTAAAATGAAATTGTTAATAAATTTATAATATAAGGTCATAATTAAATAATAAATTGTATTATATAATTTGTCATGGTTAATTTATATGTGAATAATAAACTTATATTTATTATACTAGAGTTCATAATTAGTACCATGACAGTCAAGACATAAAGTAAGGGGATTTATAGTCTAACTTTTATTTCTGTGAAACTTATGCCATATTCACCACTCATTTATTTTGTGTTGTTTATATAATGAACATAAATTTATTATTTGATTATTATACACAAATTTATTCGTAATTACATATCTATTTTATAATCTCTCTTCCACGGGGTTTATGATTTATAAGTTACCAAATGAGGAAGGCAATTTTGTCTCAATTTTCCAGATTTGAGATACATGTTATATTATGCACGTATATTATTTTAAAATGTGTATATACTGAAATATGACATTTTATATCATGATTTTTTTTATTTCATGAAATTAAAATATTTTATTAATTTTACTCATTCATGGGGATCACGATTCAAAAGTAACTCAAGTTGTAAGGGGATTTTTAGTCTCACTTTTATTTCTGCGACACCTATTCCTTATAAACCACTCATTTATTTTTTGTGGTGTATATATTTCCAAGGATTGTATTATAATATTATTATCCTTAAATTTATTTATATTTACATATCTATTTTATTATCTCCCTTTTCTGGAATTTACGGTTTAAACGTTACCAAATAGGTAAATAAGTTTTGTCTTAATTTGACTTCTTTGAGACACATTTTATGTTATCTACCTAGATTATGTTACAAGATGTATATACTGAACATTGGAATTTTATATCATTAATATCATTATTTTCATGTTTTTTAAAATCATTATGTTATGTTATTATTTAATGGGGATTATTATTCAAAGTTACCAATGTGGTATGAGTTTATTTCCACAATCTCGTACTCTATTGGGATTGTTTACGATTATTCTTATATTGATGAAATATTATGACCCATATCTGAATAAATATCATGAATTTTCTAATCCTATTTTTATTCTTTATATATTCATGTAATGGTATAATTTATACTATGTTTTTTATTAAATATAATTTAGAAAATGCTTCCAAGAAAATCCGACTTTATTTCTCACTTTAGTCAGAAATATGAATTCTCCCAAAACCATGTTTTCTAAAAATTATTTCAAAAATAATTTTTAATGATATTTTTATATTTTTGAAAATAAAATTATTTAAATTATTTTCAAATATTACTTTATAATATTTTACTGTTATTTTCAAAAAAAAGGTTTTCAACATGTTTTTAATATTCTATTATAATGTATCTATGTTATTTTCGAATAAAATGTTTTCAATACATCCTTTATAAGTCATCAAAGATATTTTTAATTGAAATTTTTTATATCTTTTTTAATATTCTTTTATATGGTTTAAAATTTATTTTAAAATAAAAAGTTTTTCAAAATTCTCTCAATGTTCCATTATATTTTTTCACAGTTATTTTCAAAGAAAATGATGTCAAATTTTTATCAAATATTAATTTATATGTTTTCAAATTTAGTATCAAAGAAAAGGTTTTAAAAAAATTCAATATTACATTATAATTTTTCAAATATATATTTAAATAAAAAATTTCAAATTTTTTAAAAGTTTAATTTATATTTGTTCAATGTTATTTTCAAAGAAAAGGCCTTATAAATTCTTTCAAGATACCTTTATATGTTTTGATGGTTATTTTCATTGATTTTTTTTTTATTTTTTTTATGAGTTAGAAATAATTTTTCAAATAGGAAATAATATTTTCGACAATAAATTTACTAAATGATTTTTAAATATTACATTATAAGTTTCAAAGTGGTTTTGAACAAAAAGTATTTTTAAAATGTTTTATATCTAAAACAATTGGTTTCAAATAAAGTATATTTTTGTTAAGAAATTATCCTTGTGATATTTAAAATTATTTCTCTATATAAGATGAAATATTTTTATATATTTCATGTTTTGATGGGGATATGATCCAAGCGTACCATTCATTTTCTTTCTGATAATGGTTTATGTTTTGATGTCATGCTGTTTATGACACTTGTTTCTCTTCAATGATATTTATTCTTTTATAGCATTTTTTTCATGAGTTATGAATTGATTAAATGATTATGAAACCTATATATTTTACAAAGGTTATGATATGATGACATGCATGTGATACCCATTTCATTTCATGGGTTTTGATATGATGATTTTTTTGATCTTGTGGAACATGTATGTATGATTTTATTATTGGATGGGTGAGAAATATATCTTCAGTCAATGTATTGGGTAAAGATTTATATCTCATGAGATATAAATGGATGTAATTGGGAGTGAACTCGGTTCATTAAAGGGCTTTGTCAACTAAGATGGTCTTAGGAATGAACCTTGACTACTAAGATGGTCTTAGTAGTGAACCTTGACTAATAAGATGGTCTTGGGAGTGAACCTTTACTACTAATATGGTTTAGGGAGTTAACCCATTCCAATATATGGAATGGGATGCAACTAGGGATGATGGTGTGTCCCTCCCTATAGGTGTATCCCCTATGAACTGCCCTGATAATATTTGGCAATAAGCCTTTACTTATAGGGAATTTTTTATATGATTATTTGAATACCACAAGTTATATATCTTATTCCTATGTTATTTCTTCATGTCTTATGCTATTTATTCTCTTATGATTCATGTCTTATGAGCTTCCAATAATTATTCCATGATCCATGTTTATGTTCTTTAATATGTAGGGTATGATTTTTCCAATGTTATGTTCATGTTCTCATACCCTTAAACTTCCGTTATGCTTGTGTATCTCTTTATTTACCCTTATTGTGAATCTAAGATCTCCCTTTCTTATGTTTCCTTTCCCCATATTAGGAAGAATTTTTTTAACTAGGATTACTAATTCGGAAGATATTTTTGGGAAACATTGATGATATTTCACCAAGTTAGTGGACTGTGTTCCATGTTTCCAAAAACACTAAAATATTACAGTCCTCAAGAATATACTTTTGTAATGTGTTGAATATTCATATAAAATGATTTAATGGGCATGAATGTTATGCTTGGGTCGCTATAAATTTGATACCATATTATTTAAAAACATTTTTCCAATAATTTATCAAACTATTTAAAAGCATACCAATCTTACACTTTGGTAAGCTCAAGCATATGTCCAAAACCCCAAGCACTCTATATGCTTTCTATAATTTAATTCACTATATTATTCTATTAAAATACTATTTCTATCATTTTATAACCATGATATGATAGTCTATTCATTTATATAATTCATTCATGATTAAGGTTAATTCTACAAAGTAAGATTGACGCAACTATCCCTCTTAAACAATAATTTACACTTGCATAAAGAACCATTTCAGTAGTAACTGTTACACTTAAAACCACCAAATTTTAATTAAATTATTATGAGGACATAATGAAACTTATAATTCTACCATATGAAATAAAAAATCAGTTCATTACATATAATATACCAATATTACCATTCTTTTATTATTTGATAGGCTTATTTACTTATATAAAATCATCAGATTCTTATCTATTTATCTAATGAATTTCCTATTCACCTTTCCACAACCATTTCATTAGTTTAAAAATGTTCAACAAAATTTCAACACTATCAAACCATTTTAGGTTCATGATCATCATTCTAAAAAATCACAAATAAACTTTTTATCACTAATTAAGTTAACTACCAATCAAAGAAACACATAGAAGTAATATAAATCAATATGAATCCCATATCTAAATAGTAATATTTGGAAAAAAGAATAACCTTGATGAATTACAAAAAAAATAGATGTTAGTAATTAATTTCTAAATATATTTGAAAAATAATTATGGCAGAAATGAAATATATATAATTTGTTTTAACATTCTCTAAAAACTCATTTCTCAATTTTCATAATATAGTATACAAACTCATATCAATACTTAATGTTCATAGATTTAAAATATTTTTAATATGTGAAATAATAATATCATAATTAAGTAGTTAATTGTTAGGTGAAAATTATGATATTATGTACTTTTAATATATAGCGTATTAAGAAAAAAATAAAGCAATATATGTCTTTCCCAAATTTATCCACTGCCTTTTTGTATAAAAAGTGTAATTTTTTTTAAAAAAAAATTGAGTAATTCAAACGAAAAAACCTAGATAGAATAGATGATGGGTAGACGAGATAATGAAATACAATATAATGAATAAATTAGGGAAAACATATAGTTAATGAAAAATGATATAAAGGGGTGTCCATTCATTGTCAATGTATGAGGTTGTTACTGAAACAAAATACCTAAATATATATTTTGAAAAGAAAAATAGTATGAAATATTGAGGCAAGATATGTTTGAGGGAATAAATTAAGACTTGAAATATCTATGGTAATATATAAAACACATTTTTTTATATCTAACATGTATATATAGTTTTTCTTAGCTATATGGAACAAAACATTAGAAGATATATGGTAAATGTAATACAATTTCTTGAAATAATTTTTATTAAAAAAACAAACTGCAAGCCGAAATTGTATATATAAATTAATTATCGGTTATCAAAAAGAGAATTCTAGGTAGAGAGTACACATTTCACAAAAATATTTAATGAATTGTATATGTAAATTTAATATATGAGGATAGGAATAGTAGAGAAAGAAACAATTGATAGAAATCATATAAGTAAAATTAACTTAATAGGTCATAATTAATAAGAATTTTATTTGGAATTGGAAAACCAAAATACTAAAATAATAAATAAAGAGAAAGAGACGAAGCATAAGATGTTAAAAATATTAAATATATCAGGCTAGGAGAATATAGTTATGTATAATGTGACTGATATAATTTGAAGCAGTAGATATATGTGAAATAATTATAATTTTAGTCATACCATCTTTAATTTCAAACATATTTAAAGTATAACATAAAACAATAGTCAAAAACTTATATGAGTGGTAGAATTCTTATGTAGACTTATTAATAATCAATGAAATTTCTCTTACAATGATGTGTCTTGGAAATTGGAATTAATGTGTGAAATATTTTTAATGATTTTATATGGAGTAAAACACAATTATGATAGTAATTAATGTGAATATATAACAAATTATGAAATAGAAAAACTGAGAAGTATTTTAAATATTCGTTGTGAATGCTCAGTTCAACAACACAGATATTTAAAAAGTTTCACTAAATTGTCTAGGGTGAAAGACCATCCCAATGTGAGTATAATTCTATATAAATTATACAGTTTATAAAATATGAATAAGAAATATAAAAATTGTGTTAGATTCATTTTAATATGAAAATATAGCATGAAATTGAAGAATATAAATTATACATATAAATAAAATTTTTATACTAAAATTTTGATATACATTAACATGTATACGGTCAAAATAATTTAAATCTTATTTTCATTAAATGAATAATAAAAAATACATTTAAAATTAACATCTATATAAATTAGAAACTATATATTAAAATTAATGTAGTAAATTAAACAAGTAAAGAACTAGTTTTTTAAAAGTGGCATATACAAAGACATTACATGTAATAAAAATATGAATAGAATTGAACATTGAATCATAAGAGAAAATCAGGTAAAATTTAAAAAAAATAAATGAAGTATGATAAATTATTATCAAGAATTAAAAATATGAAAATGAAAACTATTGAAACCATAATAAAAATTCATAAGAATTTCGAAAAAATACTTAAAATATTTTAAAATCACTAATAATAACAAAAAAATCATCATTTATTCCATAAATAACTAATATTTTAAATAGTTGTTTTCAGTGACATCTCATTTTAATTTTTTTCACCAAAATGGGCATGTAAATCATTGATTATGGTATAAAAAACAATTTAAACCCTTATGAAAATTATTATTTATATTGGGAAATCAATTGAATTTTGAAAATTTTAATATCAAAATCATTTTTAAAAACATTAATAGAAAAAAAAAGAAATTATAAATACCTAAAATTTTGTAAAAAATAATATAAATCCTCTAATAATAATTTTTCCATCCAAATTTAGCCATAGAACTTTTCCCTTCCAACATGAAGATAATAATATGGTTTCCACCATTTATGTTCCATTAAAACAAGTATATTTAACATTAATAACAATAATTAAAATTTAATTAAAACCCAAATCAAAACATAAATGGAAAAGGTAATTTTTGAGGTTCTAAAATTATACATGGTAAAATTTAGAGTGATAAAAAGGCTTATTGAATCCATTTATGCACATCCATCTTAATGTGGTTCAAAAATAAGGCTCTAAAATTTGATAGATAGATATCCATCAATTTTTACATCTATAAATAATATTCAAAACATGAAAATATTCTGAATAAAAAAACATGTGTAACACCCATTTAAATCAACAACAGATGCAGAACTATTCTAAAAAATTAGAAATATAAATTTTCAGAAAATTAGTGCATGTTATTAGTGAAATTTTAAAATTATTTTCAATATATATAAAAAATAATACTTATCATAAACATTAAATTTCACCAACTACTATCATTAATATCAATGTAGTTATTTATTTATTCTGTTTTATGATTAGTAAAATTTATATATGTATAACCATATTCCAAAAAACTCATATTAGTAAGTAGTATTATTAATGATAAAAACCATTTAAAATTAAAATAAGCACTCCCTAGTGATAAGAGGTTGTTATAATCAGAATTAATATACAATAATTTCACCTTTAATCATGAAAAATAAACCTGCTTGATTTCATAAAATCTCTTAGGCATCAATTTGAATTTTTCATTAAAACCCAAAAATTTAAATTTAATGAAAGAACAACCAATGATTAACTATAGAAGAATGTGAATAAAATATAAGCATCCAAGATAGATATGGTAATAATTAGAGATTCCCAAAGTCTATGTGAGTAATCATACTATTTTCTATTGATTCTCAAACCTTGTGAATCAAATTAACATATTTTTCAAAAATTTAAGATAGTAATAAAAAAATAAATTTACCATAGAAAATTTATAATGATCAAGACCATCAACAAACATGAAAAGAATCCAACAAAGTTTATAATTTTATTTTATCATTACAGTTCATGATTAAATCCAACAACCACAGTTTAACATGAAGGATTGTTTCATTATTATACAACCCTCATTAAATCAGCATGTAATAGTTCTCTAAAAGTATATAGTTTGGTTATTTTATAGTTTACCTTAATGTAACCAATTTTTATTTAGACTAACTTATAATAATAAAAAATAATTCAATAAACATTTTATAGTAACGTCATCATGCATTTAAACTCAATAATCAATATTTCTTACAAATTTTCAATAAACATCTGAAACTAATTAACCGCAATTAACAGCTTCCAGTATATAATTTAATATATTAATCCTAAGTGATCATCATGATCAAATTAAAATCAATATTTTATAAGTGTTTTTTCGACAATCCATGACATGTAAGGGAAATAATTTAAACCATGAGCCAAAATTATGTAATTTCGTTACACAATAACATGAATAAAAATAAGATATTTCTATTATTCAATGACAAGTTATATAAATAGTTTCACAAATAAATAATAATAAATAACTAAAACTGTAGCAGATCTTTACTATGTAATTTCATTAGAGAATAACAAGTGAAAATAAAACCTATTATTACCTGTCAAACCATTGTTAACATTAAAAATAATAATGTTTTTTATACAAATAAAGAGAAATGAAACTATTTTTTTACAATATTAACAAATTGATAAAGAATTGTAAATTTAAAGAATGTATTATACCAAATAAATGTTATACAGCGTTATCATACAAATAAAAAATTAAATACATTGAATAATGGATAAAATGAAACTAAATTAAACTGAAAGTTTATTACTCTAGGTGAATTGTACATATATATAAATTGAAAGTGAAAAATTTTAAAATGCATTATGAATTTATATAAACTTTTTATACCTCTTGGAATATCAAATATTGTTTAAATTTCATTCATTTTACTACCTATGGGACCCCATATTAACAAGAAACTAAAACATAAAAAACAACAATTGAAATCCTTACAAAGTTAGTTGTGAATAAATTAATAGAATTCATGAAAATTAATATGAAAAGAAAATCATAAAAGGAAGAAATAATTTTAATTGCTTCAACCATATGAAGTAATCTGAGACTTGAAATGATTGCTAAATATTACTATTTGAGAGAAGATAAAAACAATTAAATAATTTTTTAAACATCATTATCAACTCAAAAAATGTGCATCATATCTATATTAAAAATTTTCAAACACATATGATAAAATTAAGAAAAGTAAATAAAAAAATATTAGGTAAATAAATATTGATGGTGATTAAAAATACCCATATATGGTTCCTTTAGGGTCCTCCCACAAAAAAATATTCAATTTACTTCATGATTATTCTATAATTCAACATAATCTAATAAGTTATTAGATAAAAACTTATTATACCTCCTATTTATATAATTTGTTTTGTTATTCTTTTCATTAATTTAGTTTTTCAACAATAAACCCTTATAAAAAATATTTAATTACCTGTTAGGTACATTTATGGAACCTTATTTTGAATGATATCAAGAAAGAGGGTGAATTGGTATACATGATTTGAAGATAAATTTATTTTTTAATATATAGCACAAAAGAATAAATTAATACATGGAAATTATAAGTCTACAAAATTATTATATTCATGATAATTATAAGTGTACCAACTATGATGAATAAATTAAATGTGTATTTTTTACTTTTATAAAATTGAAATAATTAGATAATAGCAGGTCTAGTAGAAACTAAAATAATATAGAAAAACAAAATTGCGATGAAATAAATTATATTAACTAAAAATTAATAAATTATAATATGTATACCATGGAATATTGTTTTCCTTCATCATTATACTCATTTTATGAATTTTAATGGTGGGAGTCATAGAATTTATCCAATTTTGGTCATCAAACAATTAGTTATTAGATAATATATAAATAAATTTAAATGTTGGTATTTCAAAAGAAATTGAACTAACTAAATAAATAGTGAATGTGTAAAATTGAAAATTTCAATTGATTTGAACTATTTGAGAAAATATCTTTGTATGAATTTGTAACCACATGGACCTTTTTTGTGTGTTTTTTAGTTAAAAAGCTACAAATACCTAAAAAACAATAATCCATGTTTTTAAATATATATATTTGAACGATAACATAATAAAAATTAAATATATTTCCTTAATATAATTAAATATTTATAAACACATATAATTGGTGATTTTTTACAACATTTATATTCTCTTATGTGACCATAATTCCTTACAAATATCATTGTAGTTGAAATAATTTCATGAAATCTTCATCATTATATATAATGTGTAAAATAATATCATATGGTAAATTTAATACAATTTTTGTATATTAAATTTATATAAGAGTTGAAATTGATTGTTAATGAAAAGAAATATTTTAAATAAATAATGGGTACAAAATGAGTGTACATAAATTAAATTTGAAAAGGGATAAAATTAAAAAAAATTACAGATACAATATATAAGGATGTATTTTTATAGAAATATAGTTATTATATAAAACCATAAGCATGAAATTGTATGTAGTTAATATAATTCAAATTTGTGGGAAAATTAAAAACATAAAACCGTAATTTATCAAAGAGGAATTTATTTGAATGATTGGTAATAGTATGAAGTGATTTAGGTATCATAAATAAACTACATTAACTTGATGAAATGAAAATATAATTATAAATATAAAATTGTCTACAACCCCAAAATTTAAAAACATGTTGTGAAATAGAGTAAAAATAAAATTATGAAAGTGATAATGTTAAAATTTATGTTATTTGGTAATCAGTGCTTGAATTTTTATATCTTGAAAATGGTCATGTAACATAATTACTCAATTAATAATTTTAAATAATGTTTTAATATCATATTAAATGAATAATATAATTCAATTTTTAAATTATATGTAACACCCCAAGATTTCATAGTATGTTATCTCTTCAATGTAATTCAATAACTTTCACTACACCCAACACCAAGTTCTAGCGCCCCATGACTTACCAAACAAGCCGTTCAAAAGAAGTTATGAATAGTATTAACTAGATTTTTAACTTTATATACTCTTTATAATTTTAGAATCCATATTATGAGTATCTTAGACATAATGTTAGAACAAATTCATTTTTATTTTTCAAAAGATGCAATTTTACTGCCTTTTAATGGCGAACCATTTTTAAATCCAATATTTGAAACTTTTATATATTCAATTTGAAAAATTATACTTCTTTAGAATCGGGACATAAGAATTTATTTTCAATACATTTTTGGTGTTTTTCTGATAACTTTCATATTTGGGTGAATAGTGAAAAATACTATATTTTAACTAAAAACAACTTTTTTAATCAAAATAATTTATAGTGTTAAATTATACATTTTAATGGTTTGGAAGTATAAATAGATTATATTTTTACCATTTAATTTGATGATGGTCATTGTATGTAATTTCACTTTGAAATTTGACATAAACAAGTGTAAACCTTTTGATAGTTATTATTTCTTAAAAATATGCCTTTTGGTTTTGACAGCGGGAATTAATTTTAAATTAATAAATGAAACTTCTATACTTTGAATTTTCCAAAACATACTTCATTATTGAATTCTTAATATCAAAATTAGCTTAGGGTGAATTTTTGGTATTTTTTTGAAAACTTTTAATTTCTGATGAATAGTGAAAAACACCGAGTTATACTATAAAACCAAATTTTTATTTAAATAATTAATTATTTTATTTAAATTTATTTTAGGTTAAAATAGAAACATAATACCTATATAATTTCAATATAATTCATTGGAGTCGGTTTATAATAGTTTTAGATATATAAAAATGTTATTAAACTTTTCACCGTCTTTTACCCATCTCCTAGGAGAATTTGCAAATTCACATAAAACATAATTTTTCCACTTCTATGAGTGGAATTTTGAAAATCTGAGAGACAAAATTCATATCTAGGATTAAAATTTGGTTCAATAAGATAAAAATATTTTTGGTGAATAGTAACTTTTTTACTTTTATTTACCACGGTAAAAAGTAAATAGGTTAATTAAAGGTAAAAATTATATTATTATTACCCTAACACATGTCCTAATTCTATTGGATAAATATAATTCGACCAAAATAAACCTTATAAATAAAATATTATCATTTAGGCCCACTTGGATTAGATTAGGACATTTATTATTATTTAATTTAATGAAGAGTTAAAAGAGTTAAAATCAATGTTTAATAACTAAAACATTTTTAATATAGGGTTATTCATAAGATTAATTTGATTATAAATATTCATTATAAATCTAAGTAGATTTCCCACATAATGGTTTTTTATTTATAATTTTTGGACATTAAATAATTTAATTTATTTATGACACAATGGTGATGTAATAATTGCCTAATTAATGAAATATTAAAATAATTGATATTATAAGTATCAAAATAAATGCAATTTGAGAATTTTTATGAATTATAATAATTTTATAAGTTAATTTTACATATTATTATTGGTTATATAAATTATTTTCTAAGTAATAATGCTGTTATCAAATTAAAAAAGACAAAATACCCAATAGTGTCAAAATTGACATAAAAGAGTGTTTAAAACAAATATTATATTATTAATTGATATTCTATTCATAAAAATCTAAGGATCAGCAAAAGGAATTATATAATTATAGGTGTATCATTACTGGACCACTTGGAGGTCTCTTGTAAGTTTATAGTATGTTTATTGACTATATTATATACAAATAAAAAGTGACATGGTAAGTGTCAAACTAATTAACTGAGAATTAAAACTAAAAGATAAGGTTACTATTGTGACCCAAACATGTCTACAATATATTGGTGGAGTTTTTTTCGACCCATAACCACCTTATAATTTGAATAATCTACTTTTGAGCCATTATAAACCAAATATGAATTTATTATAAATTAATACTTTAAGTTTTTTCTAAAGAGCCCCTCCTCCCCCTTATAAAAGGACACCACATCTGAACAATTATTATTAACTTCAATGCCTTTTTCTTCATCCATCCTCTACCCAAATACCCACTAAATTATCTTCCCTTAATCATAAAGGCCTTACTTTTGTCATAAATCCAACCTAAGTAGCACTTTTGATCAAATCAAAAAGAAGAAGCCGAAGAAGAGGTAATGTTTTCACCACCCTCTTTCAAGTTCCTTTCTTCTTAAACTTCTTCTTTATTTGTTATTCATGTTCTAAAATAATAACTCCAGTATATTATATAAACTATGATGTTATTATAATTATGATTCAACCATATTCAGTATTCTATCCTTCCTTGGAATGACATGTCACCATATGTGCGTACGTACGGCTTACCGTCTCCACATCGTGGTGTAATTGTTATTCAAAACATTATTATTTGGATGGGTATAATAATGATGTATAATTTATGTAAATAATAAATATAAAATGATAATTATTATGTATATATGATATAATATCCAATTATATATTATTTTAATATCAAAAGAATGATATTTTTTCTCGTGCATACGTACGGACTACCGTCTCCACGAACGCAATGTGATTCATTCCCCATTGTATCCATTCAAGTATAATTTTCATTTGATGATTAGAAAATAATTTTTAATTACTTTATATCATTATGTATATGAATAATATACTACTAATCCATAACAAACACGGCTTATGTTACAAAACATATAAAAGAAAACGAGTAAGTTAACACCCGAAATGACGATAATACTAAAATATTATTAACAAATCATTATTAGAAGATCATATATGATATTATAATTATGTATATGGTTCTTGTATAATTTAATAACAATATTTTAACTATTATAAAAGATTTTAACATACCATATACTAAGGAATAGTACAAGGTAAGGGTTTATTTCACAATCTCTTCATTATCTGTGGTTGTTTATACGTAACTATCTATTGGGACCTCTTTATCATCCACATCCATGTTTCTTAAAAATGTATTTAAAAACATCCTTACTATTTTACAAAATATGGGTTAAAGTCATTTATACCCTTGTTTTACTTTTTATATAAGTTTATAAAGGAATCTTTACGTCATTTTCCAAACAAGGTCCTTTTTAACCGTTTCAACAAAATTAAGGTAAGAATCTCTTTTTTTAACTTATACGGCAGGGTAGGCTATTTTCCACCGTTGTAAAATATTCAAATCTTCCCTTACAAGCTTATAAGAATATTTACAAAGTAAATTTTTAATTTTATAACTATGTGACTTTTAAATTATTTCAAAAAATATATATATTTCTCTCAAATAGTTTTGATTTCATCTTTGTCAACATCCTTTGATGGATTTTAAGATTATTTGAAGTTGATATATTATGATAAAAAACATCCATGTTGTATTGAAGGTTTTGTGATATGTTTTAATGTGGATGTGTTATTTTTATACCATTCATGGTTTATGGATAAATTTTTGAAATTTCGTACACTAGTTTTAATACAAATATTTATGTTATATTTAAACCTCTTCATATGAAGAATGCATTGAATTTAGTAAGTGACGGGTGGAGCCAGCTATAGCTCCTCGATGCATCGGTAGGTCTCATGAGACAAACTGGTGTCTTGGAATGAGGCCTTGAAAAAATATTCTTTTTAGTCTTGGCACGAGGCCTTGGCTATGTGGTTATGATATTCTAGCATTATGCATTCTATCATTATGAAAGTGGTTAGTGATATTGAATGTGATTATTCAACTATTAGAATATCCATGTGAATAAGTAAATGGAATTACTTATTTTTATTTATTCCATATTACACTAAAGTTCAAGTTTAAAAGGCTTTTGTTTTAGTTATACATTGCCTTAAATGTTTATGATTATTTATGAAAGTTTTTGTTGTATTGTTATCCTTACTGAGCATCTGAGCTCACCCCTTTCTATGTTTTATTTTCCCCAGGATTCCAAGAAGTGTATTGTGATTGATATACAGGGTTAATCCAATGGAATAATGGAATTTATATAGGATTATATATGTTGTTTTGTATGTTATAAATTGTAATGTAACATTCATGTATGTAATATAGTTATTACAAGGTTGTTAAACCAATAGGTCCTTCGGGACTTGATTCCTTGTAATCATGCCATTGTATTTAAATAATACACCGACTCTGGGTAATTGGGGTCGGGGTGTTACAGTTAGTATTAGAGGAATTTTAGTAAAAACCTTGGAAGCTAGATTTAGATAAACTCTGATTCGAGCTAATATCCCTAAGATGGAATTTGAGGATTAGTATAGAATAATTTCCTAGAATTTTTGGTATTGTAGAGATTTTGTGAGTTTTTCGAGCAATACATCCCTGTCCCAATACAAGCAAGTAGAGGTGGATCTGGCACAGATGTACCTAGGGGTAAAACCCAAAAACACCACTTTGAACTAGACTCGAACGGGAATAGGTGCACGACAACGGGCCTTGCTGCACTCTTGGTTACGACACTCCCGGGGATTATGCTTAGGATAATTCTCATTTTATTTACAAATCATTATGAAGGGTTTATGAGTATATACTTCCTCAATGAAAACATATTTATGATTATGGATTATATCCATTAACCGTTCAATTTATGTTAGGTATTTTACAATTTTTTAATTATTCATTGCAATTCATAAACTGACCTAGTTTATGCCATTGTATAGAAATGGTGCCCAGTATAAGGAATGTGAACTCCAGCAGTACGTATGATCCAAAGAGTAGGAAGGATCATATCTTTCATGGTCTTAATCCAGAATTTATAAGGGAAATAGTCTCCCATTTATTATCATCATATAAAGAAATAGTGTCATGTGTTAATAAGATAAGTAAATAATTCTCTGAGTCCTATGGATTTGAAGGGAAGAAAGATAAGAAAAGGGTGGAATAGAAAATGATGGATCCAGGGAAGAAAGAAAAGAATAATTTTCTCATATGTGATAACTATGGGAAGAAACACCCTGGATCTTTCCTGAAGGGAATGGGAGTTTGTTATAAGTGTGGAGAAAAAGGACACCATGTATGAGATTGCAAGGGTAAGAAAAAGGTTTAAAATGTACAATGCTTCATCTGCAAGGAGTTAGGAAACTACGCAAACCAATGTGAAAATCATCAGAGTATGCACCAAATGATGCTATTGGATAATAATCAAGTTATGATACTACCTCAGATGAAGAGGAATAACTAGTGTTCTTATGTTGTTATTATAGAATTATTTTATTTGAGTGTTGTATCAACATTATAATGGTTACATGAATTATGGAGATAAATAAGGATTGTACTGCAACACTATTTTATTAAGGGTTTGAGATTATAGGGTTCTAAGAAAAGTGACTTAATAGTAAGCTGCAATTTTTTGAAAATACATGTTTGAAGGAAAGGTAATCCTTAATATGGTCCCGATAATGAGGTAGTGATTTTGGAATAAGAGATGGTTGATTTGAAAAAAAATTATATTGGATATTTTTTATTACCTTAAAACTGATTAATGATTTGTATATTCCATCATTGTTGGAGTTTACAAAATTTTTGGATCGAATGAGTATATCCATTATTCTATAAGTAATAAGGGATCATGAATGTAATCAATAAGGTTTTATGGTAATTCATGATGTGGCAGTGTTTTAAAAGAATACATGATGATACTGTTCACATGTTATTACATGGAAAAAAAGAACTTCATTGTGTTTACCTTCCTTATAAGTTTTGGACTGTGAGTTTGGACAGAAGTATATTGTATAATTCTAGTTTGAGATTATTTTTGGATTTCCATAAAAGGACAACCCAGAGGTCGGGCGGTAACCCATCGCGTCTGACAAGGCCGCGAGACTTGAACCTGCAACCGAAGGGCGACAAGGGTGTATCACCTACCACTGGCCCGCGTGATGTCCTGGATTGAATAATTTAGTGTTTTTTAAAAAAATCTGGTAGATTAATTATAAATTCATTTTTTTAACCCTATACGAAAAGGATAAATAGAATATTATTTTTAAGTTCTATTATCTTTTAGAGTGAAATGTGAGTTTTTGGTAGAAATTAATTAAAGGATGGGACTCTACTTATCAAGTATATATTTTTATTCTTCTCTTATTCTATGAAGAAAGTTATTCTTATACTTTAGTGAAGGGATCTTAAAACAAAAAATATGTATCCTAATACCATATGTTTTGTCGAACCGATGGTATTTTAAATCATCATAGATAGATGAATTTAAGGCCCCCAATTTGAAACTTGTTTGTGATTAAGGGCATCAATAACCACCTATAAATATTTACGTTTTCCTCCAATTATATGTCTTTAATTGCCACTAATGTTCTCCTAATCGAGATCATAATTTGGTGGTGACCCTTTTATTTCTCTTTTCCTCTTATTAAGACTAAATTATATTAACCTAATTTCCGATGTGGGTTTTCCCAAAGGTATTTTCTATTTTCAACCTTTTATTTTTAAAAAATAATTTCAAATTGCGAGGACTCAATTTTTTGAAGGAGGGAAGAATGTAACACCCAAAGATTTCATAGTATGTTATCTCTTCAATGTAATTCAATAACTTACACTACACGCAACACCGAGTTCTAGCGCACCATGACTTACAAAAAAAGCCGTTGAAAACCAGTTATTAATAGTATTGACTTAATTTTCAACTTTAAATAATCCTTATAGTTTTAGAATCCATATTATGAGTTTCTTAGACATAATGTTAGAACAAATTCATTTTTATTTTTCTAAAAATTCAATTTTACCGCATTTTAATGGAGAACTCTTTTTAAATACAATATTTGAAACTTTTATATATTCAATTGGAAAAAATAATATTCTTATTTAGAATAAGGACATAAGAATTTAGTTTCAATAATTTTTTGGTTTTTTCTGATAACTTTCTTATTTGGGGGAATAGTGAAAAATACTATATTTTAACTAAAAACATCTTTTTTAATCAAAATAATTTACAGTGTTAAATTATATATTTTAATGGTTTGGAAGTATAAATAGATTATATTTTTACCATTTAATCCAATGATGGTAATTTTAAGTAATTTCACTTTGTAATTAGACATAAACAAGTGTCAAACTTTTTATAGTTATTATTTCTCAAAAATATGTCTTTTGGTTTTGACAGCAGGAATTAATTTTAAATTAAAAAATTAAACTTATATGTTTTGAATTTGAAAAAATAGACATCATTATTGAATTCGTAATATCAAAATTAGCTTAAGGTGAATTTTTGGTATTTTTCTAAAAACTTTTAATTTTTGATTAATAGTGAAAAACACTGAGTTATAGTATAAAACTGAATTTTTATTTAAATAATTATTTATTTTATTTAAATTTATTTTAGGTCAAAATAGACACATAATACCTATATAAGTTCAATGTAATTCATTGGAGTAGGTTTATAATAATTATAGATATATAAAAATGTTATTGATCTTTTCACCATCTTTTACCCATCTCCTAAGAGAATTTGGAAATTCACATAAAACGTAGTTTTACTGCTTTTGTGAGTGCAATTTCAAGAATATGAGAGACACGGTTCATATCAAGGAGTAAAATGTGGTTCAATAAAATAAAAATAAATTTTGGTGAATAGTATCTTTTTTACTTTTATTTACCACGGTAAAAAGTAAATAGGTTAATTAAGGGTAAAAATGATATTATTATTATTACCCTAAAACCTGTTCTAATTCTATTGGCTAAGTATAATTCGACCAAAAACAACCTTAGGAATAAAATATTATCATTTAGGTCCACTTGGATTAGATTAAGACATTTATTATTATTTAATTCAAAGAAGAGTTAAAAGATTTAAAATCAAAGTTTAATAACTAAACCATTTTTAATATAGTGTTATACATAAGATAAATTCGATTATAAATATTCATTAGATATCTAAAAATATTTCCTACATAATGTTATTTTATTTATAATTTTTAGACATTAAATAATTTAATTTATTTATAACACAATGGTGATGCAGTAATTACCTAATAAATGAAATATTAAAATAATTGATATTATAAATATCAAAATAAATGTAATTTAATACTTTTTATGAATTAAAATAATTTTATAGGTTAATATTACATATTATTATTGGTTATATAAATTGTTTTAGAAGTAATAATGCTATTATGAAATTAACAAAAACAAAATACCCAATAGTGTCAAAATTGACATAAAAGAGTTTTTAAAACAAATATTATATTATTAATTGACATTCTATTCATAAAAATATAAGGTTCGTCCAAAGGACTTATATAATGATATTTTTATCATTAATGGACCACTTTGGGGTCTCTTGAATGTTTATAGTAAGTTTATTGACTATATTATATAAAAATACAAATTGACATGGTAAGTGTCAAACTATTTAACTAAGAGTTAAAACTAAAAGATAAGGTTACTATAGTGACCCAAACCTATATAAAATCTATTTTTTTTTGTGTTTTTAGACCCATCCCCACCTTATTCTTTAATAATACACTTTGGAGCTATTATAAATCGAATATAAATTTATTATAAATTAATACTTTATGTTTTTCCGAAAGAGAACCTCCTCCCCGTTATCAAAGGACACCAATTATAACCAATTATTCATACCTTAAAAGCCTTTTAGATCATCCAAAATCTGCCCAAATACCCTCTCAAATATCTTCTCTTAATCCTAGAGGCATTCCTTTAGTCATAAAGCCATCCTAAATATCCCTTTTGATCAAATCAACAGTAAGAACCCGAAAAATAGGTAATGTTTTCACCACCCCCTTTCAAGTTACTTTATTCTTCAACTTCTTCTTTCTTTGTTGTTAAAATTATAAAATAATAACTCATGTACCTTCTATATACTGTGATGTTATTATAAATATGTTACAACCATATTCGGTATTCTATTCATACTTTGAATGATATGTCACCATACGTGCGTACGTACGGCTTACTGTCTTCACGTCGTGGTTTAATTGTTATTCAAAACATTATTATTTGTATGGGTATAATAATGATGTGTAATTCATGTAAATATTAAATATAAAATGATAATTATTATGTATATATATGATATACTATCCAATTATGTATTATTTTAATATCAAAATAATGATATTGTCGCTTGTGCGTACGTACGGACTACCGTCTCCATGTACGTGATGAGATTCATTCCCCATCGTATCCATTCAAGTATAATTCTCATTTGATGATTAAAAAATAATTTTTAAGGACTTTATATCATAATGTATATGAATAATATACAACCTATTCATAACAAATATGACTTATGTAACAAAACATATAAAAGAAAACGAGTAAAGTTAACACCCGAAACGACGATAATACTAAAATATTATTAACAAAGAATTATTAGAAGATGATATATGAAATCATAATTATGTATATGGTTCTAACATAAGTTAATAACAATTTTTTAACTATTATATAGGAGGGTAACATACCATCGACTAAGGAAAAGTACAAGGTAAGGATTTATTTCACAATCTCTTCATTATCCGAGGTTGTTTATACGTAATTATCTACTGGGACCCCTTTATCATCCACATCCATGTTTCTTAAAAATGTATTTCAAAAGATTCCTTATATTTTACAGAATATGGGTTAAAGTCATTTATACACTTGTTTTACTTTTTATAATAACTTTATAATGGAATCATTACGTCATTTTCCAAACAAGGTCCTTCTTAACCTTTTCGAAAAAATTAAGGTAATAATATTTTTTTTAACTTTTATGGTGGGGGAAGCTATTTTTCACCGTTGTAAAATCTTAAAATATTCCCTTACAATATTATAAGAATATTTTCAAAGTAAATGTTTTATTTTATAATTATTTGACATTTAAATGATTTCAAAAAAAGAGATATTTCTCTCAAATAGTTTTGATTTCAACTATGCCAACATCCTTTGATGGATTTTAAGCTTATTTGAAGTTGATTTTTTATGATACAAAACATGAATATTTTATTGAAGGTTTTGTGATATGTTTTACTGTGTATGTTTTATTTTTATACCATTCATGGTTTATAGAGAAAGTATTGACATTTTTTGTACTTGTTTTAATACAAATGTTTATGTTATGTTTAAACCTGTTCATATGAGGAATGCATTGGACTTAGTAAGTCACGGGTGGATCCCTCTATAGCTCCTCGATGCATCAGTAGGTTTCATGAGACAAACTAGTGTCTTGGCACGAGGCCTTGAAAAAAATATTATTTGTAGTCTTGGCATGAGGCCTTGGCTACATGGTTATGATAGTCTGGCATTATGCATTCCATCATTATGAAAGTGGTTAGTGATATTGCATATGATTATTCAACTAGTAGAATATCCATGTGAATAAGTAATGGCATTACATATTTTTATTTTTTCCATATTATTCTAAAGTTAAACTTTAAAAGGCTTTTGTTTTAGTTATACATTTCCTTAAATGTTTATACTTATTTATGAAAGTTTCTTCTGTATTGTTATCCTTACTGAGCATCTGAGGTCACCCCTTTCTATGTTTTATTTTTCCCAAGATTCCATGAAGTGTGTTGTGATTGATATGTAGGGATAATCCAAGGGAATAATGGTGTCCATAAAGGATTATTTATGTTGTTTTTTATGTTATAAAGTGTAATGTTACATTCAAGTATGTAATATAGTTATTCCAAGGCTACTAAACTGATCGGTCCTTCGGGAATTGATTCCTTGTAATCATGCCAATGTATTAAAATAATGCACTGACTTTGGGTAACTGGGGTCGGTGTGTTACATTATATGTCAATAAAAATTTAATTATTAAATAATTTCATCATACAATTTTAGTATGAAATTGAGAAACTATGAAATAAATAAGGAAAATTTACTAACATCAGAATATATAAAAACATATCTCATTATGACTAATATTTATAATTTGTAACAATAAATATTTTGATGAAACAAAATTAAAGAGGCCCCATTGTCCTGAGAAAAAATATTTTTTTCAAGAAACTTATCATAATAGTAAGAATATTTATTATCATATCCAATATGAAAATCATTGTTAAGGTCAAAAATTAAATGATAATAATATCTTGGTATTGAATAAATACTTATAAAAAAATAAAAAAAAATGAATTTTTATGATCACTTTATGAATCACTAACCATTTTATAGTATGTTCTATTAAATGGACTATCGGATAATTAACTATAATCATGATGTTTCCCATAATAAAATAAATTCGAGTATTGTGAATTTTTTTAATGAATATATAATGAAAAATTATATTAATATACCAATTGTACACCTCTAAAAATACATGAAGAATCATGTTTCAAAAATACATGGAAAAAATATGAAATATAATTTCAAAGTTATTTTTTACATAAAGTAATATATTTCATGAATTTTGATATGAGAACATAAAACTCAACACTAGATCATGCTGGTAAAGTTTGATAAATAGAAAAATATGGAATAAAACATTTTATAATTGATCAATTATCAAACATGTATATCAAAAAATAGATCATCCATCTAAATATTGACTTCATTAAAGGAAATTTCGTGTAATTGGGGACTTATTAATTCATGGTAAAATAATAATATGAAGCAACATTTCATGTTGTAATTAATAAATCCAAATATCATGCTTAAATAAAGATTATATAGATAATTAAATGTTTTTAGTCAAGTTACAAGTAATCAAAAATAATGAATTGAGATTGAATAATTATTTGTGAAGCACAAATTCTAATTTGTTTTTTATTAATATATTGATTGAATTAAATTAGTTTAACATTAAAAATATGTAAATTAAAAGGGTGCATATATATATGTGTGTGTGAGTTAAAATATATTATTTCAAGATGTTTCCAAACACATAATTGAAGAATAAAAACATTAAACTAAATGGATTTAAAATAGGGGATTATAAATATAAATTATAATTTGAATATAAGAATGTAAGAAACATATTTAATGGGAAATAATTCAAGGGTTTCTGGGAAGTTTGTGGTTTAGGGAGTTAGGGAGGCCACATAGAATTATAAGGATCTTGGGGAGGTGGGGTAGTTGCACTGGTGCCTTTTCAATCCACTTCGAATGAGGAATATCATGGGGGCTTGGGGATGCCACATTAGAGAAGTGTTGGAAAGAAGGTGGGGATGCCTTGTCTAATACATGTTAGTGTAGTGGTAGTATAGCTACATTGGAGCCACATCAAAGGAGGATGATCTCTAGGAGAAGATATGTAGAGGCTGGGGCTTGATTATGAAGAAGGGAGTCACTAGTTGGGAGTATCTTTGGATGTAGTATCGATCACAAAGAGGGATATGGTGGGAGTGTTAAATCTGGGGAATAGAAAATCAGGATGTATTTCTACAGTTTAAAATAAATTATGCCATCGGATAACCTATTTCCATGGTTTTAATAAACCATGGAAATTATGTGAGGAAATAAGAATTTTTTTAGTTTTTTCCCTTTTAGATTAAGTGATCTTTCTCATAACATATCATTTGATTTTTAAATAGACCTCTCAGACTTCCCCCCAGTTTGAGGATGATAGGTTTTAATAAGGTTTACTTATTTTTTTCCTTGGCTTTTTAAGGATCCTCCATAAATTTTAAGAAAATATTTTTTCAAGGTATGAAACAGTGGATAGTGTTTCTGCATGAGGACATGTCACTTATTGAATATAAAAGAAATCAAGGCACTCAACAAATAAATCCACTTATATAGTTATAAAATGGGAAATATTTTATAATTTATCAATGATTATACTTATGTAATAGTTTCCATTTGATGTCTTATGAAGTCCAGTAAGAAATTCAATAATTATATTTTCCCACTGATTCAATATCTGGGTTTTTAATGGTTGTACTTAAATATTTCTATTTTTATCTAAATGTATCACAGTTTTATTTAAGATATCTGTTGCGGGTGGATAATGATATCAAACAAACTGATTTATTTAGAGTAATTCATATGAAATATTTTTGGTTTGTTACATTCTCCAAACAAAAATAAAATTGTTCCCCCCATTTGAGTCGTAAAACTAAAGTAATTTTTATATGGAACTCATGATTAAACACACACCACTAGATGACCATGCGATTATTTAGGATTTGAAATGAGATTTTCCTATATGAAAAATCATTATAATAACTTTACAATGATATATAAATACTTATTTATTTCTCATATAGATATTCTATGATCTATATCTATAAGAAATATCATGTCACAAACCCTAAAAATGATATATAAGATAATCAAACCACTATGGATTTTTATTTATAACTCAATGTATAATAGTTTTTAAAGACCAGAATGATATAAAAAACTATTAAATATTGAATGAGAAATCACTATCTGATTCATTATTAGTAGTTTCATAGTATTTCTCTTGGTTGCATTGTTATTTGTGAATATTTCCCTCATTTTACCTTGGATTGGGACATTTTGTTATATAGTGCCCAACAATCTTGTAATTGAAGTAGCTTATTTTTATAGGTTCTCAATTTACCATGCACTTGTGAGTCTAATGAAAATCATTTCCACACGTATATAATTTATCTTTTCCTTTAAGAAAATTTACCCCTTTATTTTTTGTAATGTTTTGATAATTAGGAAATTGAATCTTCTTTCCTTGATCATCTCCATCACATGGTATTTTTAAGAATATATATTTCTATTATTATTTTTTGTTGGAATTTTATGATATTCAAATTTTCAATCAAACATTGTGATATATATTTTACCATAATCACAATCTTTCTCACTCCAACTACGATTTTGAAGTGTTTTTCATTGTGTTAATATCCACATTGTCCCCCACAACCATGTTTCATTCTAGTTTACTTAATTTGTTAAACCAAAAAGTTTTAACATGTAGGATTATAATTATATGTGAATTATCATAAATAACCATAGGAAAATTTAATCTCATGATTTACCGCTTTATAACACTATCGTGAAAGACTATAGTTTTTATAACTCAACTTTCATCAGACATGGATCAACCTATATCATTCTCATTTTGACATATATCATTCTTGGTTCAACATATGTCACTTCGATTTGGTTTCACTCATACATAATGTCCTAATATTTAAAATAGATATCCAAAATTACTATGAACTTTTTTAAAATACTTTAAACTCAATAACAATAAAAATCATGCTCTTATAATCCAAATTATCTGTCCTCTGACAACATTAATCATTCATATAATCATATAAAAAATATGTATCTACCCTAATCATATACACTCAATAACATACCATTCTAAAAACCTATTTGAATATATAATACATTAAACCATAATGAGATTATATATTCCACTAAAAATGAACTCAATTATTAACCCTCAAAAGTTATTAACCACTAGTTCGTAAACTAGTCACTATATATCATAATTCAAGAAAATGTGATAAATGTATCTAAAAATATCATGAATCAATTATCAATCCCAAGGTTACCAATAATATCTAACTTCATTAAAATAAAACAAGAATCTATTATATCATTATCATGTGTATATTAAACTTAAGAGTTATTCATACCTCAATCATGTGCTCCAAAATATTTATCCCAAAATACAAAATTCTCATCGAATCACTTTTCAATGTTATTAATACCGTTTAATATATGTCACCATACCATTAATGTAAAAATTCTATAGAATAATCCTTTAATATTTCACATAATCTTTGTAACTTTTAAAATATACCATAATAACATTGAAATATATCACAAACTAATAAAAATAGCTATGATTTTCAGGATTATATCAAAATCACTACCTTAGTAAATACTAGTGAAGTCATGTTTTCACTATAATATGAATATACTAAAATTCCTATCAATTTATGTATTCTCCCTTATTTTGTTATAATATAGTGGTTTTTGGGTATATACCTTTCTTGAAATCATTTCAAAGATCCTATTTCAACCAAATGTTAAAACCAAAATGGTTATGAAAATATCCAATATATATATATATCATTCTAATTATATCTTCCATTATGAAACCATTTTTAATATACGATACTTCTAAATAAATATATGGATCTCTCTTTTCAATCCTTGTTTATCCACGTTTATTTTTCAATTAAGTTATCTAACTAAATTAGTTAAATCATTATTAATTCCTTTATAATATTTTATAAAGAGAATATGATTAACCAAATCATATCCTTATAGAATACCACTCTAAGTTTGTATTCTTATCCAACTCATCTTATATCATATTGATTATTGATTAAATTTTCAACAACCCATTTTCGAGGTGATTGCACCTAGGTGTATGTATTTCATATCTATATCCACGTTCCAGTATCCATAACAAGATATATTACTCAGAAAAATCTCATAATATCTACTTTACCAAAGCATCAGGATGTTATCCAATACTTATACATATTCTTAAATATCTCTCATTATAATACCTAAATAAAATGTGCATCACTTCCTTTTCATTAAATCATATATTATTCTAATGGGTTATCTATACCTTTTAAATTTAAATCAACTATAACTTATCATTCCTTAAATTATCATCAACTAAAATTGTAACCAGTAATTTTTTTAAACCTTTTACTTTAGTACCAACTATGACTCCCCAAAAACATGCTTCTGGATCCAGTGATCATAGAAATTTTCTTTACATAAATTTTTTGATACCAATAGTAAAGTCCTTTATATAACCATCCTAAATTAGAAAATAAAAAATATTATTTCATACCTTATATTATAAGGGATTGTTTTTATCATAGATTTAAGAGATTAGAAAAAAATAAGTACAAAATATCATGTTATTTTTATCAAATAAATACTTTTCTATTATATGTGAAATTACATAATCCATAAAGAGTCTTTAAAATCTACCATAAATTATTTTACACTTGTTATCCCTCTAAACATGTCAAATGTACCACTTTTATTCATAACCTAGGTAAATGAACATAAGAAGAAGTGAGCTCAAATGCTCAGTAAGGTAAATATATAATTGAAGCAATCATGACATAAAAATTGAATAAATATTATTGTAGTAATAGGTAAATGACATGATTCAATAATAAAATTGAAACTGAGAGCATGAAATATTAATGGAAATAAATAAAAACATGGATATCAATAATACTTATCTTATGATTATAGAATTCATATTTTTTGATATCAAAAACCATTTTCAATGTCATATACTAATAAATTTACTTGTAATCAAGACATTAGTCAAGATATCTTAATGAATTGAGTATAAATACACTAAATACCCAAAACTAGTTTGTCCTATGAGACCATTTGATCTAATGAGGGGATATATAATTATGTTCTCCACATGTCACCTAATTATATCTAGTAAATTCACCCTAAGAGTCATCAATACCTTTCATACCATTCCCTAAGGTACCTCTTACTGAAAAAAAATTCTATCTATATAAAGAGAAATATAGAAATCAAATCCTTAATCAACAAATATTAGAAGTAAACAATAATAAATAATGAAAATGATTTTCCCCATGTCAAAAAATGGATAACATGATCATTACCCATCCTTAGTAAGAAGGTGGATATATAAACATTACATAGTTAATATGTCAATAATATTCTATATTGGAATAAAAAGAAATTGAATATCAATATTTTTTCCCATGTCAATTGAATGAAAATCATTATACTTTAAAATCATACAGTATGAATTATATAAAACTATGATGTTCACATTGTATAGATAAATGAGTATATTAATAAGTTGATACTTGAATAACATGATCGTGACGTATTTCTAGAAAGAAGGTAGATAGTTTCAAAAAAACTAACCAAATAAGTGAGAAATTCTTATCAAAGGGTTTATATGGTAGGAATTTATATCCTCATAAAAATATATGATAAGATATAATACAGTAAAAGGGAATAATAAACCCAAATTGTATGAAATATGTTCTAAGGAATTATCATAACTCAATGAATGGAAATTAATTTACCAAAAACTTATAGTACTGCGGTAACAACTGAATAAATATACATTTCAATAACAAAACATGATTTAAAAAGTAAAACCAATTAAATAAAAGTGTATGATAAATATATATCTATGGTATGTGAATACACTATGCAAATAAAACATGGAACACAAAATTTATTATCTCTCAAACAATCATAATTCAGACATAGAAAACATTTGAGTCTTGATTAACACTTTAATAAAACCCCTAGAAAGATATGTATTTTTATTGAACTTAAAATAAAATGATTAAAAGATAATTCATAATATTATGTCTCAAATAGGAAATATATACAACACAAAAATGAAATTAGGTGCATAAATACAATATTTGTCTCAATGAAGGGAAATTGAGATGAAAATAATTAAATCTTTTGAAACTTTTGACTAAAAACCCCTTCAAAGTGAGGTCTTGTAATTTAACTTCAAATAATATGATTAAAAGATAATTAATGATATTATATATCATATAGGTGTTCTATAAACCACAAAAAAAAACTAGCTAAACAACACTAATCACATCTCAAAGACTGAAATTTGAGATGGAAACCCTTACCATTTTCCTGAATTTCATGAATTTAATTTAACCAACTATGTTATAAACATAGGAATCTTAATCAATTATGTTATAAATTTACTCATATCTATTTTTCATTCAATAATTTAAAAAATATTCATTCTATATATGAATTCTTAAAATAATTTACATTAGATGTTTATGGTCTTGGTTGTTTGTACTCGTTTAGTTATAGTAGTTTCTTTATTCATTCCTCTTACAATGTTCAGAATTACTTGAAAATGAAGGTTACTATGGGGGATATTTTATTATTATTTAATAATTTCGAAAATAACTTCATTAATGTTTTAGTATTTATAATTAAAGATGACATTGATAAGAATATTTTTTTGGTAATCTTTAATAATCAATGTTTTTTTACTTAAATAATAAATTAAATATTGATATACCATCTCAATTAACAAAAATAAATTATTTACTCATTCATATCATATTATAACATTAATTATGTTCCCATATTCATTTATGATAAAAATTCAAATAATTATTCAAGTAGGTGGTTAATCCAACCGAAACATGTATATACCCTAGTTTAATAATTGATTATGAGGTAGTTTTGTTAAAATATGACTATAACAGAAGCATAAAGATATTATTTAGTGTATAATATGGTGATATATCATCATATTAAATAATTATAACAATAATTAATGGATTTGAAACTATTGTATAATTTTAAGTAAATGTTATCCTCCTAGTATGCTTATTTCTAATGATTAAATTAATGGTGAATATTTTTTGATCATATAATTAAAAAGATATATAATTTTTCATTAAAACCCATTATTTAAAAAAAATCATATTTATTCTTTAATACCATATTTATATACATCCTTGTAAGGTGGTGATGGAAAATAAACTTTTTGTGTCGTGGAGGCGGTAGCCCATACAAAACATAAACAATAGTTTTCTTTTTTCTTAATGGATGGGATATATAAATTAAACAATAGAATTATCATTAATATTTTAAAATATAGGTATATGTATGATACTAATATCATTATATTTTTCTGTCGATATTTAATTTGAATGAAGGTTATTAAAAAGAAAAATTATGTAGTGGATAATACTCATGGTGGGGACATGGATTTTCCTTGTAAATCGCATTAAAAGTGGGGCCCTTATGCTAAATAATGGTGAACTGAAACTTTTGAAAATGCTATATATTTTTATGACGATAAAAATGGTATATGGTTAAGGATAAATTTTATATATATGTGACTCTTAAATTGGTGAAGATTTCTTGATTTTATAAGTGAATGGAAGGGTAGTATTAGGAGTAATCTTTAAATTTTCAATTATATCATCTTTTTATTCAAGTATCAAATAAAAAAATTTGTAATAAGTTGATAGTAAAAATATTTTTGTTTAATTATCACCACACAAAAAACCTTTTTAGAAAACTTTGGGTATTTAAATGGTTTTAATTTCATCTTTTCATGTTTTACCCTAATTTTCTTTACCATTAGTAATTAATTTCCATCTTTTGAAAATAATTTTGATGAAAATATTAGGATTATAATTTTTCCCTAATTTTATAAATATATTTTTAAATTTTAAGAAAACATTTATCAAATAGAATTTCTAAAGGTGTTGAAAGTTATTTATAAAATGAATACACTTAATTGAGTAAAATGTGTTATTAGAGAAATAAAAAATTTTATATTATAATTTATATATAAGATAAAATTTATTTTGGAAGGAAAAAATATATATTATATAAAAAATAGTGTTTTCTAGTCTTATAAGGTAATAAAAATATGATTCTCCCTTGAAAATAAATTATTCAATGAAAATACCAAAAGTAGTTTTTTTATGAAAGTAACTTTACAATTAGTTCTACAAATATTGGACATAGGATTTATATGATCAAAGAATATTTTAAAATGAATAATTCCATTCCATATATTCATATATAATCACCTAAAAGGTTTTTTAATATTATATATCATTTTACTATATAGATAAATTTATTGAAATTATAGGTTTCAGGAAAATTTATTTTTTACGAAAAACTAAATAATACATAAAAAATCATACTATGTAAATTTGGATATAAGGAATTCAAAAATGAAGTTAAATTTATTAATTTCAAATTGAAAAATTCCTTAATTTATTTTTTCAATAAATTTATAAAATATAATGAAAAATGTTTTAATTGGAAATGAAATTTTTCAAATATTAACTTTTATTGTTCCTATTTCATATAATTTACCATCTAAATTGGTTTTATATAGTTATATATATATATATATCATAATTTATAATTAATCATATGTTTCTTAAAATAAAAAAGTTTATTACAAAAAAAGACAATTTTTTATAACAATTATTTTTTGGATAATAAATTAACCTATTATCCATTTTATGTAAATTGAACTTCATTCACAAAAAAATTATGCTTGAATTTATATAGATAAATATAATTCAAACATCAATTACTCCTATATATTTCCACTAATTCACTGGATAATTTTTTAACATTCTTAATTAAGTATTTATATTTTATCCAAATATAACTTGGTTTAATTTATTTTTGGTGTTCTATATGGATAAATCCATCATTCGCATTATTTATTTAAAGGTAATCATATAATAAAATTTTGGGGTGTTACAATGAGAATATATATATTTTTATTATATTGCATCTTAATGCTTGAGGAGAGTTTCTTAGAACCTTAAAAACACCTCAAAATTCCATAAAGAAGAAAATAGGGGGAAATTTATTCTTAATGCCTTATGAGTTAATTAAAATATGTGAAGAGGTGGTTATTTATAGTAAAATTAGGATGATATTTTAATAATTACAAAATTTAGGCCTTGTAATTCACAGTTGTGGAAAATAAAAAAACTATTGGATTTACCATGGTTTTAACTCGTTTTTTTGATATTTAGGGCGTGGGTTTTTACATTTATAACTAAGAGAATTAATATCCATTTTCTAATATTAATTTTGGAATGATAAAGTAGTATTTACCCAAATTATTGTTCTAAAAGATTTATTTTCATTTTAGACTTTGAAATAGTTTTGAAAAATTATTTTAACTCATTAAAATATATTATATTAGCTTTGTAACATATTTTTGTTTATTAATTCACTTTTTGAATTGTTAAATCAATATTACAAATTTACGAAGTCATAAAATTACCTAAAACACACAATGTTATCTGTATTATTCACTGAAAAATAATGTATTTTAGAAAATTATAAAAAATTCACCCGACCCTAATGTTGATGTTCTAATTTAAGATATAATTTTTTTATATCAAATTATTTTTAAAAATTTGATAATTTTATATTTTAAATGAAAAAAAATTATTTTATTAAGATCACTTCACAAAAATAAAATTTATTTAAAGTCTTCACTTAAATAATATATTTTAAATAATATAATTTTTCTTTAATTGTATCTAGAAACCTATTTTTCATATTTATATTATATTTATGCATATTTTTTAAAATAAAAGAAAAGTAAAATGTGGTCTAAGAAACTTGTGTTTAATTTCAGAAGAAAAAAAATCCCCTTCTCAATATATAACCCCTTATTACATAGGCATACACCCTATTGTTAAGGTGTGTGATAGTGGTACTCTTAAGGGTTGGCTCAGATAACATTGATCTAGTGGTGATCTCCAATGGCTTTAACGTATCCAATAGTTAATTTTTATCAACCCTTACTTTTTGAATCTCTTCATGGGATTAGTTAATGGAAAACACCGATGGCACTACCTCCTTCCCTAGTTGTAATAAATGTACTTTAAAAGGAATAATCCTACTTGTTTTGGTCATGTTTTCTGCCCTCTTCAATAATTATCTTTTTTTATTAGCATTTGTATATGCCAATGATAATCGTAACATTATTATCAATGGTAATATTTATTAGTTTTTAGATCCTAATGGTCACTTTTCCCTTTATTCCTTATATACACTATACTATTTTAATACCTAAACATTCATTTTTTCATATAAAATCTTATATAATTTCGCTGATAATTTTTATAATATTACTAACTATTATATTTATTTTTAATTTTTTTTATATAACAAGTGGTATTTATTAGATAATTCAAGACTGTGGGGTTTATATTAGTGTGTGGACTGTTATTTTTTCTCTCTCTATCTTATTTTTACATGTTATAGTAAATATTAATTCATAATATATGATAAAAATTAAAATTAATTCTATATGATTCTATTTTAAAACATTATAAATATATAGTGTAAAACATGAATTATTTTATTAATAAATAATGAATGTTTTGTGGTCATAATAAATATAAAAAATTTCATGAACATCATCGCCTAGGATATGCCTCACCATTTAAAGAATCACCTTTTATGTATAAGAGTCCTTTAGAAATTATATCTTACTAATGAAGGTGGGATAAATTCACCATACATGTCCCACATGATCGGAACTCTAATAACCATGTGCACAACCTAGAAACTTTTCTCAAACTCTCTATGAATTAGAAGTGTTTATATCAGGACTCAAAAAGATGATTTAATCAAGTATGAATTCTGTGTTTTGATGTAAAATAATTTTTTACACAAAAACAACTTCATATAACTCTACTTTTCTATGTACTTGGTTTAATTCTTTAAAAACATTTCTCACCCAGAAAAACTAACCCAATTGATGTCAAAAGTGCCCTTTGAATGAATGTCCTAATTAGAAATACAACCCAAACTCCAATCCATAAGGGATTTATTTATAATATATATATAAATATATATGTCTAGCTCTATAATTCCTCACTATTCTTCTATGTTCAACATGGTATATCCCATAACATAACCTATGTGATCAACCTCTATTCTAGAATTCTCAATTAAAGAAATCATATCCTACGATAACTCCAAGTGGTAGTAATTCCAAATGATTGGGTAGTTTTTTATGAATATTTTAGAAATGGGAGCATAATTTAATAACTTGAAACCATATAAAGGTATGCTCCTTGATATTGGGAAATTTTGGAAATTTTTTCCCAAGAGATCTAATAGAATTTTATGTCATGGGTGGACACAGTGATGTAAACCAACATCAATACCATCAGTCATTTCAGTTCATATCATATTGGTAGCCTAAGAAATCAGTTTTGGAGATATTTTCTATAAAGGAATGAATACTTTTAGTTTTCAAAAAAGTCCAGGAAAAATAATACTCAAAAAATAGACAATTTTAAATTTTCATGTAGCACCTATGTTAAATTCATAAACACTACGCAATCATCCAAAAATGCATGTATAGTGTTCTTCGTGAAGAAAAAACTTTTTATACATATAAATATTTTATAGTCAAATCTTAGTCTTTTTTTAGAAGTTATTCATGGTGTAGAGTTCATTTGAAAAAAGAAATCTAGTATGTGAAGTTAGTAATTTATTGATGATTATTCATGTAGTAAGGATCATCATTCATCACTGAAATGTGAAAAATGTGGGGGCCAAAATTAAATTATATAGGTTTACCTCTCACATGGACTATATAAATTCTTCATGGGATATCTAGCATCCTCAGAATTATCTTACTTTCATTTTGATCAGACCCAATTCTGATGGGTTTATTTATTGAGGCTTTAAAAATCTGGGATGACATCTTGGGAGAGTTCAAAATGAAAATTGAAAATGTAAGTACTTCCATTAATCCATTTTTCTGTCTATAGAGAATCCCAATAATTTATAAATCATCTCTGAAGATGAAATTTTTTTCTTCATGATTTATCCCTATCAACATTGAATGATTTATATTTTATAGAAATAAGTCTTAAATGATGGAAAGTAAAAGATCTATGTGTAAAAGTGTTAATTTCACCTGAAATATCGTGGTATAAAGTACAAAATATATGTTTTCAAAGTATTTTGGTAAAATCCTCATGCACTACAGTTGTATAAGGTAGCGAAGTGGACATTTCATTCCCCCACATAGTTCGTTCATAGATCACCTCACAGTTGACTTCCAATTCAAGGTCCTGTATTGTAAATACATAAACATATCATACATAAATATTACATCTTAACAGATAAATATTCATTATATAACATAATTATTAGTGCCAAAATAATTTATTTATAATGCCTTTGGAAACATGGACACATAGACAATTATTCCATAACTGATCTAGGTCATCTCCCACTATGTTATTTAGAACTGGAAACCTTTTTATACATATTAAAAATAATATATTCCCTAATAATAAGGGGAAACAAAACATAAAATGGGTGAGACAAAATTCGTAGTAAGGGTAAACAAGATTCAGACCAAAATATCAAGATAATAATTTTATGATAACCAGATAATAAAATATGAAAACCTTAACCTACATGTCATATATAATAAACTTGAGTCATGGAATAAATCATGGTAGTTCAAAATAAATTAATCATAAGTGAATTATAAAATCCCATTACATTATTTTAGGCAATATTTGATTCTATTGTTGATCCCATTTTCATTGGGTCTTTTTCATTCAGTTTGACATGGAATTCATATATTTTTAGAGGCTTTCTAGGATATGCACAGTTGTTGTACAGCTTCCAAAAATGTAAATCTAACCCTTGAAAAACATGAACCCCCTATATAGTGGGTAAGGCACAATTGGTGCATGGTTTCTCTAACTATTCCCCCACCAATGAAAAATTGTGTACCCTAGATATCATGGATTCGCGATTAGGGTGAACATTTTTTCGAAACATATTTCCCTCCCTAGGAAAATATAAATGTGAGATTATTTTATTCTGATTTTTTATTTTAAAATCATTAAACCCCGCCCCCCCCAGTTAAACCATATGTCAACCCCCATTGGTCCCTAATTTATTTCCTTGGATTTTACGGGTCTCAATAAGTGGTTTTGGCTCCTCTAAACCCTTTCCTAGGTGGATCAAAGGGTGGTTGATCTCGTTCAATATGCTACGAGAAAGTGGATATACCCTATAATAGTTTCTTATAATCACTCCCTACTTACACCATATATTTTGATAGATCATCACACACTATTTGAAGTAAAATTTGTTTTGTTTGATCTTGATTCTAGGTTGTGTTCTTAAATCATTTTCCCCTTTTTCGTCATTGTAAATTCATGTCAGGGGTGTTTATTTTTGGATATTTTTTATTATATGTGGTTCCACAATTATTTTCCCTATGATTAAAACCATGAATTGATTGATTAAATTAAAATGAGTTTTTAAATGATTTGAAAACAAATTATTTTGATGATTTGATCCTCGATTTCAAACAGGTATCAAAATTTATAAATATTCCAATTTAAAAGTAATTGAAATTGTGGGGTGAATTTTTAGAAAGTGATGGATTATTTTTGGAAATCATTGATGAAAATGATTTGATTTTGATATTTAGAAAAAATATTAAATTGAAATATTTTTTGAAATGGAATGAAATGATGAAAACCTATATGTTGGTTTTGAAATGGAAAAAAGGCATATTCAAAACTGAAATTGGGAAATTATATGTTATAATGTTTTTAAATGAATTATTTCTAATCTGATTGACTAATTTTTTAAAGATCATGTTAGCATGGGTAGTTATTTTTAATTAGGAATATCACTCTAGGACCTTTTCACCCTAGGAGTCAATTGAAGATAAAATCTATTACAAAAACAAAACCATAATGACTTCATATAATGGGTTCCACAATTAGGGTGTAGAATTCCAAGGATGGGTTCCCCTTTTTTGGGTGAATTTCTATAAGTACAACTGACTAGAGCCATGATCACTAGGATATGTGTGAGGATACTATTATCTAATAATATGACTTAGCATAGGGATTTTATACACGATGATGTGCATTTCTCTTTGTTGCTTTATTTGATAAACATGTCATTTATTATAGAACTATTTTATTCCTTCCAATTTATTTATATAAACTATTTAATATAAAATTTCATTTAAATATATTTTAATGTTTTCTTATATATCTTCTATCTATTTGAACTAAAATCATGTTTTAGTTTTAAATATGAAAAATGAAATTTCATAACTTCTTTTATTTTATCAAATAGATTAAATGGTAAATTGTTATGGTATTAATTATGTAACACTTATCTATACCCTATATAGATTTATATATCACTTCCTTTCATTTCCTTTAGATTTTTATAGATTTTCTTGCACTAGGTTAGAGAAAAGGGAAAGTGCCACTTTAAGGTGGTGGATGTTCTTAATCCTTTGAGATTGGAGTAATAATGGTGACTGGTGGAGATGTTATCCACTTGTATCATGAGATGTTTGAGTTTTATCTTATCTAATACCGAGTACTTTAATGGTCCAATAATTAATGTTTGTTATACCTATTTGTTTTTTGGTACTTTCTCCATTTTGGGTGACAATCATAATGAATGGAAATCTATTATCTTCCACTATTCTTTTGTAAATTTCATCCCTCTATTATCTTTTATAATACCAAGTTCTAGTTACCAATCCATGGAAATTGGGAACATGCTCATACATTGTTGGATCCATCTCAAGTGGCATGATATCATGGTATCTAGGTCATTTCATGACAAAGTGTTATTATAAGGAGGTTGAGAATCATTCTTTGATGTCTATATGAAGTTTAGGATATATTTTTAGTACTTAGAATGTATGAATGAGTGAGTTCCTATCTATTTCTCATCATGAACAACCTGTAGTCACCATGGATTTTTTGGAAAATGCATCGTGATGAAAATTTTGAGCTGATTCTAGTATTTCTTTCATCTTTTGATTTGGATAGGATGAAATCTAAATCTTGAAATTTTATTTGATGGGATTGATATTCTCATTGCTGTTTTTTGAGTTTTTTATCTGAATAATATTATGAGGTCTTTATTTTTTGTTTTTTTTTGTATCATCATGCCTCTGAGAAGACATTTGAATAGTATCAATTTGGAAATTACTGATGAACCACAACAAGTAAATCCTCCCATGGACCATAACCTTGTTTAGATTATTTTGTATGTTGTTAGAGCTATGGGACAAGAACCTACACCCATTACTATTCAGGCACCAGTTGTAGAACCATAGAGGGATGAATATTAGAATTGTGATTAACAATTCCTTTTTCTTAAAACATAGTCATTATAAGGTTCTAATGATCCCCAAGAGTTTGAGTATTGGTTGGTAAATATAGGGAATCTATTTCATTTATGTTAAATTCCTAATTTGCTAAAGGTGAAATGTGACATCTTCAATCTATAGGGACCTGGAGTGTGATAGTGTGATTCTATGGTAATGGTAAAGAATTATGAGCGTTTATAGTGGATGTACATTAAAATTATATTCACTGATCGGTTCTATCAAGAATATATGGTTCTAAACTTGGATATGGGTTTTTTAAAAATCAAACAGGCTGACAAAACCATGAAATAGTATATGAACTGCTTCATCCAGCTTATGTAGTTTTCACCCAAGATTGTATCAAAGCATAAGATGACTAATTAATGGTTAGATATGGGTCTTCAACCTGATACTCATTATCTTTTTTTAAAATGAACATATCTTATTATGGTGATGTGCTAAACAGGGAACTGGTAGATTAACTTGATATGGCTGGTAAGTAAGGGTTGAAAACTTTTTTTTCTCCTAGTGGTCTTTCTGTAAGTTCCTTCAAGTAAAACAGGAATCATGATGAGTCTTGTGGTTGTTCTCAATGGTAGGCTCCCTCTAGACCTTGCGAAATTCCTAGAAGAGGACCTTTTACTTGCTTCTAGCATGGAATGGTTGGGAATTTGAGATGTTCATGTACTGAGCTGCCCAATATATGTAGTTATTATAGTTTTTCTACATAGCTATAGAAATTATACCATTTATTTTTTACTCCACATAGAGTCATGGGCTCATAAAAACCTAAAAGTAATATAGTGAAATCATCTGCTTCATGATCAAAGGGGTTATAGCCACATGAATCCATAAAAAATCTTATTTATACTGTGCAACAGTCTCCATATGAAGATGATATAGGGCCAGCAACCATGAGAGGTACCACCAATGTAGGTTCATCCCTAGTTACTAATTTATATGATACTGGGGAATCTCATTAGTTTATATGGAATCGTATTTTGAACCTACTAAATCTTACTTTAGATCATTTTTCGTCTCTGATAGATAATACTATACCCTTCAGAATCAAGATAGAGTAGGGTCTCTATTGTCCTACATTTGTTTTCTCTTTACCATAGATCAAACTTACTTGTGATTTTCTGTTTCAAGGCTTTAAACCTCTTTATGTAATTTTTAAAATGGATTGGATCAATGATAATAAAGCCCAAATTGACTGTCATCTTTAGTGGGTCTACATTACTACACCCAATGGAATATTCTACATATTTTTGGGAGAATTGGACCCAAGTCCTAGTATAGATATACCCATTTATCTAAAGTTGGGGAAATTAATATCATTGTTTTATTTTTACCTAATGTGAGATTCTTTAAGTGATGACCTCCCTCCTGTTTTCATTGATTTTACTTACATGTTTTTTTCTGGTTTCTCTGGTCTGGAACTAGTACGGGATGTAGAGTTTTCTATTGATTTAGTACCAAGTACGTAGCCAATATCTATAACTTTTTACCATATTTAACTATGTCTACTAAAATATTTTAATACTCAATTGTATGATCTATTAGAGAAAGAATTCATATTCCTAAGTGTGTCACCTTGGGTGGTTCATGTTCTCTTTGAGAAAAATGTTGATGGAATGCTTCAGTTTTATTTTAATTACCAAAAACGGAACTAATATACATTAAATAATATGTATTTTTTTCCATGGATTGATGATTTTTGTTTTTGAAAAATTTAAAGTGGTGAAGTGGTTCTCAATGATTAACCTTTGATCTGGTTATCACTAGTTGGTAATAATATAATCTAACATTGAAAATCCTACCTTCTAGAGAAAGTATTTCCATTATTAGTATCTTTTTATATAATTTGATCTCACCAATACTTTTATTGAATATAGGGTTTTTATAAACCAGATCATTCATTAGTATCTTGATTCATTTTTTGTAGTCTTTTTTCATGACATCCTGGTTTACTCTATGTAGGAGGAGGATCATGTGTGTCATCTGAGTGATGTTTTGGAATTGATGATAAATCATTTACTCACTATCATTCTATCAAAACATGAATTATAGATTTTGGAGGCGAAATTACTAGGACATGTGGTCTTGAAGCATGGTATCATATTTGACCCTATTAAGTTAAAATTTGTCATGAAATGAGAATAAAAATGAAATTTTTTCTCGATTTAGAGATTCTTGGGTTTATCAAGGCATTATCACTGGTTCATAAAGGATTTGTAAAACTTGGATCCCATGATGACCACTCTCACATATAAGGGAGTAGATTTAATTTGGGATGATAAATATCAGAATTATTTTGTTGATCAAAAATTTCATTTGACTTCTTTTCCATTGTTGACTCTTCTAGAGGTTTTGTAGGGTTATGTGGTCTTTTTTATGCATTTGTTTCAGGTTTTGGATGTGTTCTTATACATGCTGTTCACATAGTAGCCTATGTTTCTAAATACATTAGACCACATGAGAAGAGTTATTGGATTGATGACCATAAACTCATATCTTTTATGGATTTGATTAAGAGTTGGTGGCTATACCTTTTCACAGAATGGTTTACCATGTATTATGATAAAAACATCTTGAGTTATGTATTATCTAAAAAATATTTGAATCTCCTTCAGAGGAATTGGGTGGAGTACCTATAATCTTTTGATTTCATTATTTATTATACCTAGGGAACGAAAATGTCATTTGTAATGATTTAAATAGGAAGCTTCTGACCTAGTCCATGAAAACATCATGAGAATAGATAAACTTGGTTGATATTTACTCTCAATTTCAATTATAAGTATAAGAAGTGGAGGTCAAAGTTGTCTTGTCTAGTGTTTATTTGACCTCCTCTCTTCTTAAGATGATTATTTTGAAATATCAACCTAATGATGAATTATGTATCAATATTGACCCTTTTTTGTGGGGAGACTTTTACTGATTAACCATTCTCCACAGAGGGTTTTCTATGTTTTTAGTATTGGGTTTTTGTTCCTTTTTTCATAAGGAAGATCATGATATGGGATTGATATAATTCATAATGGGTTGTTAACCCAAGAATCAGTAAGATGTTTTATGATATGTGATGATGATTCTAGTTTCTAGGTATAAAATGAGATATTTTTGATTTTTTTCATTGTTATAATTTCCAACAGGTCAAGACCAAGAACTAGAGACATTCATGTGTACTTCATTCTCTTTCAGTTCCAAATTGGTAGTGGGATGAGATCTCTGTAGACTTTTTGGTTGGTTTTCCACGTACCCCTCAGAGGAATAATGTCATCTGGGTTGTGATCAATTTCATGACTAAATCGGATAACTTTATACCCGCTTGTGATAAGACTAAAATTGAGAAGTTGGTAAATTTATATGTGAAAGATATTGTTTATATAAATTGAGCTATATCTTCTATAGTCTCTGATATAGATCCCTTTTTTAAATCATATTTTTGGTAAGGCCTTGGGAGTTGATTGAATCTCAGGTTCATCTAAGTATAAAATATCATCCACATATGGATGTTCAGATAGAGAGAGCTATGCAGATTATAGAGGAATTATATGTACTTGTGTAACCAACTTTGGTGGTGCTTAGGATGGCCAATTGAAAATGCTTTATTTTTCTTATTAAAAATATTACAAGTAGGTAATTTAAATGGCTCCTTTTGAGGTCTTATATGGACAGTCCTGTAAATTTCCATTATTTTGGCTGGAGATTGGTGAAACTTCCTTGGTTAGACCGACTGTAGCTTAAGATATGACAACAAATACTCAATTGATTTTTCATAGAATTTTGACAACAAATAGACAGTAAAAAATTTATATTGATCATCATCATAGACCATTGGATTTCTTTATTGGAGATCGAGTACTATTGAGAGAATCACTTCAGTTGGGTTACCAACACCATGGGAGGACGGGGAAGCTTTCTCCTAATTTTTTTGAAAACATTTTTGGTTGTTGAGGACGTGGGTAATTTTTTTTACCATTTATTACTTCCACCACAATTGGAATCGATTAATATTGTGTTCCATGTATTCTAGCTTTGAAAGTATCATTTTGAATCGTATCATGCCTTGAGCTTGGGGGGTACTAATGTTGATCTTGATTAATTTGTGACTAAGAACAAGTCATGATTTTTTATTCTATGACATGGGTACTTCATTGTAGGATGATACCTTTGGTATGTGTTCTATGAAAACATGGTTCTGAGTCTCATAAGACCTGGTAGAGGGGGCACTGATGAGAGGGTATTGTCCACATATCTTAGATATGGAATCTTCATGATAGGTTTTCTTGGGATAGAAATTTATTATTTGGGGTTTCTTGTAACATCCTGTTACTTGGTTTCAGGTACTCCTCGACCCCATTTCTTCCCCTTTTGGTTGGTTCTTGTTTTATGGAGTTTCATGTGAAATTAGGATATTTTTGGAAAAATTATGGATTATTCATGGTAGGTGCATGGTTTCCCAAACTATGTGTGCCACTAGTACAAACCTTGAATACCCTGGATAGTGGGGAATATATAGTTGGAACCCAATTTCTCAAATCATGTTCTCACCTAGGAGAAACTGTGATCTCATTATATTTTGGGCGTATGGTTTTTCTAATCATGTGGCCCTCTCTAGGAAACTGTGCATGTGGGATTCATTAATTCTAATTTTTTATTTTAAAATCTAGAATCCCCTGGTTTAACCCTAGGTTAACACCCACTCAACTATAATCGATTTCATATCTTTAAAGGCTCTTAAGAAGTGGTTTTAGATCTTCCAAACCATTTCATTATAATATCAAAGCATGGTTGATCTAGTTTGATCTCTTCTAGGTAAGTAGATATCCTCTCTAATAGTTTCTTACAATATCTAATTACATTATCATTATATTTTTAAGGGTTATCATGTATTGGATATATCTATACATAATTTTATTGAACATCAATTCGAGGTTGTATTTATAGATCTTTTGTTCCTTTCTTCTTTTTTTAAATTTCCAGTTTTGGGTGTTTATTTCTAGATAATAGATTTAATGGTTGTTGATTCCATAATTGTTTTCCATAAAATTGAAACCTTTAATTGTATAAATAAATTTAAATGGTTTTTAAATTATTTAAATACATGGAATTGTGATGATTTGATCCTTGATGTAAAATGAGTAGAGAAATTGAGATAAATCCCAATTTCAAGGGAATTGAAATTGTGGATCGAATTCTTTAAAAACAATGGATTGTTTTGGAAATAATTGATGAAAATAATTTGATTTTTATCTTGAGAAAAAATATTAAATTAAAATATGTTTTAAAATTTCATGAAATGAAGAAAACCTATATGTTGGTTTGGAAATGAAAAAAATACATGTTGAAAAATGATACTGGGAAATTGAATTTTAAAATTTTTTAAAATGATTCACTGAAAATTTGATTGATTATTTGTTTGAAGAATATGTTATCCTGGTTAGTTAGTGGAAACTGAGATAATCACTCTTGGACCATACATCCCTAGAAATAGATTGAAAATGAAAGTTGTTACTAAAAAATTTATGACATGACTCCCGTAATGTGTTCCTCTATTGGGGTGTAAACTACCCATTATGGGTTCCCCTTTTGGGTTTATTTTATTCACACCTTTCTTGAATTTTGATAACTATAAGATTTGTATGGAAACTATTACTGAATAAACTGACTTACTAGGGGGATTTTGTACATGGTTTTGTGATTTTGTATGTGTTGTTTTATTTGATATATGTGTCATAGATTATTGAACTATTTTAATCATTCTAGTTGATTTATATAAAATTTTTACATAAAATTTCATTAAATCATATTTGAAATTTGTTTGGGAATATCTTTAAAATATTTGAACTGAAATAATTTTTTGGTTTTAAATATGAAAAATGAAATTCCATACCATATCTTATTTTATCTGATAACATAAATGGAAAATTTTAATGGTATTGATTATGGAATACTTGGTGAGAACCTAATAGTATTTATATCTCACACCGAAACTTTCACTTTAGTAATTTTTAAATTTTCTTATGCTATGTTCAAGAAAATGGAAAGCGCCACTTTCAAATGGTGGATGTTCTTGATCCTTTGGGATTAGAGTGATAATGGTGACTAATGGAGTTGTTATACCCTTGTTTCATGGGATGTTTGAGTTTGATCTTATTTGATACTAGGTACTTTGATGATGTACTTCATTTGGAATTTTTATACCAATTTAATTTGTTAGAACATTATCCATTTAGAGTATTGAGCATATGGAATTTTAATATATTTTTTATTCTACTATTCTGTGGAAAATGTGTAGCTTATTTTATATTGTGCAATGCCAGGTTTTGGTTTCCAAACTATTTGGATTAAAAAATACATTTAATCTATGTTAGATATGGCTCGAGTATCAAGCTTCCAATGTATTCAGGTTGGTTCCTAACAAGAAGAAAAGAACAAGAAACATGAGAACATAACATTGACATAAGGCATAGATTTGTATCATACCCATAAGCATATAAAATCATTTCATTTGTAGATCAAAGATCATTTCCAAGACTATCAAAGTGTAATGGGCTCACTACCTAAACCATTTTAGTAGTAATGGTTCACTTCTAATATTATCATACTGTATTGAGTCTCATAATGAATTGGGATCACTGCTTATTCTAGTCCTATTTATCTCATGAGATATCAATATTTTCCAAATGTATTGGAGAGAGATATAGGTCCCAACTTTCACATAATAAAAATCATACATAAGTGTCCCACAAGATCATAAAACACTTGTTATATCAGAACCCATGAAAATAATGGGGTTTCATAAACATTTCATCATAACATAACTTCTAGAAAATAATTATGTTTAATAATCATTTCATCAAATAATAACATGGGGAAAAAGAAGAAAATTTCATAAGAATAGTATCACGGTATAACCCTTGGAATAGAAATAGGTTTTAAAAAAATCTTTTCATCATAAACATAAACCGTCAATATTAAAAAATAGAAATGATATCCATAGATGATATCCCTAATAAATCATAATTAATATCAAATGATTTCATATTAGATGGAAAATTATTTCTTGAAAAACTTATAAATTAATATTTGACACATTTTGCAGTCATGATGGTGGGAAAATTCATACATGTTATGCATGTTAAAATAAAAATTCCCTTTAAATTTTCAGTTAAATCCAACGAGGAATTGTTTGGAAAATGACATGAATATTACATTCATAAAATTGTAAAAAGTTAAACATGGGTAAAATATTCCTTAAAAATCATTTGGATAATTCTAGAAACATTTTTGAAATAATTTTTAGAAAACATTGCTTAAAAAATAGTTTTCGATATTAGAGAGAAAGAAATATTATTTTTCCTAAAAATGTTCTTTTAAACACTTGCATACATAAAGAGATGAAATTTAATGGAAAACATGTATTCTCATGACATAACTAGAGAAGAAGAAAATACATGAGATTCTTGGAATATGGTCATAAGAATTCATCATTGAAAGCATAATCATAAACATTCCTGATAAATAATGAGATTGTATCCTAAAACCCTTACCACTATGGTAATATTGAATCATATTCCCCAAGAAAGAATAAAATTATATGAAACTTAAAATATAGTGTAAATAAATTAATTCATGATACTACATTTAATTGGGGATTTATATACACCTCATAAAATAATATGGGTGAAGAACATAACATATGTCTCGAAGAAGGAAAATTGAGACAAAAAATACCTCACCTTAAGTCTCGAATTCTTTATTACATATTTAAAACTCTTATATAATAAATATTATTTTATTATATGTATATTATTGAACCATACATATATATATAATTATATATGATTTAATTATGACATTTTATTATCTTTTATTAATAATTCTATTTGAAAGTCACGTTTTGGGAAATGACTACTTTGTCTTTCATGTAAGTTTTGATTTTTTTTATTTTTGGCCCAATTAATTTGATCATGGTTACATCATCTATATAACATTAATAATGGTATAAATATCATATATATTTCGTATATATCTATTTATAGTAACCCATAAAAGTTAGGTATGTAAAATGAAATACCACATTCATGGAGATGATAGGTAATACATATGTGTGAATATTTTTTCCATTTCATCAATGGATTGAAAGAAATAACAGGAGATAATATATTACCATTTCAAAATATTTTTATTTTAAATATATGAAATATTTTCATTAAACACATCCTCATTACCTTTCATATAAAGTGATAATGAATCACATCACAACTATAAAAATATCATATTTCCCTTCACATATTTCTACAATTCTAATAAATGCTCAAAATAGTTTATCTCGTAAAACTATTTATTTAAAACCATAGAAATATATCCTTATATATTGAGCCCTACCTCCCAATATTTTAATGATTGATCTCGCTTCTGTATATTCTCATATCAAAAGCTTCTCTTCATGACGATTGATCCACATCCTCTACAACACCCTATGATCCTCCTCCTTCGATATAGCCAGACCCCATCCCCACTAATACATCTCTGACATGACCTCCCCGTTTTCCTGCTGACACAACTTTGATGTATCCTCCAAACTTCTCAACTATCCTCCTCCTTTGACATGTCTCTAGGCATCTCCAGTGCGTCCACCCCGCCTCCTCAAGATCCTAATACTCTGACACGACCACCCTACCTCCCTGAACTAAGACATGACATTGATTCCCTCCTCCTTCGGTATGTTCCTTACATTATTTTATTTATCTTTAAATTTGTATTTAAATTAATATAATTTTAATTGTTCTTTTTTATAGTTTCTATTCCTTTAATCTATGTTTTGGATTTTCTTCAATAAATTGATTATTGGATAAGAAATTAAAATTAATGTTTCACTCAAAATTTTTTAACCACAATTAATTATTTTTTATTACTTTTAACTTGATCAAAAAAATTTATAAGCCTTTATCAACTTATTAAATTTTTATATTTGGCTTTTCTAAGTTCCATGAAGTGTGTATCCAAATTATCATTTTCCCATTAATTCAAAAGTTCTCACTTATATGAAATTTAATTAATTTTATCAATAAAAAATTTATATTATTCTTCTATTCTATGATATACTTTTTTGGAATGTATCACTTCTCATATGTTGTATTCCATAGTTTCCTATTTATATCACATTCCCAACACTTTCTAGTTATTATTTTTCTTCTGTCATATTATAATTCATAAAATATAATGCTTTGTGTGTAAAAGAACATACAAATTGTATTTATCATGGTTTCCTTGTGTTTTTAAGATAAGATTCTACCAGTATTTTTAGATTTATAAAATCTATATATTTATATCATTTTTCATTATAACTTAATTAGAGAAATTTAATTTTAATCAAATTTATTTTTGTAGGGAAAACATATTTATTATATACGATTATACAATATTTCATTTAATAGAACATACTTTATTATTGTCAGTGTAACATCCCATGTAAATAAAGAATATGATGTTTTCTTATTTATTAATATATATGAATAAGATATAATTTTTAAAATAATGGGGATTCTTTTTTTGATAGCATACTCAACATGGAACAACATGTTTCTTTGAAATCTTACATTGCACACATCTTTGAGTTATACCGAAAATAATATAATAATATTATTATTGTAAATGGTAGTTAACGCCTAGCTATTGTATTGGAGGGAAAGAAAAGAACTATCCATATTATGTTTAAAAATATTTTTTAATTATTTTTAAATTTATCCAATAAAATTTAGAGTCAAAAAATGAGAATGAATCCAATTTTAAGCATAAATACTCTAATATTTTTAAAAGGTAGTTTTATCGCCTTTTGAAGACAAACCACTTTTAAATATAGTTTTTTCACTTTTATATGTTCCATTGGACAAAATAAACTTTTTTTTAGAATAAGAACATCAAAATTTACTTTTGGTAAAAAAATTTGTATTTTTATGATAAAGTTCTTTTTTAAATGAATAGTGAAAATGCTGCATTTTAGGTCAAAACTATCTTTTTATCTAATTTATTTATATAGTTATATAGTTATTTTAATTAGTTTAAATGTATAATTGGATTATATTTTTATCATTTAGTCTATTTTTTTTAATTTCACTTTTAAATTGGAGAAAAACACATGTCAATATTTTGGTAGTTTTTACTTCTTAAAAACACGCATTTTGGTTTTGACAATGGGAATTAATTTTAAATTAATTTTTGAAACTTCGGAGTTTTGAATTTAGAACAATGGATTCCATAATTGGAATTATTGTGTCCAAATTTTTTTAAATAGGTGCCTTTTTTTAGACATAATGATTAATAACTTCAGTAAATACTTAATTTTCTATGGTTAAAGGGTAAATCTTGTAAATAAGGTTAAAAATAGTATTTTAATAATATTAAATTACCCTAACACATTTTATAATTTTATTTTATGATATATTTTATACCATTTTCATCCTTGGGTCTATTTTGGGACCCCATGGAGCCACATGGATGTGAAAATGACATTTTATAAAAATTAATTTAAAATAAAGAAAAATGTAACATAAACATATATCTTTTACTAAAACTATTTTTATATGGGGTTATATAAGTCTTATCTTAAACTATAAATAGTAATTATAATGATAAAATATTTCATACATCAGGTTATTTTATATATAATTTTTATAAGTCAAATAAAAAAAGTATGTATGACACGATGATGATATAGTGATTTCCTTATTAATGATTGTTTTAAATAAATGTGATTATAAAAATTAAAATAAAATTATTTTGATACTTTTTATTCCATAAAATAATTTTAGGGATTATTATGAATTTTTATATTTTAATTAATTATATTTTTTTGACATAATAATGTTTTTATGGATTTTTTAAAATTCATGATATGAATATTATATAAATTGACAAAAATGAGTTTTTAAAAAATTATTATTTAATTAAATGATATAATAGTCCTAACAATATATTATTCATCCAAATGAATTAAATAAGGTTTAAAATTTCATTAGTGAACCACTTGTTTTTCTATTGGCATTTTATAGTAACTATATTAACCATTTAGAATGAATATACAAGAAGACATGGTAAGAGTAAAATAAGTTACCAGAGGGTTAAATCTAAATAATAAGGTTAAATTTGAAACCTTAAATTGTCTGAAAACTATTGTTTAAGATGATTTATGGAAATCCTCATCTTATATTTTAATTAAATGAGTTTTGTACCTTTTGAAAATAGAAATTCAATTTATAATAAAATAATCGTTCAAACTTTCCAAAAGTACCCCTCCTCCACCTTATAAAATGCCACCACCTATAACCCTCACTCACACATCTCAATCTACATTAGATCATCCAAAATCTACCCAAATACGCTCCCAACATCCCTCTCTTCTTGATATAATCCGTACCTTGTTAATAGGCAATTCAAGAAATCATTTTAGCTTAAATCAAAAGGAGTTACCCGATTTGAGGTAATGTCTTCTCTCAAGATTCTTCATTTATTTTACTTCTCCAACCCCATAACCTCTCTTTATTGAATTATTTTATAACAACAAAAGTATCTTAAATGTATTTGGATGTTTTTATTCCATGTATTCTACATGAACTCACGAAAACCTCTATTTAATATATTTAGAACATATTGTTTTTTTGGATGACAAGGTACTGCCTCATGAAATGATGATTGTTCAATTTGTCACTACCACCTCTCGGGGTGGATATTATGATGGCCCTATATTTATATATATGATATATAGTATATTTATATTTTTTCTATGCTTCTTTGTTTTTCATTTACATAATAAATTTATTCTTTTTATAATGTGTAAATATGATAATTTCATTTGAGTAAGTGCGGACTACCACCCCCTCAAAGTTATATGACTCGTTCATCACATACATGTATAGTATAAAATTTGGTTTTAATGAAAATATTTAATATATATAAAATATAATATTATAATGGGATTATAATATACCAATGTATCATTTAGTTTTCATTTATTTAATATGACAAATAAATGAAAGTAGCGTTCATGCGTACATACGGCTTACCGTCTCCATGAATGGTGAATTTCATTTCTTATCTCAAAATGTTATAGAATATTATAAATTCATATATAATGGATATATATGATATTTAAATAATTAATACTATTCTGGAGATGATATACTGTTGACTACATGTACAATTTATATTATAACAAGTTCATTTTTGACTCAAGTACCGAATATCAACAAAACAACTGATATTAACTTAAATATTTATGTAATGGTTATTAAAAGTTAATAAGTTATATAAAATAAATAATAAACATGGAAAAAATTATTAAATCAAATATAAATTAACTTAAGTTTATTATTTAGGATGAACAAGGAACATATGTGACAAGTCAGACTCAAGGTAAGGGACTTCGTCTAAATCTCCTTTAATTGAGGCATATTTTGATTTATACATGAATATATTTTGTACGGTGTATAAAACAATTTTAATTTTAATTTCATTCAAAGGGAATATTTTTTCTACAAAGAATTTTATTGAATGACAAAAATATTGTTTCTTTTTAATGTACGTGACGACAACGACCTTTTCGCTGCCTTGAGCCTTATTTGATATTTGTCTTCCTTAACAAGACGTAATGTTTTTAAAAGGAAAAAAATACCATATACCCTATTTAAGTATTTTGGTATTGAAAAGGTTTTGAGAAAGTATTGATTATTTCAATATGTTAAAATGATATATTGTGATTGCGATATGGAAATGTTATCTTTCCTTTATGCTTGTTTTATTTGTTATGATTATATTATGGTTCTTGGGAATTGTTTACATATATGGATGGTTCCATGATAAACTGAGGGTGGGTGAGCCTGAGTTAGATCTATAATGAATTGGGTAACTTGATGGAGGTAAATTTTAATGTTTCTCCTAAGACATTTACATAATATATTGTGATGTGTATTCAAAACTTAACTCCCTTTATAGCTGTGAAAACTAAAATGTAAGTATGTTATGAATGCCACAAGTTACCATTATGATTTACGATTTCAATGGGTTATTCATAAATCTTATGATTTAATGAGGTATTTTAATTATATAATGTTATATCAGTGATATTATGATTTCATTTATTTGTATGAATTGATGGAATACTGTTTTTTTCCTTATTTTATAACCCTTACTGAGCTTTTTATGCTCATCCCCAGCTTTTGAAATGTTTTTCACTGGGTTTAAGGAAGTGTAAGAGAAAGGAATAATTCAAGAAGATTTATATTAAGAAAATAATTCTTGTTTTATTTAAGGAGTTTTATTATTGAAAAAAATTGTTTAGAGTTAAGGTGTTTACTTTGTAATATTTGATATTAAACGTGATAGATGACCTAATTCTCTAAAACTATAAACCTGAAAAGATCGACAATTTTAATTTTTTATTTAACTCAGGATTAATTAATGTTTTAAGTCTGGGCCTCATTGTTATTTATTGACACACTTAATTTTCAAGCATGTTTTTCCATTTTCAATATTTTTATATGATTTATTATCTAAACTCCCATGATTTATAATGTTTTACTTAAATGTTGGAATTTTTAATGGAAGGAAAGAAAATGATTCTAAATTAATATAAGAATGTTTATTTTTATTTACATTATTCATGTGATTTTTTAGATGAATATGTTATGAGATTTTAATTTCCAATTGATTACTTTATAAAAAAATTATTATGCCAAGCCATCCCTCAAACCCAAGGCTACATGCCACACATCTAGCTCAAGATCTGGTCGGCCACGAACAGCCATAGGGGGAGGCCTCCCAACCATTAGAGTGATAAATCATGGGTGAACTGGGGAATTTGTACATGGCATGTGGGTAATCAATCCTACATGTGAGGATTATAATAATCTTAGAGGCCCGTGTGGGCCGCCTGTGGGGCAGCCTAGGTGTGTGTGGGTGTATCCTCTGAGAGCCCATCTCCCCAGCCGGTACTTCTGTGTGGTGTTCCCACACCTTGGTTTACATAATAGAACCTATCCCACTATATGTTTTGATGTGGGACATGATTTATTCTAGTTACTAGTCATATCTTTAAAGAAATATCACACCCCACCTCAGACACTCGATCTCTACCATTGTCCCTCGAATTTTCCACCATACACTGCAATTCTCTCACCATCTACCATCTAAAACTCCTAAAATTATCCTTTAAAGCTATAACCTAAAGCTTGATATCAATAAATATTTCACTATAGAGCCATTCCACCACCACTAATCACCCCCAAAGTCTCAGAAAATATGAATGAGATCATTTTGAGATTCCTCCTTCCACTTTAAAGGTCATGGAAAAGAGGATCTTGGATTCCTTCACTGGTTCATCACTTCCTCCACCAACCTTTCCACGTCATCCATGCACCATGCATGAGCCCATACATAAGGAGGGTGCCACACAATCCACAACCAATGACTCGTTGGATTTCAATCCATTGATTCATTTAAACAGAAGATTCACGTGGGTGTTTTATTTTCTATACCTCAAGTCTTGTAGGTGTATATGTGAATATACATCAAATATTTAAAATAATATTTAATGATCACTGAAGGATCCTTTAAGTCCACCTTTCAAAATAAACGAAAAATCTATCTCCCATGGATACAAAGTTCTAACCCTCCACTGGACAAGAGTTCGAGGGCTCCATGAAGCTGCCTGTTTTTTATTTTCATCATTAATTGTTTCTTTTATTTTTTTATTATATTAATTAATTTTTAATTTATTTTTAAATAAACAATTCATACATTTTTTATGTGTTTTCCACTATCAAATTTTATTCTTATTCTCAATTCTTCTTCTTCTTTTATTTTTAACATTCTAACTTTTATTTTATTTTCTTATCTATTATATATTTTTTATTTTCTCTCTATCTCTCTCTTGAACAATTTTTATTGTATTATTTTTATTTTATTTTCTTCATCATATCTTCTTTATTACCACACCATCATGACCTATTTCCCTCAAAAATTAGAGGAAACCATAGGCATATCCTACGGGATGTAATTGGTGTTTCAATTTTGTTGGTCCATTTAATTCATATGTTTTATTAAGTTTGTGGTGATCAAGAATGAAGTAAAAGAGTGTGGTGATTTCCCACTAGGACACTAAATTCGAACTCATTTCTATTATTTGTTTAACCCCCCCCCCCTCCTTCCACTAAAAATAATTTATTTATGCGATGAAGTTGAACCATTTAGTTGATGAAATGATATATGATATATTTGGGTCTTGAAAGGTTCCACACATTATATTGAGGTGTTCCATCAACCTAGATTATAATAGGAGATGTAATTTAGATTGTAAAATTAATTAATTATATCACACCACTAAATAAATTAATAGTAATTCATACATTATATCTCATAATTTAATTATCAAACTAAATTTAAACACCAATAAAAAGAATGATAGAACCCATCAACCAAGCCACAAATTCCAAGTTCTTTCTTTCTAATCACATTATGTCATCACATGTTAGTCTAAATTTTAGAATTTATTTTATCTTATAAAATTTTATTACATTAATGGAATAAATAAAAACCCCCCAAAAGAATTAGTTTAGGTAGATTATATTAATTAATTCAAAACTGGTAAATCTCCACAAGTGAGATGACCCATCTCATCCTTTTTGTTGTGTTATGAAAATAAAAATCATTTTTTCACACCATATGATAGGTGTAAATTAAAATTCGCATCATTTTAAAGGAACCAATGAATATATTATTTTATTTTTATATTTTTACACATTATATATATTTCATTAGTTTATTTAAAACACCATAAAAAATCCCCAATTTCTTTTCAAATGATCATTTTTTCAATTCAGGGAACAATTAATCACAAGCAAAAGAACAAGAAAAGTACTGTAATGGGGAGGCACTCCAACTATGGTATAATTCTCTTTTATGATAATTTTCATGTAGATGAAAATATTCATAGTTACATAGATCTCACCTGATGATTTTACGAGCGTGGTCGATGAACTCCGAAATGACTAGCTAATATTCGAGTCCAAGAATAAAGTGCCAGTAGCTTTCCCCAAATTCACCAAATACATCCAAGAATTTGAGGAAACGTTTGAGAGATATATAAATCCCAACCATTGAAGTAACTATATCTAATATGACCATGAAGATATAAATTGGATTTATAATGGGGAATATTTTCTTGATGAGATACATGTTTGGAGATAAAAAATATTTAATGACTTATGGAACAAGTATGATGTAAAACTAGATCTCATCGATACCTATTATTTAGAAGAGTGTGTTCTATTACATTTCACTTTATCCATGGAAGTGGAGGAATCCATAAAACGGTATTACTTTAATAATAGATGGAGGATATAGACTATAATCCTCCATCCACTCAGATTATCTTTCTTTAAAGTATTTTTTTTATTTCATTCAATCTGATTTTAGTATCACTCCATGTGGTTTTTAATTTTCTTATTTGGTAAATCTTTTATATGAATTAAAGGAATATTAATAAATTGAATATGAACCTATTGATTAACACATGGAGCTCCAAAATTTTATTGAACATACATTTGAGGAATCCCATGAAGAAGAACATGTAGTTGAGCCTAAGGAAAGAAAGACAGGGGATGCTTATATTGAAATGGAGAAATTACATATTAATAATTAAAATTATTATTTTATTCAATTAAAAATTCATTTTTTATTTTCCCTTTAAATATCCAATTCAGGCATCCCCTATTGATCCAGTACAGGACAAGAAAAAATAGGAGGTTACATAAGTATCAAACAAGGAATATGGTGATACATACTTCATCCAACCCCCACCATGAAAGTTGTACTTAATTTTTAAGGGGATGATCTAGAATAATATATCAATGGATAGTTCATTACCAACAAAGATCAATTAAAATATAGGAAAACCCGCATGTGGTGGATCAAATGTAATAATATCGACCCAATAATAGACTATGGATAACAACTAGTACTACCATCTGGATGTAGTAAAAAATCAAATCCCACATGGGGATCATACAAACATTTATCTATAAATACTTAATATAAATTTATATTTCAATTTATTTTTTATTAGTTAGAATATATACCACTCTCTATATGTTTTTGAGCTTAAATGACATCATCCTTATGCTTAATTGGGTGATTTTTTTTAATAAGTTCTTGATGAAAGAAGGTAGACCCAAAAAGTCAAGGAGGAAAGAGGACTAAGCTTCTTGTAATAAGAAGTTTATTCTTAAATTATTTATGTTCAAACTCTCTACATTTTTTTACAATAGCCTGTTTTCAGCTTCAAACAAAAAAAATGCATACCCATACTTGAATTTATGATCTAATTGAATTACCTATGAGACATGAATTTCTTAATAATATTTTGATTAAACTTTTTAGATTTCAACATTAATAATATTGAATGTGTGAAATAGATAATTATATGATTGATGTGTGTAATGGATTTTAAAATGAGGAATAATGATTTGAGGGAATTAATTGATTGATTTAAAAGATATTTCCCTAAAAAAATTCATGATTTGAGTTTCTGAAATTCATGTGAATTGATTTTTTATTATTATTCATTCCTTGAGTGATTTTAACAAATCAAATGTTCCATTATCAGGAAGATTTTTATACCAAGTACTTCCAATTTTATTCATGAGAATATTTATTAAGTGATCTTAGGACATGTCACCTGCTATAATATTCATCTAAACTTATCAAATCTAAGACTATGCAAAAAAAAATTTAAAATGATTGTGGAATTTTTCAAGATACCATATCCTTAAAACAAAATTTACATAAATCCTTCTTTAATCTATAGAAATAATGAGCGGCCATGTTAGAAATAATCCATGTTTTAAGCCATTTTTATCCATTCCTACCCTACTCTTAGTATTTCCATGATATTTTAAAGTTAATTTTTTGGGGTGAAGGGAATCATAAATAAAAGGATTATTTACATTATAATAGAAATGATTGGGGGTGTTACATATGGGAATTGAGAAAGAATTGCATTCACTTTACACTTTATTTTTTCCCTCTTGATAAAAAAATGACAAAAATAACCCGAAAAATGAAGAAAAAAAGTTGCCATTTGGGAAAACCAAAAATCATCTTTACTAGACCTATGATTTTTATCATATATGGTTAGGTGGTAGATGTGAGGTTAGTTCTACGAATAACTTTCATAAAGAAAAAAATGAAAATTTTATTTGAAAAAATATATAAAAGTAGAATAAAATAAATAGAGTGCACACATAATTCATTATTATTTACATTAATCGTAACATTACATTAAGGGTGGGAAGTTTGAATTGTTAAAAATTGAAGGGGGTGTCATTGTAATTTTTATTTTAATACCATTTTTTATAATTTAAGAGATAAACATCCTTCTTGAGACTTAGTTTTTAAACCTCAATTCATAATTTCATTAGTCCTTATAGTCATTAGAACATTTATTGAAAATCCCTCATGATTTGCGATCCTTTTTTCTTTAAAAAGTGTATAAATTAGGACCTTTAAAAGATTATGGATTATGATCATGATATCATGGTATGATAATAACTCCCCTTTAATTGTATCATGAATGATGAGAGAAAATATTGAAAAGTGAGTTAAGGCATGATTTGGTATTTTTAATAGTAATTAATTATGGAACATGAATATATGAAAAGATAAGTTCCACCATTTTCAAAAGGGGGAATGTGAAATTATTGATTTGTTTGTTTCATTGAAAATTGTGAAATTGAATTTATATTTTATATGGAATTTGAAATTTTCATTTAACATTGAAAATCATTATATTTTATATATTTGGAATTTGAATATTGATAACATTAGTCCCCTCTGATTTTTAATTTTTATATTTAATTCTTGAGTAAAAGCATGGTTTATGTTTGGGGGTATTGACAAAATAAATTTTCATGCTTGTTTTTAATAAATTATCAATAGTTTTAAATGAATTTTTAATCAAAAAACTCATGATTTATAATTTTTTGCTTTAATTTTGTATTTTGCAATGGAAGGAATGAAAATAATATCAAATTAATAGAATAATGTGTATTTTTTATTTACATATTTCATGAGAATTTGTTGAATAATATGCTATGTGATTTGAATTTCCAATTATTTAATTTGTCAAAAAAATAAGCCTACCAAGGAATCCCTCAAACGTAATACTGGCATGTCGTATAGCTATCTCAAGATATGGGTTGGCCACACACATCCACATGGGAAGCTTTCCCGACCATAATATGGATCAAAAATGAACCCACAATGACATAATTTCATGGCCCGTTGGGGATAAATTCCATAGGCGAGGATCATGGTAGGCTCATGCCCATGTCGACCATATGTGGTGTAGTTTGGGTGTGTTTTTATGTGTCTTGCGAGATTACGACCCCACATGAGGTAGTTTTGGGTTGTTCTCCTACACACTGGTTGATATATCAGCACTTCTCCCAACATAATTTTTGATTCTAAATGAAAATTATGCCATTTAAAATTCATATATTTATAAAATCATGTTCCCCACCTAGGACACTCGAGCTCTTCCACTGATGCTCGACTTCACTATCCTCTTTTGAACAAACCTCACTGAATTCCATATACAACTCCTGAAACCCACCATTAAATCCTCCTCAAAAATCTTGATCTCAAGACATCCTTCTCTTTTATGGAATTCATCCATAAACTATTTCCTTCAGAGTTTCAGACGAGCCTTATGAGCTCATTTTGGGCTTCCTTTTTCCACTTAGAAGGATAGAGGGAAAGAGGAGCTATATTTCCTCATTGTATAACCACATACCCCACCAACCCTACCCTAACATATATGTTCCATTCATGATCCCATGCATAAGGACGAGGCCCCACACTCTACAACCACTTACGCACTGGATTTTAAGTCACTGCTACATTTAACCACCAGAGTCCCATGGGTGTTTCCTTTTCTTTACCCTAAGTCTCATGGTTTTATTGATGAATATACTTATGATCTTTGAAACAACAATTTATGACCACCTAATGAGATTTTACAAATTAAATTGCCTATAAAAGAATAATACATCACCCATGGACAAGGAGTTCTGACCATACTCTAGAGAGGAGGTTGAGGGGATCCATGCTACTACCTCATTTGTTTCTTGATTATTTTATTTTATTTTATTTTTTAATCTATTAATTTAATTTTTATTTTGTTTTAAATAAAAAATTCATGAATTTTTTATTTAAGTGTCTTCCACCATCAAAATTCCATCTTATTCTCAATTCTTCTTCTTCTTCTTTTATTTTTAAACATTTTATTTTTATTTTATTTTCTTATCTATTTTGTTTTATTTTTTTATTATATCTCTCTCTTCTATTAGTTTAATTTTCTTATTTTTTATACTCTTTATCTTATATTATTTCTCATCTTACCATTGTGACCTTTTTTCCTCAAAAATGAGGGGTTAACCAGAGGCTTATCCTCTGGAAGGAAAGTGGTGTTTCTATTTCATTTTTTGATTCAATTATTATGTTTAATTAACTTAGTGTTGAGAAAGAGTGAAGTGAAAATGTGTGGTGATTTCCCAATATGACGCTGTAATCGAACTCATTTTTATTCTATATTTAAAATACTTCCCTACTGTCTAATAAACATCAGATATTCATGTGATTATGTTGTGGCATTTAGTGTATGCTATGGAATATAATGGATTCGGGTCTTAGAAGGTGTCACAATATCGAATGAGGTGTTCCATCAACCATGATTATAAAAGGATGTGGAATTGATATTTATAAATTCATTCTATATTTTACAACACTAAATAAAGGGATAGTAATTGAAGCATGATATCTCAGAATTGAATTTTCAAACTACATTTAAACACAAACATAGAAAATCATGGAACCCGTAAAAAAACCAAAAAGGCCAAGTTATTTCTTTCTAATAACATTCTATCATCACATGTTAGTCTAAATTTTATCATTTTATTTACCTTCTCTAATTTCATTTCTTTCATAGAATAAGTAAAAATAACCCAATAACAGTATTTTAGGTTAATTAGAATAATTAAGTTAAGAACTAAGAATGATCCTCAAGTGAGACAACCATGTTAATCATATGGGCTCTATTAGAGAAATATATTTTACTTTTTCACAGTGAATGACATGAATTAGTCATTGATTCATAGATAGAACATAAAAATTCATAATTTTATTTGGTGTAGACATTTATTAAAACAAAAAATATGTTTATTATTTCAATTTGGACCTTAACACCAAGTTTTCTATTCAATATGATAGTAATTATTCTTAGTGTTAAGATTGGTTCCTGAGAAAACATATTTGTGCTAAGGACAATAGGTTTTCATAAATTTATTTTCCATAAAAAAATTATTATTATGAATTCTAAAAAATTGGTTGTAAAGAGTTATGTTGTTTGTATGTTACTTTTCATTTTTATTTTATAGTTTTTTTTAATTTTAAAAAAAATATATTGAAATTCTATAATAAATCAATTATCATTGACATATAGAAAAAATAAATTGTATTATTTTTTTTCTTATATTGTTCTAACATGTTATAAAATTATTACTTGAGTAATTATCTTACATTAATTGTTTCATGTAAAAAAATAATTAACTGATCAATAACTAACACAAATTTTAAAATTTTCACTTGAGTAATTTTATTTTAACTATACTGTTCTAATAACCATTACAAAATTATTGAAATATATTTATTATCATCTCTTAAATAGTTATATTTGGAGATAATTTCATATTTTTTATCATGTCATATGGGTAAATTAATAAAAATTATGTATGCCTTTTATGATTTTATTTCATATTTATTTTCTTTAAATATAATCATTTTTCTACAACTAACTTTTTTAAGATTGTAATTGTTATTTAATTATGCTTAAATTTTGAATCAATATGGGATCCTAATCGTAGTATAATGAATGGTAATTAAACCATATTTGATATTCCAAGTGGTATGATAAGTTTCTATGAATGCATAATTCACTTCCAAATTAAGGAACATTCATTTTCTATATATGTAGATTTATCTTAAAGTAATGAATTTTCATTTTACTTCATTTTATATTTATAAATTATTCAATTTCATTATTATTATTATTTTTATAAAAATTTTGTATAAAATTTATTTAACATATTATGCCTCTTTACATTTACAATTCTCTTTTAATTAATTAATATTTTAAAAACATATTTACATTTTTTTGAATTTGTATCAAAATAGATTTTATTTTAATGTTAACATAGGTTTGAATATTAAATATAATTTTTTAACATGTTATTATGTAATGAAATTACATAATAAACCTATTCTACAGTTTCAGTTTTCCAGTGTTAATTATCAGTGAAATTGTTTAACTAAAAGAGTTTTTACTAATAAAAATATATTTTCCCACATGTTATTCTGTTATAAAATTACATAATTTTAGGTCATGGTTTCTAGTATTTTCCTTATATATAGGTTCTTGTTGAAAAACCCCTTCTAAATGTTTTATTTTTGAATGAACATGATGCTAACTTAGGATTAAAGTGTTGAGTTATATACCAATAGATGTCAATTTCATTAAATAATTTATTTACTGGTTATTAAAAATGTGAATTCATATTTATAATACATATTGAGTGTTGAGTTTAAATTCAAGTTTTCTGTTACTATGACATGTTTATTGTATTATTATTTTTTATTATAATTTGTTCCTAATATTAATTCGTTACATTCTTTCAAACTTTAAAATACTTACATATATATTTTTAGAGAATTATTTCATGCTGATTTAATGAGGGTTGTATAGTAAAGAGAGATATTTTTAAGTTAAACTCTAGTAGTTGGATATAATCATGAGTTTTAATGATAACATGGAATTTTATGCATCTATTGATTCATTTCCTCTTTATCAATGGGCTTGAGATTTATAAAAAAATTTATTCCAAAAACATTTTTTTTTTGTAACTTTATTAACTCTTTGAAAAATCTAATTAATATTGTTCACAAGGTTGATGATCATATCGTTGAGAATCAATGGAAAATATAATGATTACCCCTCTCCCCTAACCCATAGACTTAGGGAGTATAAAAAAGTGTCCATAGATATATTCTGAGATTATATTTTCTTCACGTTCTTCTATAGTTAAACATTGGTTGTACTCTCTTTAAATTTCAATTTTTGGGGTTTAATGCTAAATTCTAATTGATGTATATGATTTTTTATAGAATAAATAAAGTTGATTTTTCAAGATTAAAGGTGTAATTTTAGTATATTAATTTAGATTATAACACCCTCTTATCATATATGAGTGCATATTTTAATTTGAAATGGTTTTTAGCAGTTATACTATAACTTACTAATATGCATCTTTTGGTCTACGGTTGATCTAATATCACTTTTCTGGATCTTAAAATATAATAAATAACTACTAGACTGGTATTTATGAAGGTTATTGTAACCCTATTGGTTTAATGAGCATGATAATGTGTTTTTTGACAAAAATAATTGTAAAATTTCATTAATAACATACACTTGTTTTCTCAGAATCTAAATTTCTCATTTTATAAAACTATTCTACATGTGTTGAAGATTTAGAAGGGTGTTACACATGTTTATTTTGGGTATTAATTATTTTTTCATGAATCATTTATATTTTATATATATAAAAAGGGTTGAAAATATATCTAATATATTTTAGATCCTTAGCATTGAACTATATTAAGAAACATGTGCATAAATGGATTTAACATGGCATATTCGTACTATGACTTTTCCCCTGAATAATTTTCGGACTACATAGATTAAATTTTTTAATTAGGTTTTTATTGAATTTTTAATTTAATTTATTTATTTTCATTAATGTTAAATATAATTTTTTAAGGAACTTCATTGGTTCAAAAAATATTATTTTCTTCAAGTTAGAAGGTTGAAATTCTATGGCTGAATTCAAAGGATAATAAAGACTATCAAGGGATTTTCTTCTTATTTTTCATTTTTGTAGGTGTTTCTGTTTGTTTTTTTATGTTCATGTTTTTTAAAGTCGTTTTGATCTCAAAAATTTGAAAATTAAATTTATTTTCCCTATTGAAGAAATCACTTTATTCCTAGTTTAATTTTTTTTCAATGTAATAAGTGGTCTACAAGCTCATTTTTTTCTTACATAAAAATTAATATGAGAGTTCAATAAAAACAAATACATGTAACCTATTAGATATTTACTAAATTATTTATTAAAACACTCTTTCATGTTCAGATATTTTAATATTATTTAAAAAAATTTGTTTACATACTACTGAATTTTTTATAGGGTTTCAAGAGTTTTCTTTGTATAATTCTCATTCAAAATCCTTTAACATTGTTCACTTTGATTTTTTTTAAAAATCCATGATTATCTCTAATTATTAAATGATCAATTATAATCATGTCTTTATTACTTTTAGTGGATATTTATATGATAGTTTTTAAAAAAACTACTCAATTACTTGTTTAATTTAATACATCTATTTTAATGTTAGGTTTATAATGTATGAAGATGTTAATTAGACATGTATTTTTCAATCTATATTATTTTAGGAATTGAATGGGGAAAACCTAAATTATAACGACCCAAAGTTTTTCAATGGAAAATTCCCTTCTTATATTTATGTCATAAAAACACAAAATAATGAACTACGAAGTGATAAGTGACCTTTAAACATAATTTTGTCACCCCTATGTTTGGAATTTTAAAAATCGGACATACACAGTTGTGTTCAAGATAGTTTTTAGAGTCTAATGAAACAAAAATAATTTTTGGTGAATAGTAACCTACCCTTATGAATAGTAACCTACCCTTATGAATAGCAATATGACCCTTATGAACAGTAAATATGAGTAACATTACCTATGAATAATAAAATAAAATTTAGACAACTTAGAAAGTAACAATTTGACCTTAGTAAACATTTTTTGTATTCTATAAGTCATAAACTAATAATTATAATTAATTAATTAATTTAAAAGAATATTTATTCTCCTGAAATGTATTCATAAATTATTGAATCAATGTATAATAGTTTTTAGATAATTTTATAAGACCCTACGTAATTTTTGAAAGAACTACAAAATCAGTTTTAATTTTAAAATCTGTTTTTTTAAGTAAATTATGATTTTAATTAAATATTAAATTCAATAATATTTAGAAAACTATTTTTGAAAAATGGACTTAATTTTTGGATTCTACACGTCGAAAAATGGTTGGGGTAAGGTTTTGGGATATTTCTGAGATACTTGAATTTTTTGTGAATAGTAGAATACATTAATTTACCATATAAATACATTTTAACCCACTATTCCTGACATTACAAGTGATTTAAGCACCCAAATCCTGAACTCAAATGTCTTATTTACTATTATTAGACATCCAAGACTCACTATTCCTTGTCTTAGGTGAAATTAATAAACTAATCAATTTTATATTAAGGAAACCCCTCTCCCCTCAACTATAAAAGCCACCCTTCACTCCCTCTTTTCATCACACCTCTCAAGCTCCATTCCTTTTCTAAACTCTGCACAAACACCATCCCTAGCCCCTCCCCCACGTCCAATAGCAGCTGGTATCATCCAAAGACCAATCCTAGCTTCCTTAATGAGGTTCTCAAGAGGAAGATTCTAAATGTAATTTCTCTCCCTATTCTCCTTTAATTTCCTTTCAAATTCAAGTTCCTTTCTTGATCTCTCCCAACCTATCTTCATCAAAATTGTTTTTTAACTCCATTATTGTACATATACTTTAATTGTATGATTCTAATGGTATATTATATCACCCCACACCCTTTCCCTCTCCCTTTTATTTTATTAAAGAGAACGTTGTTCATGTGGTGTTAATTTATCACCTTCAAAAACAACATGCTCTCTTCTTCCATTTCTACCTTCAGATCTGGTCATGAAACCATTTTTATGGTTGAAACAGAATATTTTATATATATTATGTTCTATTTTATGTTCTGGAAATAACCTATGGCCAAATTACTAAGTAAAAGTTAAAACGAGTTCGTTGTGATCCAAAAACCGCTCAAATTAACCCAAATAATCTTCATTTAATTCTTATCTAATGATTCGTCCACATGGATATAATATAACTCATTATGAAATCATTCAAGCTTCTGTAATATCATTAATAACACGTAATATCAGTTCTGGATATTTACACATGATCTACCCAAACATCAATTTAAGAATACAAGTGGACTGCTCAAGAAAACCATGAAAACGAACATCCCCGGTCAATGTTTTTAAACTCTATAAGTCATCCAAAAGAACATAATATGAAATAATGAAACCAGAATGAACCCTATTAATGTATAAAAGGTTCTAGAATTTCTAATTAATTAATATAATGTCAATATACATGACATTAAAGAGAAGGAGGTATTCGAGTACAAGGTAAGGGGAAATCTCGAACTGAATTTTCTTCCTTCAGGTTCTCCGTCTTTCACTCCATTTTTGATATGGTTACACCTCAAAGATCAGTTTTTCATCATTTACATTACTTTTCTGGGATATACATGTTTGTCACTAGTTTTTATGTCCATCAAAATGCTTTCCAAAAGAACTCTTCTTTCAAGATCTCACCTTTTACCTCTCATTCAAGGTTGATGGTTCTTGTATCGTGTATGTTGTTCCCTCTTTCTTTTGGGAACCCAAAGCTTATGAATGTGTTATTATGAGATGAAACCCATTCCTTTCCATGAGTTATTTATGTACATGTTTGATATGTGTTCTATGTGTCAATCATGATAATGATAATGTTATCATGTGATGGGTGTGCCCGGAATTATATAGCGCAATATGAATGTTTAAATGTGACGGGTGCTCCCGGAATTATACAGCGCTCCAATGCATTGGGTAAAGTGATGAATCTCATGAGTAAATGTGAAATTATGTGTGAACAAGATGCTAGCTTTGCTCACAAGTATGTGTGGTAGTTAACCACTAAGACATGATGTTTTATTTTTATGCATTGCCACATTTCAAGTTTATTGTTTATGCTCCTCTCATGTTCATGATCTTTTGCCTATGTCATGATTATGCTCACCCCATGATGTATTGTTCTTATCTATCCTCTTACTGGGCTTTTATCTCAACCCTTTATATGTATATCCTCAGGTGGCTACATGTACTAAGGATAGGACAAGTGACAATAAGAAGCAATAGAAGAAGAAATTAAATGAATGTTTATGCTTAAAGTTGTATTTGTTATGTATGGTCCTAGTTTTCCCAAGACACTAAACCTCTGGATCCTCCATGTGTAATAATATTATGTTTTTGATCTTTGAAATGATGTAATAGTAATGTAAGAAAAGGTCGGGTCTCTATAGTTGGTATCAGAGGAAAGGTTTAGTTAATTTGGGAATTAGGATTAGTAAACCCTAGAGAAAACCTCTAACATAAGAATAAGTACAAACACATACACAAGAACATTTACCTAGGGATCCCATATGTTATGTTTTTGGTATAATTGTTTAAATGAATAAGTTATTCATGAATTTTTTACTTATGTTTTGTTCTAACCTTTTCTATTTTAGAAAATGGTGGGAACCAGGATAAATCAGGCCAACAACTCTTGCGAGGGCAAATGCAACGATTGCCCGAACGACATCCCCATTGATTTTGGAGGTGGAGTTCAAAACTTCATGGCGATTCTTACCCAATTATCTCTGGTTATGAATAATAATCATAATAATGGGCAATGTCCTCCTTAACCAAAGAGGGAGAAACTAGCAATCGAATGTTTTATGCGGCAATGACCACCGACGTTTTGTGGATCTTCTGATCCACTAGTTGTGGAACAGTGGGTCAACTTAATGGAGAAGATATTTTCTGTTCTTCACACTTCCGAGACGGAGAAGGTGACTCTATCCATTTATCATCTAGATGGAGAAGCTGATCAATGGTGGGATTTTATTAAGAACACAAATCCAATGGTGGAAATTGAAGAGATGGAATGGGAAGACTTTAAGATAATGTTTCTTAATAAGTACTTCCCAAGATCTCTCTGCATGAATATGGAGAGAGAATTCATAGAGCTCAAGCAAAAAGAAGGAGAATCTGTCACAACCTATGAAGAAAATTTCACAAGGCTCACAAGGTATGATTCGGGTTTTGTTATAAAAATTGATAGAAAAATTGATAGATTCTTTAGTGGATTAAAACCACATCTTCGAAAGGCTCTTTCAATTCGAGACTTTGGGAGTTATGAAGAAGTTGTTCGGTGTGATCTCAAAGTGGATATGGAGTATGGATAATGGTCCCATGGCTATGGTGATAAGAAAAGAATTATGGAGTTTCACGCCAGTGGATCTAATGACAAAGGTGGGAAGAAAACACAACGACCCACATGCCAAAAATGTGGGAAGTTTCATAATGGGAACTGCCTCAAAGGGACGGGTAAATGCATCAAGTGTGGGAAAGGACACCTTGCTCATGAGTGTCGAAAAGACATGAAAAGGAAGGATAATGTAGCCAATGAAAGGAGAGAACCACTCGTGGTTCAATGCTACAACTGTAGGGAGCTAGGGAACTATTCAAACCAGTGCACTAAACCTCGTGCTCTCGAGGGTAATCAGCGCCATCAACCACCAAAGCCAAAGGAACAAGGGAAGGCTTATGCCATCACTAATGCGGAGGTGGAATATGATAATGAAGTCATACAGGGTACACTTCCTATTCACTCAAGAATGTAAAAAGTCTTGTTTGATTCTGGTTCTACGCATTCCTTTATATCTTGCAAGTTTGCTAGAACTATAGAATTGAAGCTTCAGAACCTTGAAGTAGAGATATCTGTAAAAAAACGAAGTTGTGCAATCATTGCAACACAAGTGTTTTACTCTTATCCTGTTGATGTGTGTGGGAAGATTCTTCCAGAAAATCTCATAATACTTCCCTTTGTTGGATTTTACGCTATAATGGGAATAGATTGTCTCTCGTTATATAGAGCACATATCAACTATCGGGAAAATGAAGTATATTTTCATATTCCGAACCATCCGATGCTCCTCTAGAAATGCAAGGAAGATCATGAATCTCCTTTGAGAAATCCTCCAATGGTTTGGGTGTTGATTCCCTATGAAGAATCATACCTCGCCCAAATGATTGAGTCGAAGGAAAGTTCCAACCTTGAGGAAATCCCCATCATAAGGGAATATGGTGATGTGTTTCCCGAAGAGTTTCCTGGAATTCCCCCAGATCGTGAGGTAGATTTCTCAATTGAACTCATAACTAGAGCTACTCCTATCTCGAAGTGCCCCTATAGGATGGCTCCTATCGAACTGGAGGAGTTAAAGAAGCAGCTGCAAGAGCATCTAGACAAAGGGTCCATATGCCCTAGTGAATCACCTTGGGGTGCGCCAGTGCTCTCTGTGAAGAAGAAGGATGGAACCATGCGGCTGTGTATCGATTATCAGGAACTCAACAAGATCACCACAAAGAACAAGTATCCTCTCCCAAGGATTGATGACTTGTTCAATCAGATGAGAGGAGCTCAATACTTCTCAAAGGTGGATCTTCATTCTGGATATCATCAGGTAAAGGTGAAGAAGGATGATATTCAGAATACTGCCTTCCGTACAAGGTATGGGCACTATGAGTTTTTGGTGATGCCCTTTGGACTTACTAATTCCCCTGCAATCTTCATGGATTTGATGAATAGAGTCTTTAGAAATTACCTCGACAAATTTGTGGTAGTGTTTATCGATGATATTCTCATCTACTCCAAGAGAAAGGAGGAACATGAAGAACATCTAAGACTTGTGTTGGGGACATTGAGAAAGGATAAGTTGTACACCAAGTTCAGCAAGTGTGCCTTTTGGATGAATCAAGTCATGTTCTTGGGACATGTGATCACAAGTGAGGGAATTTCTGTGGATCCTTCAAAGAAAAAGGCAATTGATGAATGGCCCCGACCCTCTAGTGTCACAGAAATCCGTAGTTTTCATGGATTATCTGGGTAATATCGACGTTTTGTGAGAAACTTCTCACGATTGTCAAGCCTGCTAACTAAGTTAACAAGGAAAGGGGTAAAGTATGTCTGGACGGATGAATGTGAGGGAAGCTTCAAGGAGCAAAAGAGAAGTCTGATCACTGCACCTGTACTCACACTACCGAAAAGTGGAGAACGTTTTGTGATATACAGCGATGCTTCAAAGAAAGGTTTGGGTTGTGTACTCATGTAAAATGATAATGTGATAGCCTACGCCTCACGATAGTTGAAGATCCATGAGCAGAACTACCCGACGCATGATCTAGAGCTGGCAGCCGTGATTTTTGCCTTGAAAATCTTGCGGCACTACCTTTATGGTGAGAAGTGTGACATATACACCAACCACAAGAGCCTAAAGTATATATTAACCCAAAAAGAGCTCAAAATGCATCAAAGGAGATGGTTAGAGCTAATCAAGGATTACGATTTCTCTATTCACTATCATCCTGGGAAGGCGAACAAGGTAGATGATGCTCTAAGCAGGAAAGAACCTACTACTCTATCCATGTTGAGGATTGAGAAAGACCCTATCTTCTTGTATATGCAAAGGATGGATTTGGAAATCATAAGGGCAGGGGATACATCTTACCATGCCCAAATGATTGCGCAACCATCCATCCAATAGAAGATTAAATAAGCACAAAGGCATGATGTGGAGATACAAAAGAGGGTGAATGCAGTAAAGGAAGGGAAGCTGCAAGAGTTCCATATCGACGATGATGGTGTGATTCGGTTTGGAACGCAACTTTGTGTGCCTTCATCACCCGGGATAAAGAAAGAGCTATTGGATAATGCACACAGCTCAACTTTCTCTATCCATCATGGAAGTACCAAGATGTATTGTGATCTCCGAGAGCACTTCTGGTGGGATAACATGAAGAAAGAGATTGCGGAATATATATCAAGGTGCTTGGTATGTCAGCAATTTAAAGCTGAGCCGCAAAAGTCCAAAGGTATGATGCAGCCATTTCCTATACCGATGTGGAAATGGGAAAAATGTTACTATGGACTTTGTCACGGGTCTCCCAAAAACATCAAATGGAAATAATGTGATATGGGTTGTGGTTGATCGACTCACCAAGACTGCCCATTTTATCACTATTCGGTAAGACCTCTCACTTGAACAACTTGAAAGGATATATGTGAAGGAAGTAGTGAGATTGCACAGTGTTCCACTCTCGATTCTCTCTGACCGTGATCCAAGGTTTACATCTAAGTTCTGGAGGAGCCTTCAACATGCTTTGAGTACTGAGTTAAATTTCAGCATGAGCTATCACCCCCAAACTGATGGCCAGTCTAAAAGGACTATTCAGACACTTGAAGATATGCTAAGAGCCTAGTCTCTTGAATTCAAAGGTGTTTGGGATCAGCATCTCCCATTAGTTGAGTTCTCATACAACAATAGCTTCCACTCGAGTATTCAGATGGCTCCGTATGAAGCTCTTTATGGGAAGTGATGTAGAACTCCAACCTTTTGGGATGAAGTTGGAGAACGAAAGCTACTTGGTCCCGATCTTGTTCAAGAGATCACAGAGAAGGTTCAAGTCATCCAGAAACACATCAAAGCTGCTCAAAGTCAGAAAAAGAGCTAGGCTGACAATCGTTGAAGGGACTTGGAGTTCGATGTGGGAGATAAAGTCTTCCTTAGAATATGTCCATGGAAGAGAGTCATGTGATTCGGGAAGAAAGGGAAGCGAAGCCCAAGGTACATTGGCCCCTATGAGATCCTTGACCACATAGGATTCATGGCCTATCGTCTGGCACTTCCGCCGAATATGGCTCAAGTCCATGATATGTTTCATGTATCACTACTGAGGAAGTACATACCAGACCCATCACATGTACTAAACTCAGAGGTGGCGCAGCTGGAAGATGATCTCTCCTATGATGAGCAGCCGGTAAAAATTATGGACCGAAGTGATAAGGTTCTACGCAACAAGACAACCCGCCTTGTCAAAGTGTTGTGGAGGAACCATAAGTTTGAGGAAGCAACTTGGGAACCAGAAGAGGAAATGAAGGAGAAGTACCCTCACCTGTTTCTATAAACTTAAATTTCGGGGGAGAAATTTCTTAAGGGGGGAAGAATGTAACGACCCAAATTTTTTAAATGGAAAATTCCCTTCTTATATTTATGTCATAAAAACACAAAATAATGAACTACGAAGTGATAAGTGACCTTTAAACTTAATTTTGTCACCCCTATGTTTGGAATTTTAAAAATCCGACATACACAGTTGTGTTCAAGATAGTTTTTAGAGTCTAATGAAACAAAAATAATTTTTGGTGAATAGTAACCTACCCGTATGAATAGTAACCTACCCTTATGAATAGTAATATGACCCTTATGAATATTAAATAAGAGTAACATTACCTATGAATAATAAAATAAAATTTAGACAACTTAGAAAGTGACAATTTGACCTTAGTGAACTTTTTTGGTATTTTATAAGTCATAAATAATTAATTATAATTAATTAATTAATTTAAAAGAATTTTTATTCCCCTAAAATGTATTCATAAATTATTGAATCAATTTCTAATAGTTTTTAGATAATTTTATAAGACCCTACGTAATTTTTGAAAGAACTAAAAAATCAGTTTTAATTTTAAAAACTGTTTTTTTAAGTAAATTATGGTTTTAATTAAATATAAAATTAATAATATTTAGAAAATTATTTTTGAAAAATGGACTTCATTTTTGGATTCTACAAGTCGAAAAATGGTTGGGGTAAGGTTTTGGGATTTTTCTGAGATACTTTAATTTTTTGTGAATAGTAGAATACATTAATTTACCATATAAATACATTTTAACCCACTACTCCTGACATCACAAGTGATGTAAGCACCCAAATCACGAACTCACATGTCTTATTTACTATTCTTAGTCATCCATGAATAAATATTCCTTGTCTTAGGTGAAATTAATAAAATAATCAATTTTATATTAATGAAACCCCTCTCCCCTCCACTATAAAAGCCAGCCTTCACTCCCTCTTTTCCTCACACCTCTCAAGCTCCAACCCTTCTCTAAACTCTGCCCAAACACATTCCCTAGCCCCTCCCCCACGTTCAAAAGCTTCTAGTCTCATCAAAAGACCAATCCTAGCTTTCTTAATGAGGTTCTCAGGAGGAAGATTCTAAAGGTAATTTCTCTCCCTATTCTCCTTTAATTTCCTTTCAAGTTCAAGTTCCTTTATTGATCTCTACCAAGCTATATTCATCAAAATTGTTTAATAACTCTAGTATTATACATATAATGTAATTTTATGATTCTAATTTTATATTATATCACCCCACACCCTTTCCATCTCCATTTTATTTTATTAAAGAGAACGTTGTTCATGTGGTGTTAATTTATCACCTTCAAAAACAACATGCTCTCTTCTTCCATTTCTACCTTCAGATCTGGTCATGAAACCATTTTTATGGTTGAACCAGAATATTTTATATATATTATGTTCTATTTTAATTTCTGGAAATAACATATGGGCAAATTACTAAGTAAAACTTAAAATGAGTTCATTGTGATCCAAAAACCGCTCAAATTAACCCAAATAATCTTCATTTAATTCTTATCTAATGATTCATCCACATGGATCTAATATAACTCATTATAAAATCATTCAAGATTCTATAATATAATTAATAACATGTAATATCAGTTCTGGATATTTACCCATGATCTACCCAAACATCAATTTAAGAATACAAGTGGACTGCTCAAGAAAACCATGAAAACGAACACCCCCATTCAATGTATTTAAACTCTATAAGTCATCCAAAGGAACATAATATGAAATAATGAAACCAGAATGAACCCTATTAATGTATAAAAGGTTCTGTAATTTCTAATTAATTAATATAATGTCATTATACAGGAAATTAAAGAGACGGTGGAATTCGAGTACAAGGTAAGGTGAAATCTCGAACCCAATTTTCTTCCTTCGGGTTCTCCCTCTTTCACTCCATTTTTGATATGGTTACTCCTCAAATATCATTTGTTCATCATTTCCTTTACTAATCTGGGATATACATGTTTTTCACTGGTTTTTATGTCCATAAAAATGTTTTCCAAAATAAGTCTTCTTTCAAGATCTCACCTTTTACCTCTCAATCAAGGTTGATGGTTCTTGTATCATGTATGTTGTTCCCTCTTTCATTTGGGAACCCAAAGATTATGAATGTGTTATTATGAGATGACACCCATTCCTTTACATGGGTTATTTATGCACATGTTTGATATGTGCTATATGTGTCAATCATGATAATGATAATGTTATGATGTGACGGGTGGGCCCGGAATTATATAGCGCAATATGAATGTTAAAATGTGACGGGTGCACCCGGAATTATACAGCGCTCCAATGCATTGGGTAAAGTGATTAATATCATGAGTAAATGTGAAATGATGTGTGAACAAGATGCTAGCTTTTTTCACAAGTATGTGTTGTATTTAACCTCTAAGACATGATGTTTCATTTTTATGCATTTCCACATTTCAAGTTTATTGTTTATGCTCCTCTCATGTTCATGATCTTTTGCCTATGTCATGATTATGCTCACCCAATGATTTATTGTTCTTATCTATCCTATTACTAGGCTTTTAGCTCACCCATTTTTATGTATATCCTCAGGTGGCTACATTTACTAAGGATAGGACAAGCGCCAATAAGAATCAATAGAAGAAGAAATTAAATGAATGTTTATGCTTAAAGTTGTATTTGTTATGTATGGTCCTAGTTTTCCCAAGACACTAAACCTCTGGATCCTCCATGTGTAATACTATTATGTTTTTTATCTTTGAAATGATGTAATAGTAATGTAAGAAAAGTCCAAGTCGCTATATAAATGATCAAAAATGAAATAAAGTTACTTCCAATATTGATTCTCTACTTCCAGTCTTCTTTCTACCCACTACACCAAATTTAGAATCTATGTTTTTTAACCAGATTGGGTGATCTTTTCCAAAGAAGTTATTTCAAACCTATATCTTTGTAATGATTTTAAATATTCATCTTCATGGGAATTTTTTCACTTGTACTAAAATTTTTAATTAAAATTTAAGAAAAATTCTTCAAAACTTTTTTTATTGGCTATTGTTTTATAGGTAGGATGTCGTTCCGTGATAAAATATAGTTTTTTATACTGTGAAATTTTTCTTGTTCTTAATACATGCTATTTATATGCGTATTTTGTTAATGTTCGTGTTGAAACTAGTAATTTATATAATGTATCTTCATAAGGGTGTTTTCCAATTTGAAATGTGGGTAGAATTGAATATCTTTTTTGATTTTCAAACAATAATTCTTTTTTAAAACCAGGGAAGTTGTTCAGATATTGTTCAAAGAGTATGAAACACCCTATTTCTGAAATGGTCATTTACATATATAGAAATTAGTGGTTAAGAGGGTTAATCATGTCAAGTCTACTTTGTTGAATTAACCTCAATATTGAAAGATTTATAATAATTCTTAGGCTCTATTTAGTGGATTATACAAAGATATGAATAGTATTTTAAGTGGAGAGTAAAATTATAGCGATAAAATAGAGTGCTTAGGGTGTTTGACATATTCTTAAGCTTACCAAAATGTAATATTTGTATGATTTAAATGTTTTTCTAAATTCTAAGATAAAATTTTAAGAGGAATATCATGTTTTTTAGGGGGAAAGCATGTCCAGTTCATATTAACACAAAATGTGTGATTTTTTTCCTTAACTATGTTTTTTAAGGTGAAAGTTACATGTTGAATTTGTATGCAACGAAGTAAGAAATGAATCCCTAAATAGTTACATAGAAATAATAATTGGGTAATGTTTAGGTAATTAACCTTGAAATGATATATAGGATATTGAAACCATTTTTACCTAAGTATAAGATTGGTATTCTTTAAATGGTTTTTGAAATGCTAAGAAAAATGTTTAAGATGAATATAATATGGATTTTCAGGGGGAAAGAAAGTCCAAAATATGTTAGACTCAAATGTGTGATGTTCCGTAACTATTTTTGACAAGGTTCTAGTTACATATTTAATTTATATGTAATAAATCTAGAAATACATTCTTAAATGGTTACATAAGAAGAATAATTGGGTAATAGATAAGTAATTAACCTTGAAATTAAATATGGGATATTGAGACCTTGTTTTTACAAAGTGTAAGTTTGGTATTCTTTAAATTAATTTCTAAATGCTATGAAATATATATAATATTAATTTGGTATTTATTTTATGGATGAAATCATTTCGAATGTATATTAAATGAGATTGTGTGATGTTCCTTAACTAGGTTTGTTAAGTTTTGAGTTACATGCTAGATTTATATGTGATAAATCTATAAATGAATCCCTAAATGGTTACATAGGAAGAATAATTGGGTAATGGTTGGGTAATTAACCTTGACATGAAATATAGGATATTGATACCTTTTTTTACCAATGTTTAAGAATTGTAATCTTTAAATGGTCTGTTAAATTCAAGGAAAATGTTTAAGAATAATATGGTGTTGATTTTTAGGGATAAAACGTTACCAATGTATGTTAAACTAGAAAGTGTGATGTTCGTTAACTAGGTGTGTTATGGTGTGAGTTACATAGTTAATTTATATGTAATGAAGCTGGAAATGAATCCTTAAATGATTACAAATTAATAATAATTTGTTAATGGATGGTTTAATAACCTTGACATGAAATGTGGAATATTGATACATTATTTTACCAAATTTTAAGATTTTTATGATTTAAATGTTTTAATAAATGATATTAAAAAATTAATCAGGATATAATTTTGATTTTAAGGGGGAAATCATGTCAAATGTCTGTTAAAAAATAATATATGATGAACTTACTTAATTGGGTTTGTTAAGGTGTGGGTTACATGCTGAATTTTTATTTAATAAATCTGTAAATGAATCCTTAAATAGTTACATAAGAAAAATTATTGGGAAATGGTTGGATAATTAACCTTGATGTGAAATATGGTATATTGAGACCTTCTTTTTCCAAATTTTAACATTGGTATTATTTAAATGGTTTCAAAAATTCTGTATAATGTTTAAGAGAAGTATAGTATTGATTTTAAGGAGGAAATAAATACCAATGTAATATTGAACTAGAATTTTTGATGATGTTTCTTAACCAGGTTTGTTAAGGTGTTATTTACAATCTAAATTTATATGTAATGGAGAAAAAAATGAATCCTTTAATGGTTACATAGGAATAATAATTGGGTAATGGTTGGTTAATTAACCTTGACATTAAATATACAATATTGAGACCATGTTAGAGGTTTTTTATGTTTATTAAGTTATGGAAATTGTGATCTTTAATACAGAAAATGGATTTATATGTGCATGTTGATTTCACATTCTATGTAGAAGATAATGATTGATCATGGGTAAGAAATGATGTAATAAGTTATGTTTTCAACAATTTATGATATGTGTATTACTAACCATATTGTTTTATTCTTGAGTTATGGTAATGGTAACTTACAGGTGGCCTATGATGGGTTGAGTTACAACATTCCCAGATATGGAATAATTGGCCACAAAAGTAATGAAACTTTCTTCAATTACACTATTAATTATATTCTCACACACTAACTCTGTGAGTTAATAGAGGTTTTTGTGGTCTTAACAAAGGATTATGTTCTCAATCACTATAATTAATACCTTTTTGTGCATATAAACTGAATCAACAATGTTCAATGTAATGGAAAGTGGAATATATAGATATAGGTATTCAAAAGTTTTAATATTTTTCTAAAATATTACATGTTATTAAGGATTTTTTTTTCACACTTCGTTCCATTATCTCTTTTAGTTTAAATGATTATGTATTGGTATGTATAACTTACGTTTGAGTTTAGTTTGACTATTTGGAATTTTGGAGTGTTTCAGTATATTATATAATAAATAATTTAGTGAAAAAGACTGGTAGATGGAATTATGAAATAATTCTCCGAAATCAACAAGTGTTAAAACTTAATTTCTTGTTATGTTATTCGTGTAATATTACAATTGAAACAAGGGTTAAATGATTTACAGAATAACTTATAATATTCAATATTGTGTAGAATCGTTTAGTTTTATCCATTTTAGGTTATAATAAATTTTTTAAGCATTATTTTATGATTCATTATACATATTTGTAATGTATATGAAAATAATTTAAATGATAAATGATTTTTAGCATCTTTTTGATATGGGTGGTGTTGTTTGTTGTTGTAACTAGAAACAGATGGAGGATATGAGTTTAGGAAGATGTAGGTTTTAGATTAAGAGTTTTTTTAGGGAATATGGAGCATATATCCATGTTTTTAACTATGTATGTAGGTTTTAATTTCCATAAATTTAATCCATGGAAGTATCGGGAAATTTCGATGGTTTTAAATTGTGTCTATACATTATCTTCTTCCACAGTTTTAATCATGTTCATAAGGTAAAATATACATGTTTAAACTAAGTATATACCTAGAAATTTTTATATTTTAAACCATGGTTATAGATTACCTTTTTCTATAGTTTTAACCATGCTCTTAGGCTCCAATTTCCATGGATAAACCACGGGTGTAGCTAGAAATTTCCACGGTTTGAAGTGTGGTTATACATGATATACTTCCATTATTTTAACCATAAAAATTGATATGGACTATTCCAATATATATATATCCACCAATGTTTTGAAGACCATTTAAATAGTCTATTTCCATAATTATTTTTCCTATATTCATAGTTCCAAACCTTGTCCATAGGTGAATTTTGAATTTGTGGATCACATTACAAGGTGGTAGTCTTTCATATAGACAAGCAATGTTATCTTACTCTCAAATAATGCAAAGTATGAATTTATATATGATATAATAATTCCAAAAGTATAATAATATAGAAAACATCAAATATTAACATTTAATTCATCATTATATATTGTCATGTTAGTTGGTGGTGGAAAATGAATAGTTAAAAACTGAAGGACTTATAATAATAAGTAAAACAAAAACACATAGTAAAAAAATTTAACTTTTCTTTGGACAACCTATTTAAATTAAACCAAAATCCTTCCTAGATTGTATTTATGATCCTAAAGTGGCCTCTAAAACGTTATTATTGCTGTAAGGAAGATATTTAGTAACCTCTTTTCTAAACTAAAAGGGTTTTGGATGTGTGAAGAGGATAGAAGAATGGTTGGCCTTCTATAAGTTGGGAAGAGGATAAACATTGTATTTTAGAAATGAATAATGTTTTCCCATGTTCGTCACAATACAAAAGTCATAAAAATGGATCATTTTAGTAAATTAGAGGTTTTATGTTTTAAATATATATATACAATGGGATTTGGATAATTTTCTAGGATATTTTTTCACTTATTTTTTTTATTTTAACCCACCATCAAACTCATTTTAACCTTAACCATGGTAATTAAATATTAGTGTTTTTACTACTCATCTTGACCAAAAGTTATGTTCACCTTTTTATATAATATAAATTTTTATGATTCAAAATATGGATCCATTTTTCTAAATTTCATTAAGATTATTGGAGAATATAATTTAAAATTAAACTAATAGATGTAATGAGAAATTGGTTCTTGAAAGATGAAATGTTCAAAAGTATAAAAGGTTTTATATCAAATTTAAATATAAAAATGAATATAATGACCTAAATTAGTTTAATAGATATAAAATTGAACTAATTTTACATTTAAAACCATTTTAAAAGAAATAAAATTATATCATAAATTCTTTAAATGAAAAATGTAGTTTCCACTAAAAAACTTAATTTTGAACTATTCATCAAAAAATAATCTTTTCAAAAAAATACAAAAAAATCACCCTAAAATAATTATGAAATTATGATTTCAAAAAATAAGTTTATTTTATCAAATTAGTTTTCTATAAGTGTCTAAAATTAATTTTATTGTTGTTCAAAAAAATAAAGAATGGTCGTGTTTAAAAAATAATATTAACAGTTTGTCTTGATTCGTTAAAACTCAGTGTTTCCAATAACGCAAGCTATCAAAGAAATTAAATTTATTCAAAAAAATATTGCATAAAATTTAGGGTTTTTACATTATAGAAATAGTAAAATTAATTTTACACTTGAAATAATGTCACTCTGATAAAAATATTTGATGATACTTTTGTCTCATCATATCATCAAGTTCTCACATAGCTTCATCTAACAGATGGTTTCACCAAAAAACTGTTACTTGGTTAGTGATCTTGTTTCATAGAAATTTATTTATTTAATTAAACATATCCAATGTTTAGTCCTTATAAGAGGTATATTTCTCAATTTTATAAACTCTTAGTTTAGTACATGTGAAGGATCAAGTATGTACTACCTCAAGAGAGATACATGGAACATATCAAGAACTTGAGTGAGATTTTGTTGAACTTCTAGCCGATAGGCTACCGTACCGATACGATCAAGAATTTGAAAGGTTCCATTATAACTAGAGATAAGTCTTTCCATCCTACCAAATCATATTACCCTCTTCTATGGAAAAATTCATAGAAACACATTATCATTTACTTCAAATTCAAAATCACGCACGTGATTATAAACATAACTTTTCTATCAACTTTATGTTGACCTTATCTATTGTTGAATGGATATAAATTTATTTAGTATTTATGAAGATATCTCAAGTACCAATAGAATTATTTTACAAAATTCATTCTAATATGTTTCATTTATATACTACTTTCCGTTTAGAGCTTCATAAGGATCCATTTTAATTCTCGAGGGAAGGACTTTGTTGTATGAAAACTAAAATAAAGAAATCAGTTGATCCCATGCAAATTTAGAATCCATATAACAATATATCAATATATACTATATGGTTTTGATTACTCTCTCACACATAACATCTATCTAATAATGATACTTAGTTCAAAAACCCACTTTTGGATTAAGAGATTTCTGAAAATTTCACAAGAAATATGAGGTAAACCTCATATCTCGATTAGATAAAGTTTAATGTTGTACTCTATGAAACCTTACCACTTACATAATTTATTTATTGGAACTTTTATTCAGATAGAAACATTATCTAATAGTGATGAAGTGTATTGAATTTTAAAGTCATTTGAATACAACCCATATAGAAATACACCCTTAAGATGTTTTGGGGAGTCTGATGATAAAATCAATGGTGATGTTTTCCCATTTCCATTCTATTAAGGGTAATGGATGTAACATCTGATTATATTTTTCTCTCTCATCATTAAATTCCTAATATACCAATCATCGAGATAAAAACTCTAATATATCTTTTCATTCCATCCAACCATAAGTTCTCTTCCAAATCTATATACATATTGATACTTCTAGGGTGAATAGATAGTGAAGAACTATGATATTACTTTAATGAAACCTTCTATAAGTATTATATAGATTGAAAACATAAAATTTTCATGAACCATATCACTCTATCATGATCAATGTCAATGTTAAGAACACTTCCAACATTCCTTTTCTCTCTATATCTTCCTACTCCACCTCTTTAAACATAACTTCAATAGACGGTTGAAAATTAAATTCAAAAAGATAATATTTCTCCCCTTCCTTCAGTATTTCAAGATTTATCCTTTTAAAATCGAGAAATATTAGAGAATTTATGATCTTCATCACAAAAAATATAGGAAATAATTTTCACGCAAAACATCAGCCACCTTTTTTTCCTAGGGAGGTAATTTATTCAGTATTCATAATCTTTAATCAGCTTTAACCATCGTATCTAGTTAATATTCAACTCATTATGTTTTAATATATACTTTATACTTTTGTGATCTGTATATATATTACACTTTAATCCATAAATATAATTCATTTATTTCTATGATGAAAATTTTAGTTTAGATAACTCCAAATCATGAGTTGTATAATTTTTCTCATGAACCGTTAGTTTTTTGAGTCATAATCTATAACCATGTCATTATGTTTAAGAATGAATCCATATCCCTTCTTGGATTCGTCACTATAGATATAAAACTATTCTCCACTATAGTTTAATATAATTATAATTTAACTTACTAGTCTTCTCTTTAGTTACACAAAATTTTCTTGACATTCATCTATCTAGATAAACTTGGCACCCTTCTAAGTAAACTTGTTGAGTCGATTAGTTAGTTGTGATTAATTATCTACAAACCATCAATAATATACATCAAAACAAAGAAAACTTTCTATATCAACCACCATGGTTTTTATGGGATAACATTTAATAGCCCCTATCTTTGATGAATCTACATATATACCCTCTCTTGAGATTATATGACCCAAAAATGAATCCTTTTAAAGTGAAAATTCAGACTTTGTAAACTTTTAATATAGTTTCTCCTTCATTAGGGTCTTTAGTAAAATTATCAAGTTATATTCATTCTCTTCATTTATATTTGAATGCATAATATTATAATTAATAAATACTACCAAAAACCAATCAAGGTAATATCTATATACTTTATTTACTAAATCCATGAAGATAACAGGGAAATTAGTTAGACCAAATATAATCACTATATATTCTTAGTGTCTATAACTTATACATAATTTTTTATTGGGTGTATCCTTATTATTGACCGACAATTGAGGACATCTAAAATGAAGGTCAATATTGGAAATGTGTTTAAATCTACGTGGTTGATCAAATAAGTTATCAATATAGGTTAGAGGATACTTATTATTGATCATGATTTTATTCATCCCCCAATAATCAATATAGTGTCTAATTGATGAATTTTTGTTTTAAAAAAATAATACCCTCCCCCCACCCCACCCAAGGTGACAGACTTGGCAGAATGAATGCCAAATAAAGGTTCTCCTAGAGTTTCATTTTCAATTCTGGAAACTAAATCCGGGACATTATGTAGAGATTCTTTAAAATTGGCAGGGAATCATTTATGAGTACTATTTAGAACTCAAATTCATGTTTTTGTGGAAAGATAGGAAACTATTATATATAGATATCAAAACTCCCTCACAATAGGTACATCCTCGATTTTGAGTTTCTCCCCAACCATATGAGATGAACACCCCTCTTGAATAAGAATTAAAACGCATAGAATGGATGTGATTTCTATCAGATGTTAATATTTATCATTACTATAATAGATGATCATAGGTTGGTTTGGAATATCAAATGTGGCATCCCATACTAGATAATTAATGTAGTATTTATGTTGATAATGTAAATCCATCCCTAAGATAATATTGAATTCAAATAGAGGATAAATTATAATGTTTTTAGAAATAAAATTCTCACAAACTTCAATCGGGGAGGAATCATATACTTAATATGAGATCAACATACCATTAGAAATTTTTACTACTAATTATATATCAAATTATTTGGGTGAAATATTAATAACATTAATAAATTTTTTAGTAACTAAAGAATGGGTATATCCAAAGTCAAATATAATATTAGAAATTCATGAGTGGATGGTAAGTGTAACTTTTACCACATCGTTGTCGCAATCCTCATCAAAAACATTGATTGCATGATATTTATCGTTGTCTCTTGACATAAGATGTTCCTAACATAGATCATCATATTTAACCTTTTAATTTGGGCACTGGTTTCTATAATTCATGTAATCCTTTCATTTGAAACATCAGAGTCTAGGTGGTGCATTTTATGGATCTTTAACAATATTCACATCATTAGTTAACTTCTTCCCAAAACTTCAGCTTTCAATTTCTCAATGACCTTCCCTTAAAAATAGAAAACATTTACATGTCCCCTTAAGAAAATTTCCACCATATTTTCTTCCACACTATAAGAATTAAGGATAACTCATCTTTTTCTCTTCATAATTTTTATAGATTAATTTAAAATCTATCTTCTTTTTCTTTCAAACCCATTATATTGATGGGAAACTCTAATCTCTATTTCCAATTTGATACCACATCAAACAGTTTATTCATATCTACTGAAATCCCTTATGGATAACTCCATTCAGAGACTTGGTTTTAATCCATTAAATAATCAATAAACCATAATGTCTATTTCAATGATAATTCTAGAATCATACATTCAAGTCATATAAAACTTGCCTCATAGTTACTAATAGAATCATCATCCTTCTGCTTTATCCCAAGGTATTCCTTCCTAAGTTTTGTATAAAGAATATATGGTATTTACCTTTTGAAAAATAAGTTCTCAAACTCATCCCACTCTATCGATTCAATTTCATAATATTCCTTAATATTCTTGATATGATTCCCCCATTGATCCTCTTCTCCTTCAAAATAATCTACATCCAAAATGATTTTTCCTTGTTCTGAACACTATAAAATGGAAAATGTCTTTTTAGAGGTATTGATCCATTTATAAACAAATATAAGATCCATATAAACACTAGAAGAAGATGGATTTTTCTTCATGAAGGACACAATAGAACATTTTTCCCTCCTATAATTGTTTGTAATTTTAGCATGACTCATGGATTGAGAAAGTTGTGTGATCATAGAAATGAGATTTTTTATTCCATATCTAATAACATTTGCCTACACAAGATGAAAATAATTTCCCTATCCATCACACTCATAATTAACACAGTTCCTTAGTGTAGAGACCAAAAGCTTCATGTACATAGAAATTATATTTACTTTTGCAGAATACTTAATACATTACAAAACAAACGCTCAATGACCGTATTATTTTAGTGTCATTGGAAACTCGGATCATAATCTTCTAATCATGGTGAAAGATCTTCAACATCTCCCATAAAGATGTTCTATTTTTCCTACCTAAAATCTTTCTTTATATCCTGGGTGAAAAGAAAACATAAAAAGGGTGAGCTCAAATACTCAGTAAGGGTAATAATCGAGAAAATAAAACAACCCAAATATATTTGATTGTAAAAACAAGAACATAAAGTTTAAACATCAAAATCGTGAGCAATGACATTAAACATGGTAGTACATAATGCATAGATCAAATGGAACATCAATCATGATAAAATAGTATGGTAATAAAACATTTAATTTTGGAAAACCATTAATCACATGATATTATTTCCATAGTATCCTAGGAATTGCTACCAAGACCATCATAGTGGACAAAGTCCATTACTGAATCAGGTTTACCTGCCATTCCAGCCCTGTATTTCTGTACCAGATTTACTTTTCATTACATCCATGTCTATCTCATGAGATATAAATATTTACCCAATGAATTGGAGGGAGATATAGGTCCCACCCATCTCATAATGAAATCATTCTTACGTGTGCCACTACATAAACATAAATCATTCATCTTAACCCAAAGAATAAAATGGGTTTCATAAACATCAGCCCATCATAACAAAATCCATATAAAAAATGTATATCATTTCATCATAAGAAAAGTTAAACCAAGTAAATAATAGAGATATTATACTTGAAACATACACATATGAAATAATATCATCTTATATGGAAAATGTTTTTGATAAAACACATGAAATGAATTCTTGAGGAAAATATCCTTTCTTCTTCAAAATAATTTTCTTTTCACAAAATGCCTTGTAATTTTAAAAGAAAAGGATTTCATTGAAAATATTCATGAAATATTGTAGAGTAAAATTCATGAAAATAAGTATTTATGAAACCATAAAAATATGTTCATGCCGCATAAGTTAAAAAACATTCTCCTCATACTTTTAACGGAAAAGTAAAAAAAGTACCACATATGGTAAAAAAAATAAAGATTCCTTAAATAACACAAAGTAAAATTCAAATAGGGTTAAAAATGTCTTTAAACATACATGGAAGAATATTAAACACTTTATGAAAAATATTTTTATAGACATGGATGAAAAATATAACCCTAGTAAATACTTACGTATAAGCAATCTCAGATAAAAATGAGATTGCAAAATTATCCCTTACCTTAGGTCTGATATGCTTTGTATGTATTTGAACCTCCTTTATAATGATTTATATAATTTAATTTACTTATTACATAATAATATTGATTTTCATGATATCATATATGGTTCACTTATGACTTTATATTACCCGTTCTTTTGTAAATTCCATGTTAAAGTAGTGTTTTGGTTAAAATCGTTTCATTTATCGTACGTGTTTCGACTTGTTGTTCTTGATATTATCACTTATATCCTGATTTACTTAATTCTATAATGTAAAAAATGATTTATATATAATATATATTCATCATTTAAATATATATGATAGATCAATAAATGGAATGAAATACACCGTTCATGGAGACGATAAGTCGTACATATGCATAAACGCTGTTTTCATTTCCTTATTGAATTGAATGGAATTAAGTAAATGAAAAATATATGTAAATAAATCCAGTATAATTATTATTTAATATATTTCATGATTATTTATTATATATACTTTATAATTATACTTTAATGGTTAATCATGGAAAATGAATCTCATCGCGTTCGTGGAGACGGTAGTCTGTATGTACGCACGAGCGATGATATCATTCTTTTGATATTAAAATCATATATAATTGGATGGTATATCGTATATAAAGAAACATAATATTATTATATTTATTATTTATATCATTTTTACTCATTATTATACCCATCCAAATGATATAATGTTTGAATAACAAACAACACCACGACATGGAGACGGTAAGCCGTACGTACGCACGTGTGGTGACTTTTTCCTTCATAGGATGGATAAAATAAGTAATATGGTTGTAAAAGTTTTATAATAACATCAAAGTATATATAATATACTGAAGTTATTATTTTATAATGGAAAAAACAAAGAATGGGGAAGTGGAAAAAGAAAGGAACTTGAAATAGGTGGTGAGATATTTACCTCTTCTTTGGGTTATTCCTTTTGATTTGATCAAAAGGGATCCTTATGTAGGATTTATGACTAAAGGAAAGCCTCTAGGATGAAGGTAGGACATTTGATATTGTATTTAGTCAGGGTTTTCACAATCCAAATGGCTTTGGAGGTGTGAATGTGAGATAAGGGGGAGTGCCCTTTAATAAGAGGGGTAAGGGGCACCTTAAGAAAAACTAAAAATGTTATTTTATAATAAATATATATTCAGTTTATAATGGCTCCAAAGTGACTTATTTAGTTTATAGGGTGGGTATGGGTCTGAATTCTTTCAACCAATATGTTTTAGAAAAGTTTAGGTTACCATTATAACCTTATCATTTAGATTTAACTCTAAGTTGAATAATTTAACTTTTACCGTGTATTCTTGTATTCTTACACTATATGGTTAATAAACTTACTATAAACTACCAATAGAACCTCAATTCGTTCATTAATGTCATATAAATTCTTATATAAGTCTTTTTTTAGAACATTATATTTTTAGGAATATATTATCATTTAATAATTTAATATTTTTTTTAAAAACTCTTTTAATTCAATTTTGACAATATTTGGTATTTTTTTTATAAATTCATAACTTCATTATTACTTCTCAAAAAATTCATATAACTAACTCTAATATGTTATATTAACCTATAAAATTAGTATAATTCATATAAAGTATCAAATGACATTTATTTGGGTATTTATAATATCAATTATGTTAATATTTCATTAATAAGGTAATTACTGCATCATCATTGTGTCAAAAATAAATTAATTTATTTAATTTTTTAAAAATATAAATAAACTAAAATTATTTAAGAAATATTTTTAGCTTTATAATGAATATTTATATTAAAACATATCTTATCTATAACCCTATATTATAAATTTTTTACTTATTAAACTTTGATTTTAATTCTTTTAACTGTTCTTTGAATTAAATAATAATAAATGTCCTAATATAATTCAAGTGGACCTAAATGGTCATATATTATTCATAATGTTGTTTTTTTTTCTAATTACACTTATCCAATAGAATTAAGACATGTGTTAGGTTAATAATAAAATCTTTTTTACCCTTAATTACCATATTTACTTTTAACCGTGGTAAATAAAAGTAAAAAGTTTTTATTCACCAAAAATTATTTTTATCTTATTGAAGCACATTTTACTCCTTGATATTAATCGTGTGTCTCTGATTTTCAAAATTCAACTCATAGAGATGGTAAAATTATTTTTTATGTAAATTTGCAAATTCTCCTAGATGGTGGGTAAAAGACGGGAAAAAGTTCAATAAATATTTTATATATCTAAAATTATTATAAAATGAATCAAATGAATTACATTGAACTTATATAGGTACTATGTATCTGTTTTGACCTAAAATAAATTTAAATAAAAAAAATAATTATTTAAATAAAAATTTGGTTTTAAACTATAACTCAATGTTTTCACTATTCATCAAAAATTGAAAGTTTTCAGAAAAATACCAAAAATTCACCCTAAGCTAATTTCGATATTCCGAATCCAAAAATGAAGTCCATTTTGAAAGATAAAATTTATAAAATTTCACAAATTGGGTATTACTATTCATAATGGCTAATTTATATAATATTTTAATAACATATCGTTGTTTAATGAAACTCGGTATTGCGTACAACACAAGTTATCGAGGAAGGTTACTCTTGCGTGTAATGCAAGCCAGAAATAGTGTTGTGTATACTAAAAGCTAATACGGTGTTTTGTATAGCGCAATATAATCTTGGTGTAGCGTACAACAAAAGACATCAACCAAAATAATTCTCCTAAAATCTCGGGGTGTTACATTTTACCCCCCATTAAATGAATTTCACCCTCGAAATTCTTTGGGTTTATAAATGGTTTTTTACTTGAAAGTTTCTTTCATAGAAACCCACATTGTAAAAAGGAATACTAAAACATCATTTTAAAAAGGAATTTTAGAAACATAATGGATACCCAAAGTAACTCATCACTGGATTTCCACATAAGAGATTATAGATGAAAATATTGATATGGAAGAGAAATCTAATCATCATGTTCTTATAGAGAGTGGTAGAAAACATTGCTATGAAAAATCCAATAATCACAAAGACATAGATTTGTGATGATCTAAGGTACCATCTGATTCATCGGATATGATTGTACTAGGACAACGTTTTTGGTTTTCAATATCATTTCCCTAATGTTGATAATTCTGAATTAGAAGAAATACTTACTTGATTTTGTTAAAATCTCGTCGTTAGTCATTCCATGAACAATTTCCACTTCATATATTAAATAAATTATGTAGAATTTGTCATTCGTGAAGTGTTAGTAGATCATGCGATATACTGATGGGTCATTCCATCTGTCTCAAAAAAAATGTTGGAAAAAGTTATCAAATATACATAATTCCATCTGTTGTGAGGTTAATCGTATATGATTCCAAAAATGGACTTATACTTCATCTATCATACCGGTTAATAAAAAAACTACTTTCTAGTAACCAGGGACTTCCTGTAGGCCATAGGTAAGTGATAATGGAATGTCGCACTTTGGTTGTGGGTTTGATTCCCGCAGCCTTGTCTGACGCGATGGGTTGTCGCCCATCCTACAAGTTGTCCTTTTTCTAAAAACACGCTATTATAACATTTCAGAAATAATATCGAAAAAAGGTTCTATCCTTAAACAATATTACCTTATGTCCAACATAATCCATTTCAAATCATTAGTCTTATCCAAAATACTTCTATCCAAGATCATAGTATAAAGACAACAATTACATGAAATGTCATCATGCGAGCATGTGAATACCATAATTTATCCCCCATATATCATATGATATGTCTTGTTGGTCACATTCCAAAGATGTGAATACCTTAATCATGTATTCTCTTTAAACATGAGTTACCATAAAACCTTAGTGAAAACATGAATGCTGTCAAAAGTTAACTCTTTCTGCATACCAAAATCTAAAAATTTATATATACTCAAACCATGATGTCACTTTGTCCTTATATCATTCATGATCTTATTAACACTATCAAACATCTCATTATCTCCTTATCCCTTCGTTATGCGCATATCATCTAATTTCCAAAAATATCTGAATAATATTTCATGGTTATCGGTACCATGCAACATATACATTCAAATACTTTAGGACAAACAATAGTGTAATAATCCTTATATGTTTCTTTATTCCATAGTACCATTAAATTACCCAGACAACATAACTGTTGATAAACATCCAATAATTCCACTACCTTCTTAAACCATTGACCAAGCTTCAAAACTTCTTTCATATAATATATCATTTGTAGTCTCTTCATCATCATCAACGTAAATACTACCCATACAACCATTCTAATCCTCCTCATTAGACTTTCCCTTAGGGCATTGGTTTGAATAATTCCCATACATTTTACATTTAAAACATTTAACCATTATTGATGTCTTAGCAATACCATTATCCTTGTCCATGGATTTAACTGAACCTTTTCCTTTGAAATTACTAACTTTGTGTCCTTATTTTCCACACCCAAAGCATCTTCGAGTTCCTTTGAAACATTCTCCTTGATTCCTCTTCCCACATGATTTACATGAGGGAAATTGAACTTTATTTCCTCTATGATCATCATGAAACTCCATCTTTCTATAATTAGTCAAGTTAGAAAACTTACCAAAGATGATATTATTAATCATATTATGAGATTGGTGATTAGGCATAATAACGATTTTTGGACATTCAAATCCCGTTTCATTTGGTTGCTCATGAATAATATCATTCCATTGTTCATCATATTCTCCATTAACATGAATCCTTTTGTTTCCTGCCATTTCATAAAACCCAAAAAGAATAGTAAGAGAGGAAAGAAACGTACTAGAAAAACAACATAATCAAGGGGGAGTACTTTCATTCTATAAAATTTTAGTTTTAATTCTATGATCATTGCTGTAATTCTAGGACTATAACCTATACTTATACTTAACCTTAGGAACATCCCTAGACATACCTTAGAAATATCTCTAGGGATCTCACTAAAGTTTTTGCATCCTAGATTCCAAAGGTTAACTAAACATTCTCTTTGATACCAACTGTAGAGACCCAAATCCTGATGTACATAGACATTACATTACTTTTTCGGAATACTTAATACATTACAAAACAAACTCCCAATGACTTTATTAGTTTTTTGTCTTTGGAAACTCAGAACATAATCTTCTAATCATGGTAAAAGATCTTATTTTTTTCCTACCTAAAACCATACATTTTATCCTGGTGGAAAAGAGAGCATAAAAAGGGTGAGCTCAATTGCTCAGTAAGGGTAAGCATGGAGAAAATAAAACAACCCGTATACATTTGAACTTAAAAACATGAACATAAATTTTAAACATCAAAATCTTGAGCAATGACATTAAACACGGTGGTACGTAACGCATAGATCAAATGGAACATCAATCATGATAAAATAGAAAGGGAATAAAACTTGTAATTGTGGAAAACAATTAAGAACATGATATTATTTCCATAGTAGCCAAGGCATTTCTTCTAAGACCATCATATTGGACAAACTCCATTACTGAATCAGGTTTACCTATCGTTCCAGCCCTATATTACTGTACCATATTTACTTCTCGTTCCAACCATGCCTATCTCATGAGATATAAATCTTTACCCAATGAATTTGAGGGAGATATAGGTCCCACCCATCTCATAATGAAATCATTCTTACGTGTGCCACAACATAAACATAAATCATTCATCATAACCCAATGAATAAAATGGATTTCATAAACATCATCCTATCATAACATAATCCATATAAAACAAATGGATATAATTTCATCATAAGAAAAGTGAAACCATGTAAATAATAGAGATATTATACATGAAACATACACATATGAAATAATATCATCTTATATGTAAAATGGTTTTGATAAAACACTTGAAATTAATTCTTGAGTAAAATATCCTTTCTTCTTCAAAATCATTTTCATTTCAAAAAATGCCATGCAATTTTAAAAGAAAAGTATTTTATTGAAAATATTCATGAAATATTTTAGAGTTAGATTCATGAAAATAAGGCATTATGAAACCGTAAAAATCCGTTCTTGTTGTACAAGTTAAAAAAACATTATCCTCATACTTTTAATGGAAAAGTCAAAAAGTACCACATATGGTAAACCAAAGAAATATTCCTTCCATAACACAAAGTAAAAGTCAAAGAGGGGTAAACATGACTTTAAACATACATCTAAGAATATTAAAAACTTTATGAAAAACATTTTTATATACATGGATGAAAAATATAACCCCAGTAAATACTTACGTATAAGCAATCTCAGATAAAAATGAGATTGCAAAATTATCCCTTACCTTAGGTCAGATATGCTTTGTACATATCCGAACCTATTGTATAATGATTTAAATAATGTCATTGACTTATTACAAAATCATATTCACTGTTATGATATCTTATATGGTTCACTTATGATTTTATATTAAACTTTCTTTTGTAAATTCCTTGTTAAAGTAGCATTTTGGGTACAATCGTTTCATTTATCAAACGTGTTTCAACTTTTTGTTCTTGATATAATTACATATATCCTTATTTACATAATTATAGAATTTAAAACATGATTTATAAATAATAAATATTCATCATATAAATATATATAATAGATCGATAAATGGAATGAAATACACCGTTCATGGAGGCGGTAAGTCGTACGTACGCATGAACGCTGTTTTCGTTTCCTTATTGAATTAAATGGAATTAAGTAAATGAAAAATATATTTACATAAATCCAGTATCACTATTATTTAATATATTTCATTATTATTCATTATATATACTTTATATTCATACTTGAATGGTTAATCATGGAAAATGAATCTCATTGCGTTCGTGGAGATGGTAGTCCGTACGCACACACGAGCGATGATATCATTATTTTGATATTAAAATCATATATAATCGGATGGTATATCATATATAAAGAATAATAATAATGTTATATTTATTATTTATATCATTTATACTCATTATTATACCCATCCAAATGATAAAATGTTTGAATAACAAACTACACCACGACGTGGAGACGGTAAGCCGTACATACGCATGTGTGATGACTTTTTCATTCATTGAATGGATAAAATAGCTAATATGGTTGTAAAAATTTTATAATAACATAAAATTATATAGAAGATATTGGATTTATTATTTTATAATGGAAACAACAAAGAAGGAGGAAGTGGAAGAAGAAAGGAACTTGAAATAGGTGGTGAGATATTTACCTCTTCTTCAGGTTATTCCTTTTGATTTGATCAAAAGGGATCCATAGGTTGGCTTTCTGACAAAAGAAATGCCACTAGGATTTAGTGAAGAAAATTTATAGGGTATTTAGGCAGGTTTTGGCCGAGCCAAATGGATTTTGAGGTGTGAATTAGAGAGAAGGGGGAGTGCCCTTTTATAAGAGGGGTGAGGGGAACCTTAGAAAAAACATAAAATATTATTTTATAATAAATTAATATATGGTTTATAATGGCTCCAAAGTGACTTATTTAGAGGATACGGTGGGTATGGGTCGCAATACTCTCAACCAATAGGTTTCAGACAAGTTTAGGTTATCATTCTAACCTTATCATTTAGATTTAATTCTAAGTTAAATAATTTAACTTTTGCCGTGTCTTCTTGTATTCTTACACTATATGGTTAATAAAATTACTATAAACTGAAAATCAAACACCAATTGGTTCATTAATGTCATATATATTTTTATATAAGTCTTTGGATGAAATTTATATTTTTAGGAATATAATATTAATTAATATTTTAATATTTTTTTTAAAAACTCTTTTATGTCAATTTTGACACTATTTGGTATTTTGTTTTTTCTAAATTCATAACAGAATTATTGATTAGAAAACAATTAATCTAACCAAACCTAATAAGTTATATTAACCTATAACATTATTTTAATTCATAAAAAGTCTCAAATTACATTTATTATGGTATTTATAATATCAATTATTTTAATGTTTCATTAATAAGGTAATTATTGCATCATCATTGTGTCATATATAAATTAACTAATTTAATGTTTAAAAAATATAAATAAAATACCATTATGTATTAAATCTTTTAATATTTCTAATGAATATTTATAGTCAAGTTTATCTTATGTAAAACCCTATATTAAAAATGTTATACTTATTAAACTTTGATTTTAATTCATTTAACTCTTCTTTGAATTAAGTAATAATAAATGTCCTAATCTAATAATAGAGGACCTAAATGGTCATATTTTATTCCTAATGTTTTTTTTGGTCGAATTACACTTATCCAATAGAATTAGGACATGTGTTGGGGTAATAATAATAACATTTTTACCCTTAGTTACCCTATTTACTTTTCATCGTGGTAAATAAAAGTAAAAAAGTTACTATTCACAAAAAAATTATTTTTATCCTATTGAACCACATTTTAATTATTGATATTAACCGTGTCACTAGGATTTTCAAAATTCAACTCACATAAATGGTAAAATTAAGTTTTATGTAAATTTGCAAATTCTCCTAGGAGGTAGGTAAAAGATGGTAAAAAGTTCAATAAAAATTTTATATATCTAATATTATTATAAAATGAATCCAATGAATTACATTGAACTTATATAGGTATTATTTATCTATTTTGACCTAAAATAAAATAATATAAAATAAATAATTATTTAAATAAAAATTCGGTTTTAAACTATAACTTAGTGTTTTTCACTATTCATCAAAAATTTAAAGTTTTCCGAAAAATTCCAAAAATTCACCGTAAGCTAATTTCGATATTCTGAATGAAAAAATGAAGTCCATTTTGAAAGACAAAATTTATAAAATTTCAAAAAGAAGAAATTAATATTCATAATGGATAATTTATATAATATTTTAATAACATATCGTTGTTTAGTAAAACTCGGTATTACGTACAACGCAAGCTATCGAGGAAAATTATTCTTGCGTGTGACGCAATCCAAGAATAGTGTTGTGTATACTACAAGATAATACGGTGTTGGGTTTAGCGCAAGATAATATTGGTGTAACATACAACAAAATACATCAAAGAAAATAATTCTCATAAAATCTCGGGGTGTTGCACTTAGAGTTTTATCCATTGAATAAAACCAAAAATAGTATTGTATGTAACAATAATCAAAGTGTGGAACGAAGTAATCAAGAAAAAATAACTTATATGATTTCTAAATCTTGATACCATATTTTTAATCTATTATACATTAGGATTTTTCAAGTTTATTCATATTCATGTTATATTAAAATCCCTAGTAATGGTTCTTAAATCATTTGTGAATTCATGAAGAATATCCTTAGGAGTATCAAACTAGGTGTGCAGAAATACCCATTATCATGCACTAGGTGATGATCAATTCCATCTCAATGTTCCATTTTTAGATTAATTACCCCTAGGTTCCATTATTTAAAATCCACATCAACATAAAGTATCCTAAAAGGGATTTAATTGTTTGGAAACAACTCTTTATATCCTTTACCAAAATTCCAGAACATTTTTCTATACTATAAATCATCCTTAGACATATCCTTATACATAACCTTAGAGATATCACTATAGTTTTATCATCATAGTTTCTAAATGTTAACTACAGATTTATTTGAAACCAACTATACTAACTCAAATATATCATACATAAATATTATATCTTAATATACTAATATTCATTACACAACATAACAATCTATTCGAAAATCATTTTGGTCCAGTTCCTTTAAAAAATTGGATGCATAAACATCTGGTCCATAAGTGAGCTATATCATCTCTTAATTTGTTCTTAAAAACTAGAAACCTTCTTGGATATATCATATATAATACCTTTCATCATAACATGGGTAAAGGAAACATAGTAAATTTTTATCTCATATTCTCAATAAGGGTAAATAAGGTTGATATCAACATATCATGAGCACAAGAGTATAAGAACATGCGAATAACATTTCGTAGTCATACCATGAATATCATGATAATAAACATAGGTAATGGAATAAATAATAGTATTTCATAATACATGAATCATAATGAAATAAAATAACATAAACCATGAGAATATAAAATTTTCATAAAGAATATATTTTTGGCATAAACATAAGCATAGAAAAAAATTCCGTAGGAGTTCAAGGATCATTTTCAAGACTACCGCAATGGAATGGGTTCACTCCCAAAACTATCATAGTTTTCATGGTTCAATCCCAATACAATCATAGTGGATAGATTCTCTTACTAAACTAGGTTCACTCCCTATTATAATCCTTTTTATCTCGTGAGACATTAATTTTTTCCCAATGCATTAGATGGAGATATTGGTCTCATCCATCGTATAATGAAAATCATACATATGTGTGCCATAATATCATAAAAATTTCAAAATATCAAAATCCATGAAAAGTTAGAGACGGAAAATGAAATACATTGTTCATGGAGACGGTAGACCGTATCGACACATGAATGTTTTTCCCATTTCCTAAAAGGATTGAAATAAATAAATGTATATAATATATTACCATTATAAAATAATCTTTATGTCATATATATCACACATTTTCATAAAAATATCCTTATTACCTTTTATGTAAAGCATAAATGAATCACATCACTTCACAAGGTGGTAGTCTGCCATACATATGAGTGACATTATAATATTCCAAAAGAATATAAAGTAAGAATATATATATATATGATATAATAATTCCAAAATTATAATAATATAATAAATATAAAATATAAAATTAATTCTATCATTATATCTAGTAGTGATAGTTGGTGATGGAAAAAGAATAACATTGGCTCGTGAGGCGGTATTCCACCAAACACATGTTTCATAGTTTAGTTTCCCCTTTAAAGGAGGTGTTGATGGATATTTTTTATAAAATTATAATAATAAAATATAACTATATTAGAGAAACTTTTTTTATTATATTTTCTCAATTGATAAATATTTTACAAATCTTGAATAAGAAGTAAAACAATAACGCATAGTTAAAAACATTATCTCTTCTTCAGGAAACTTATTTATGTTTAACCTAAATCCTCCCTAGATTGACATTATGATCTAAAATATGACCTAATTATGTGAGGTTGTATGAAATTAATGTATTATATTTGGTATTTTACAGTCTATAGTTTTGGATCTGTGAATAGGAGAGGATAAGTGGTGTCCTTTTATAAGTGGGGAAGAGGACACACATGGTATTTATGAAAAGAATAAAGTGTACCAAGAGTTTTCACATACTAAAATGATAATAATATGGATAATTATAAATGATTATAGGTTATAAGGTCAATATATGTCTATAAAATTGGTGTTATACAAGTTTATAGGTGATTTTACCCCTTATCATTTTTGTTTACCCCTCCCCACCCCCCAGTAAACCCTTTTTAACCTACATTGTGGTAATTAATTTTTTGTTTTTTACTGTTCATTTTGAAAAAAAATTACTTATAACATATTATATAATATAAATTATTGTGTTGAATTTTTTATTTTAAAATTAAACCCACAGATGTGATGAGGAATCGATTTTCAAAATAGAAAATGTTCTGCAGTTTAATAAGTTATTATATAAAACATTCAGTATAAAAATGATTCTAATGAACTAAATTTAGTTAGTTGATATATATTTTTACTAATTTTACTTTTAAAAACATTTAAAAAAATTATCCTTCTAAATTCATTAAACAAATGGGTGTTTTCAATAAAAACTAATATTTTCACTGTTCATCAAAAAATTCTTGTTTTTAGAAAAATCTCAAAATTTCAATCTAAGAAAAGTTTAAAATTATTGTTTAAATAAATAATATTATTTTATAAAATTAATTTTATCAAAGTTTCAAAAATTAATTTTATTATTTTTCACAAAAAAAAAATAAAATATTTTTTGAGAAAATAGTATTTATGAAACATATAAAGACTCGACTAAAAATTAAGTTCTTTTTTATCAGTATGATTTATTTATATAAAGCCAATATAGTAAATATTTAAAATTTGGTTATTCCTATTCATTCCTTATCATTTAATGTCTATTTAATAATGGTTGTTTTTTAATAATAATAATAATATTTTTTGTGGTTCATTGAAACTCGGTGTTGGACATAACGAAAGATGATAAAGAAATTAAATTTACTAAAAATATATATATTATAAAATATTTGGGTGTTACATGAACTCCTTATATACCCATGTACACATTATGTGGGAGCATATTTTGGGAAGATACTAATCAATCGTTTCCCATAAATACATGGTAGGTACTACAAGGAAAGACACAGTGATATATAATGAAGGGAGTCTTGAGAACATTGGGTAACACAAAGAGAACTTTTAGGATGATCCAAATTATTTTTTCTTTCATGAAGATCTTCAGAATACTCGCCATGTAATTTCTAAGCTAAAGGAGAGAATAAAAATACACTTCAAATCTCCTTTACAAATGATCCTCTACAAAGCCTTTTTCTATCCTTGTCCATAAGGTTCCTTCACAAGGCCAATTCTTTAACCATTTTCCTTTATGACATTATCTATTGAGGGTTATTCATATAGGGTCCTTTATGAACAACCTATATCCCAATCCCTATATAGGTGGTCTTCATTCATGTTTCACCTGGACTCTATTCAAGGTATGGGGAATCCTGGTTATTTGTGTATATCCTTCTGATGGATCTCAACCGTAATGAATTTAATCTATATTCAATCACTTCACGAAGCAAATTGGTTATTTGAATCTTATATTCCTTAACATCCTTTCATTTACTTAGGTCATATTTGAGTTAAAGTTTTCCAAATTTTCTTCACATGTTTATTTTTCTATGAACTAAACCCAAAAATCATATTCTATAAGGGATTCCACCATTGCCTATTGAGAAAAATGATATCCATTCCCATAAATGTATACCCATTTGATCATGTACTCACTTGAAAATAGTTCTATCCTAGGAAATCCTAACCAAATTATAGGATCCTTAGGATGATATAAATAATTTATTCTCTTGTTATTGATGATCTCTATCAGGAATTAACTAGTGAAACCCCCCCCCCCCAACTCATGATGCACATTTAGTCTACTGAATTTTCATGTTGGCTGACCAGGTCGACCCAATGATATATGAAACCCTGGGGTTCCTTCCATGGTATAAGACTTGAACATTTTCCCATTAATGATTTCACCACCATGAATAATCAATAATAATGACATATATATAAGGTAATCACATGTGTAATACCCAATATTCTTCTCTTGGGGTTATAACCTCTATGCATTCATCCATCCTTCCTTGTCTAACCATAAAAAAATTGGAAATTGATGCATATGTAGGCCTTTTAATAGGTGTAATCCCTAACATATCTTCCAAGGTAATCTCACTAATAATCCCCACTTAATCATTTTTCATAGTCTTTTGATACACTAATATACTTAAAACATGATTTAAAACTAAATAATAATATATTTAGCATGTGATGTTAAATTCTATGGTATGGTCCAATCACATGACCTTAAAATATCAAAATAAAACTACATGGGCTTTGATTCTGGTTAATTCGGATCCATATAATGAATCTTAAATTTTCAAACCCAATATCCAAAACCTTATTTTCAATAGCCTATACTCCCTATGAATCACATATCCTCACTAGTTCATATATATTGTGATGTATATCATCCAATCTCACTAGGTCCACATTCCTCAAGGATCCCATCACACCTTCTCTGATCTAGTTATAAAAAAATGGGTAATTCCCACACAAACCATTTCTAGTAATGTTCTACAAAATATTCCTTCTATCATGATATAAATTTTCATGACAACATCCTTATAGTATGATCTTTAAAGGAATGGTATGGTCCTATCAGGTGACATTAAATTGTGAAACTCAATCTATGGGGGATTTGATTCTTGTTAACTAGAATATTTTGATTTTCACTGTGAGGTTCAATCCCAACACTCAATATCTCCTAGACACATAGAGTTAATAGAAACTACAATAGGACATAGATACATGAACATAAAATTCACCATAATTGTCTTTTCTGCACAAACATAAAAGGTAAAAAGTGACATGTTAAGTTACATTGAGTTATATGGATTCTTACTCCCTTTATAAGGATATGTAGTAATTCAATTTTATGGACCTAATCCGAATAAAATTAACACTTATCACCTCCAATAACAGTAATAAATTCTAGAGTTCCCAATTGGGTGTCCTTAAACCATGACATCACTAACTAGTAAAAACGATGGAGAACCTCTCATATATATAAATGGTCTATGTATAACCTATAATATATATATTTTCTTAATCAATGGAGAACCACCAATACATATATATGTTCATGTAAACACATGGTTTTCATATAATTATTATAACGGTGGAAACTGGTCCCACACTTGAATTTCAGAAGGATTTCTAAAAATATATCAAATCTATAAGAGAGACCCGTAGTCGGTAATAATTTCCCTCTCAATGGTGAGATAATACAGACCACACATCCTCTAAGATGAGTTTAGTTACATGGATTATTCATTGTTTTGGATAACTGTATGATGGAGAAAATGATGGATCTTGGAAGTAGGATATTATCCTATAATTTTATGTACTTGTGTTTATGTATCTTTATAAAATACATCTTTTTTTTTGAGATGATCCTTAGTATGAAGAAATGTCAAGTATTGGTGGAATTTTTATCCATGAATTAAAAGTGTGGTGTTATGATGATAGATAATCTAGCTACTGAAAATAATTGAAAAAATTAATTAAAATATAAAATATTGTTGATATTTGTGAAATAAACATTGGATTATTTAATAAAAAAAGTTAATGTAATTAGTGAATAACATTACTTGAATTAATTTTTAGTAGATTAGTGTGTGGATTAAATAAATTTAATGTAATTATGATTTGAGTAAAAAAATATCTAATGTGAGTAATTAGAATAATGGGAAAATAAATATTAATTATAATTTTAAAATAGAGGCCAACCCAAAATCCTACCTACTCAAGTAGTCATCCATCAAGAGAAAAACAACCAATATCAAAATAGGTTTCATTCGAGAGTTTATATGGAGTATTATAGGGATATCACAAGTCATTTCTAGTATGAGACATAGAGATCTAATGTGGGGTGGATCTAGAAAAAGTAGTGTGAGGTGATGTTATGTAAAGAAAACTAGTGGTTGTGGAATGAAGCATTGTCATTAGATTACAACAACGACATAAGCTACATACTAAGTAATAAAGGATTATATTATCATGTCAATTTATCATATAAAAAATTATCTTCCTGGGTATTGAACTATACTTAAAATATAAATATAATTTAAATGGAATATCTTAGTTTCCCTCATCTTCTACCACTAGATAAGGTTTTCATGGCTAACTCAAACCACATGCACTAGTTTTTCATCGCAATCGATACATAAAACATCCATGGTAGATCTTCAGATGATGAGATACATATTGTGTAATGAAAGGTAAAATTTTAATAAGTTCATGAATAAATTTATTTGGATGTCTATAGAATTATCCAGAAATAAAGAAATGATTTATTATTTTTTATATTATTGAATAAGAATTATGATGACATAATTTTCTTTAGGTTTAAATCCTTTGATCAAATAGGAGAAGATGAGGTTGAATAGTAGTCATTTATGCAGAAGATTATGGATGTTTGTTTTTTCGAAAAAGAGAATCATTGAGAGTTTGAAACATGAATGTAGTTTCACATTCAAGCTTAATGTTGTGAAAGTTATGAGTTCTTGGAAAAAAAATTCATATGACCTAAGAGAATATAATCAATGGAAAATATTTATGGATTTTCTAATGACGAAACCTAGATACATTTTTTAACTTGTTGAAACATGTTTTTAAGAGTCCTATATAAAATTTATGGTTAAAAATGATTCTCATAAGTTCCTGGAGTGAGTGTTACCTAAATATTACTAATAAATAAGAACATATAATGTCTATAGAATTTGTCTGAGAGGGTATAACAAATTGAGTAGAAGATTGAAATTTTATCTCTATATTCACATAAATATTAAATGGGAGTGATGAAATGTGAAATAAACACATTTTTCTATTAGTTTCATGAAGGAGCTCATTAGAAAATCGGTTATGAAAATCACAATTTGAGAAATCCATGTAGTGAACTATATATTCATAAAGATGGTACCATGAACCAAGATTTATGTGAAGTAGATATAGTGATTTATGTTTATACAAAAAAGTTTCATGAAGTATATTTAATGTAATATATCCACATGATTACAATTTTGTGAGCTAATAGTTTCAAATACATTAACACATACCTTGTACTAAGTGTTACATGATGAAATATTTAAAAGAGTGATTTTGGTCATGATTTAGTGGATTATTATTCTATATGAAGAAGAGAGATATCCAGCTTATAATATTCATATATTATGTGTTATGATTTTTTATGAGGAATATCTAAAGATTATTTCAACTAAAGAATACTAAAATATATTATCCATGTGTACTATCTATGTATTTAGGAAAGAGAGCTAGAAATATATCCAAGATGCATATTTTATGTATTTAAATTTAAGAGAGATACAATGGTGATATAGATGATATTATATTTCTATAATAAATAAGAATAATAGTAAGAGAAGAGGAACCATTGATTGATGAGTGTTAGATATATTCCATTGACTATTGAGATCTAGACATCTATTGTGATTATTTTATATGAAATAAGAATATTGTATCTATATTTTATAGGAGGGACATGATTCATTACCATTGATCTACTCTAAGGAGTTACGTAATGAACTATGTTATAGAAATGGATGTAAATCTAGAGGAATTTTAAATTTAGCATTTACTGGACACGAGGTTTTTAAAAACAATATTCAGAATGGAATTTTGAGAGCTTGAAAACTTCAATTTGTTGTTTTTAAACATTTTTTATGTCCCAAGAGATCCCTTAGATGTATCATTGAGTTTTGGTATCATCAAGTTCTAGAAATATATGTTATGGAGGGTCTGACAGAGGTCCATGGTTTGTCTGAAATTGTGCGGCCCCTCACTTGCATTCATGCAGCTATAGAAAAGGATAGTAAATTCTATGCATAGGTTGCACACATTTTTTTCAAACTGTGAACCTATCTCACATGGGTAGTTCCACTTAGGCAGTACCCTCACACTATTCATCACATAGTTTGTGTACGGTTACGGTAACCATGTCGGTCAACCCGTGCGAGGTAGTTTCATAAGTAGGGGGTGTTTCCCGATTGCCAGCCACTTTGGACAAGCGGTGTGGCCAAACCATAAAAATTATTTTTTAGGGGTAAAAATAATCTTTCATCATTAATGAATTTTAAATCCTTACTTATTTTTTATTATGATTCCACCAGTAGGTGAGCTCCCTCCTTAGGCACCTTTGGCTTCTTTTCCAAGCCTAATCTAGGATTCAAAATATCTCCTCCTATGATCATTTGAATCAAGTTTTATTAGTCTCTATATATCCGAAATGGTAATATCTTGAGTCCTTTTTAATCTTTCTTCATTTAATATCCTCTCGATTATGCTATTTTTGTGAAATCTCACTTGCCCTATTTTCATGTCAAATTTCTATTTCATAGATTTCTTCCATTCCTGGTTGAATCAGAGATTAATATTGGATGAGAAATATGTCTTAACCTTAAGGTAGGTGGTCTATGAATTTCTATTCAAGTTTTCATCATTTTATGAATAGTTTCATTATTCCTCATGTTGGACTTTGTCTCACATTGCTTTATAATTGGATCCTTCATGTCTAATATAGCATTGCACCTAGATACATGTTTATTGAATCATGTTTGATAATTTATATATCTCACATACCATTTATGAACACACTGTGGATTTTCTATGTGAAAATGATGATTTTGGTCAATTGGACCAAGTTATTAGAACTCTTAAATAGCTCTTGTCTTTGTTTATAAATGAAATTTCCCTTTATAGATGTTTTCTCAATTGGTGATTTCACCACCTAATTTTCATGTTGTTCTTTTTAAGTAAATTTCCAAGTATTTTAGTTTCCAAAATGCTTAATTTAGATGATTGAGTTATAGTTCTTAAAGGAAATGTGTAGTTGTGTTAAATGAATTGTTTTATAAACAAAGTCATGTCCCAATAATAAAACCCCTCATATGAGGTGTGTTTCCTTCTAAAATAAAAAGTATTTATTTTTTATTTATATCATTATTGTCTTTTTAGTGTTGGTTGTTTTGCATCTTTCGTGGATTTAAGGAATCTCTATTTACCTATGCCTTTTTTGGATGTTAGAATTATGGCATGTCACGGGAACGACCTTTTTAAATATTATAAAATGGAATTTCACTCTTTACGTAAATGTTTTATTGAACCAAGGCACTTTTTAAGTGCTTGGACCATATTTTAAAAATTAAATGGCTTGGACCACTCCTGTCTAATTGATCAATGACCCAAGATCCTCGTATGGGATTAAATTTATTACCAAATTCAATTTCCCATGTAGAAAATTTCCTTATTTGAGCATGGTGACTTTCCATGTGATCCCTTGAGATTATTAAATTATAATTTCATATCAAATAAATTTAATGGATTGAATTGAATTGTATGGTTCATTCATAATGATGTCTTCTCTTAAATAATATGACTTTTTACATTAAACTGTTATTCTAAAATGGAATGTAAAGGGTGGTAAGGCCATGTTGTTTAGTGATTTATTATGTGTGTGTTCAATTTGAATTGTTAGATGTAATTACCTTGATTATAACGGGTTATTTAAATGAAAATCATGAGAAGTACTAACACATGGAATATATTATAATTGTAATGATGTCTTTATATAGGCTTGATGAATATAAGGAATGAGAGGTATTTCCACATATCCATTTATAAAAATGTGTTTACACCTTATACATAGGTTATGGATGATGGTAAGGGATATATTGAGCATGCAGGCATCATGCTCCCTTACATCGGGTGTTGGGAATGATGTCTCACACAAAGTGATACTATATGGGTGTTGGGATGAGGCACCACATTCTATGATTATAATGTTGGAATGAATACCCACTCAACATACCAATGTTGTAGCATGATATCTCTTACTCTATTGGGATATAGTTCATGTACCCTATTTCTTGATCTTTTAGGCTCTTTTAGACAACCTATGGATGCTTGATTTATTCCCCAATCTATCCAACAACTAGTATTCCATGTAAATGGTCACTTACCTCCTCACATACTAGGTTCATATAATTTGATTCAATATAGAACTATATTATATACATATATATAATTATTATATATTTATTTCAACTGATCATACACTTATTCCTTCTATGATCCAAAGTATGTATAACCTCCAGGTGTCCCTTAAGAATCTGGGAAGGTTGTTGTTTATTTGTTAAGAACTTCTAATTTTTCATTCTGATTATACACTCACACTAATTTATATTATGTTTCACAGACTAGACTTAGTCATAGACACTATGGGTGGGAACCTAAATGGATTACTATCTCACACCCTACTTAAGCCACCATCTCACCAGGATACCCGAGTAGACCTTATGCTTGTAGGACTTTAGATGATTACTTGTGTTGTTTATCTTGTACCTAGGAGTTAGGAACACATGGCTGATTTGGATCTTGGGATACTTTTGGAGTTCTCCCTGAGAGATTTTTTTTATTTTTATTTATTATTTTACAATACTATATACTATTTCATGTTGTATTTCAATTGCTCTAGATTATGAAACATCATATGGACATGCATGCATCTATTTTATATTTGAATTGGACATTATTTATGTTCAGTTATTATTATTCTTCCACTTCTATGTCATTTATTTATTAATAAATCCACTATTTTCTAATTTTTATTTCTATTATACCATTGTTATATTCTGATATGAGGTTATAGTCTCCCCATCATACCACCTTTACACCCTCACTGCTAGTCAGTGGACTCTAGAAAATGGGGAGCCATGCTTGAGGCTGTGTGACCCACCAGTCTGGCTACCGTATTAGTGGTCAGTCAGTTCAAAACATTATAGAGTGGTATCAGAGCTTTATTTTTACTTTTTAATACTATTTTTAGTTGGTAGAAAAGATACTATGAATGTTTTGGTTCATGGTAAATAGTTGTGTTTGGGACTAATCAACCAACCCATGGAGAAATACCCAAGTGGCCTAGGTGGGGGATGATGTTCATGTTTTTTGGAGTTAAAATTTATTATGATTTCACCTCAAGTGATTGGTGTAATTTATTCTATTTATTTATTAATTATATTTTTGTATTTTTTTCCTTGGCCTATTATGGAAAGGATGAATCATGACATGCATCATTATAGGTACATAAAAATTCGAATTCCATGTAGTTGCATTTATATCTTAATATCTGATTTGGTTGTATTACTTGAGTTTCATTCCATTCTTAGTTTTTACCTATGTAGGTAATAATTTATCATACTTGTTTAGATAACATGATTTGGTGATTTATTTAGCATGTTTATCTGTTTCTATGATTAGTTAATTAAATTCTATACTACATACTTTATTTAGCATGTTCTTCATTTGTCCCATTATCCTATGTTTGTAGAATTCCCTCAGTGTTCACTACATGTAATGACATTATATATTTTTTAATTTGACATTTAAATGGTTTCATGGGCTATATTTATGCATCATGAGTAAAAGGGAACAATTTTTTAGTTGTAAGGTGTATGGGTGCCTTATAATTGGTAAATTGTAACTCATATACTCAAACTAGATTTGATATTTATAAATGTATCTAAATACTATTGATTGAAATGTAAGAAGTATTCTAAAGTTAAATGGTAAAGTAGTTTGATGTCAATTTAAGGGATCTAAATTCTAAACCGTAAAGTGTATGGGTGCTTTATGGATTGGTAGATAGACACCCATATAATTAGAGTATTATATATTATCATGTTATATTATAAAATATTTATAAATGTAAATCTTATTTTATTTTAATATAAAATGAGATGATTAAATTCTAAAATTCTAAAATGGACCCAAGTTGGTCTGTTGGGTGATGTTTGTTATGAGATAACCTACTATGGGTGTTTTAAAACTCTAAAAAAATAAGAAATCCCTATTGGGTTGCATTTTTATGAACCTATGTTAGTTTAATGGGACCCTCATAAGTTTCATTATCTCTTAAAAGGAATTTATATGATAAATTACCTAATTGTGATGGGATGTTAATAAATGTTAAATGTTTAAAAGGGAATTTTTATGAGACTTTTTTGTTATTCTTGGTGCTTTGTTTTAAATAATTTAATTGTTGAATGATTGAAGTTGAATTAGTTTAGCTGGACATAAAATAGAACCCTAGGTGGTATCCTCTTTTTAGACCCTCATGTAGGGGTAGTTTTAATTTCCCTTTTTATAGCCTTAAAATGGAAGCCTGGGCATTTTCCATAGGCTTCCTCTTTTTTAGCAATGGCTTAATTGGTAGGCTCTTGATCCTGGTGGCTTTCTATTTTTGTGTGACCTAAGTAAATGGATTATATTACATTTGTATGTGGATATCCCGATGTATGCATCACCCTTAGATATTTTGTGACTAGATAGTACTATGAGATTTCTGAAGTTTGGTGTCTTTCAATTTTCATTGTCCCTAGTAGGACTCTTCACTTCAAAATTAAACCCCTATTCAGATGTGTGGTCATGGTAACTTTTACCCTTTTATGGGTTTAAGCATTGAGTAATGCTCAGTTTCAATAGGTTTTACATGTCTTGGGAATGGTTGAATACTTCTTAGGTCGGTTGACCATTTCATCTTACTTAGTGATAGACGAATTGGTACATTTTCATCTAGGTTAATGGTCATGTGGGGAAATATGAATCTGAGCTAAATCTTTTGTATGGAACATCTGATTCTTTGATGCATAGTATGGACATCATGTGGATCATATTGAAGATGTTTCATTTTTCTCTAGTAATATTGGTGTAGTATGCATTGATATATGTGTTTCCCATTGATTTTCTTAATGATGTAACAAACTGGTTGAGTTCGGTGAAATCATTCAGCTTTGAGCTCTTATGTATGGTCATGGGTCATCTCCTTGGTAGAGTGACCTTAAAAATAAATTTTTTCAAGTTTATCCCAATTCTCAGGATGATATTCCAAGAGGTTCGAGTGTTTTGACATGTTGATCAGGTTGGTTATTTCCCTTATTCTAAATGCTATGACATACGTGAGTGTGGTTCAGAGGAGCATCACATGTGAACCTTAGGTAAATCTAGCCTAGGGTTCTTATGAGTGACTAGTCTATATTTTCATTCAATGACTAGGACACTCCTATGGTAGGGAGTATCATTTCGGTTCTAGTAAATTTTCTCTTCCATGTAGAAGCAACACAACAAAGGAGGACCATTTAGAAATGGTCGGTTTTACTCAAATGCCATTGAGGCTTGCAAGTTTAAATCATGTAGGTAATTTCTAGACCACAAGACATTCGTGTGGTTGGATTTGAAGGAAATCCCTGAGAAACATCATTATATTTAGATAAGCTTCAGTGGTAAATCTTGAGTTATCATAGGATGCCTTGGGTAGTGAAGTCATGTGATCGGTTTGTGTCGATGCATTAGTAGGTGAAGTCGAGCTCGTTTCGAGAATTTGACCAATAATGGTTCTACTGTTCTTATCTTGGTTTTATTTGAAACCCTCTTAGTGTACTCTTATGAAAGCGACGAGCACTTCTCCTATATTCACATCATCCTTCATTCACTAAGAGAGCATCTGTATTACACTTCACTAATGTTTTTAAAGTCATTAGGCTTGATAAGTGATCTATATCGGTGTTGCACGCTGGACTCATGGTTCTTGTCAAAGCATGGTCAGTTTATAGTGGACCTGGTTTCCCATGTAAAAAATTCATTGGGAGGACTCTTGGACACCAGTCATTGTTTCATTTTACTTGATCATCAGGTAGATTCTTCTTTGGTCAAAGTCAGTGTATTTAATTATATGTCTTGGATTTTTAATAACGTCTCTCTTATGTACATGGAGTATTGACTACCGTGGGTTAGTTATTTAGACACTATATTGTTGAATCTGAGGTTAACCCATACTTTTGTTGGGATGGGAGGTGTTTTGGAAAGGGGTGATGATTCTTGTGGGCTGGTTATTGATCACACATTTCCCATGTTGAGGAATGAAAATTCTAAATAACCAGGTTACAGTTTGATCAAGGAATGTCAATGGAATTCATGCATGAAATTCAGTGGAAATGCTTGTTGTAAACAACAAATTCATTGGGAGAATGCATTGAAGTTCAATTTATAATATATCATGAATCTTGAAAATGGTCATCTGGTAGTAGATCCGCCCTTTTCCCTCTAGTTTTATGAATACAGTTGGTGTTGAACCATTTTAAAGCATGTCGTTGGGTGGAGATGAGTGCAGTATTTGTCAACATGGGATGTTCATGAAAAGTCATCTTGTACTATTTAAGAGAGTTTAGTGGGGAATGGACTATTGGATCACTTCACAGTCATGCTCAGAGAATTTTTAGAAGTCTTATGGGAATTATTTTTAAGGAAATTATGAATGTATAGGTGTGGTGGCTTTGAATTTTCCCCTTTTTGATGAAAAAACTGATGGGGGCATCATCGCCCTGATGTTTAAGGGATGATGACGTGATCATGTCTCTATAAAAATAGTCCCGAGTAATCATTGTTTATGTGTTTCATTTGGAAAATCGGTTTTGGATCAACTTTTGATAGCTTATGTTTCTTGTGCTTAAATGAATGCTCGGATGTCTGTTAGGAATTTGGAAATGCAACACAGTCACTTGAATGAGACTACATGACCCTTATAGACTGGGTGATGTTTTCATTTTTCTTAAAGGATTCTTAGGGATTAGAAGTAATAAGGTGTGGATGTTGTAATGACCCATGTTTTAGAACATGATGAAAATCTATAGGAATTTGAATTTTAGCATTTACTAGATGGGTCCTTTTTAAAACTGAGCTTTAAAACCGAATTCCAAGAGTTGTAACACCTAAATGAGTTTATATTAGATGTGTTTAAATACCTGAGAGTTCCCTTGTATGTATCTTTGAGTTTTGGGATCACCGGGGTCTGGAAATCTATGATTTGGAGGGTTTGATAGAGGTACACAGTTTTTATGAAATTGTGCAGCCCCTCTACAAGAACTATGCAATTACAAAAAAGGAGTAGAAACACCCCACACAAGATGCACATGGTTTTACCAAACTATGAACCTATCTTGAATGTGTATTTCCACATAGTAAGTACCCTCACACTATTCATTTCAAGGTTGGTGCGTAGTTAGGGTTACAATTCGGGTCAAACCATGTGAGGTGTATTCTTAAGAAAGGGTTGTCATAGAGTTGGTGCACAGCTCGGCCAAGGCATGAAGCGAAATCATGTGACATGGTTTTTCGGAGTAAAAAATATTTTTTTCCCTTAATGGATGTTAAATCCTTATTCCTTTTTTCTCATTCTTCCTCTAGTTGGTGATCTCCCTCCTTAGGCACCTGTGGCTTCTTCTCCAAGCCTAAGTTAAGATTCAAGTTATTTTCTCCTCTAGTTGTTTGAATCAAGTATTTTTGGTCTCTATGGATCCACATCAAAAATATCTCGAGTCCTTTTGAATATTTCATCATTTAACCTCCTCTCAGTTTCACTATTTTGATGCAATACGATTTTCCCTATTTTTAGGTTAAATGTATGTTTCATATATTTCTTACAAACCACATCGAATCGGAGCTTGATATTGGATGAGTGATACATACTATGATTAATGTAGGTGGTCTATGTCTTTTTCTTCATGTTTCCTTAGTTTTAAGAATAGTGTCATTGTGATACACTCCGGCTTTTATCGCGTATTGATTGATAGTTGGTTCATTCATCTCTAATTGTCCATTTCACCTAAAGACACATTTATTGAATCTCGTTTGGTAATTTAGATATCTTATATACCATATATGGACACCCCATGGGTGTTCCAAGTGAAAATGACCATTTTGTTCAATTAGATCAAAGGATTGGGACTTTTAAAAATCTCTCATTTGGGCTTATAAATGAAATTTTTTATTGTATGAATTTGTTCAATTGTTGATGGAACCTCTTAAGTGTAATTTTGTGGTTTTTAAGTAAATTTCCTTTTATGGTGGTTTTTAAAATGATTAATTTAGTGCATTGGGTTATGGTTCTTAAAGGAAATTCATAATTATGTTAAATGAATTGATTTATTAAAAAATATATGTTTTTATAATAAAACCCCTCAGAAGAGGAGAATTGTCTTCTAAACTAAAAATTAATTATTGGTTATTTATATCATTTTTGGCCTTGTGTTGTTGTTGTTCTGCATCTTTCTTGTATTTAAGTCATGGGGGTCTACATATGCCTTTTTTTGTTGTTAGAGTTATGTCATGTCATTGGAATAAACTTTTTAAATATTATGAAATGGAGTTTATTTCATTATGTAAATGTTTTGTTGAACCAATAAACATTCTAAGTGATTGGACCATTTCTAAATAAATTGAATGGATTGTCCTACTCCTATATAATTGATCAATTATTTAAGATCCTTTCAGGGGGTTTATTTCTTCCCATATGGAATTTTCCATGTGGGAAATTACCTCCTTCGACCATGGAAGCTTTCCATGTGTTCCCTTGACATTATTAAATTTTAATTCCATGTAAAATGAATTTAATGGATTGTATTGAATTGGATAGATCATTCATGATGATGGATTACCTTAAACTATATGACTTGTTATATTAAACTGATATTGTGAACTAGAATGTAAAGTGTGGTACAACCATGTCGTTTAGTGCTTACATATGTACATGTTTAATTTGAATTGTTAAATGGTGTTCCCTTGATCATAATGGGTTATTAAAATACAAGTAATGAGAGGTATTGACTCAAGGATTATGTTATAAACGTAATAATTCCTTTATATGGTCATGATGAATGTAATGCATGAGATTTATTACCTCTTTTCCATTTAATATAAATAAAATTATGACTCATACATAGGTTATGGACAATGGTAAGGGTTATATTGAGTATAGCAGCATCACGCCCCCTTACATCGAGTGTTGAACATGTCGTCTCACACCAGTGATATTGTATGGATGTTGGGATGAGGTGCCATGTTCCATGATTAGATTATAGTCATGACGACCCACACACCATCCCAAGTGTTATAGAATGACATCTCTCACTCTATTTGGGATGTAGGGAATGTACTATATTTCATGATATTTTAGGCTCATTTGGACTAGTTATGGATGTCTAAATTACACCCTAGTTTATCCAGCAACTAGTATTCTTGGTATATGGCCATGTATGTCCTCATATACTTGGTTCATATATGTGGATTAAATATATTACTCTATTATATATATATATATATATAATTAATATATGTGTATGGTAACTAATCATAAAATTATTTCAGCCATGAGTTGAAGAAAGTATAGCCTCTAGGTTTCCATTAAGAACATGGGTGGGTTGTTTTTTATTTAATCAGCACTACTTATTTATCTTTATTCTTATACATGCACACTAATTTAAATTATGCTTCATGAATTGGATTAAATCATAAACACCATGGTGGGAACCTACATGGATTATTATCTCACACCCTACTCAGTCTACCATTGCATTGGGGTACCCTAGTAGAACATATGCCTGTAAGAATTTGGATGATTTCTTGCGCAGCTTATCTTGTACCTGGGAGTTAGGATCACATGACCAAGATGGCGCTCAGGATGATCATGGAGTTCACCCTCAAGGATTTTTATTTCTTTTTTTATTCTTTTAGTATACAATATATTATTGCATTTTGTATTTCAATTGCTCAGGGTTATGAGTCATGATCTTGGTAGGAATTCATCTATTATATATTATCATTTTCCATCATTTATATTCAGTTATTATTATTATTATATTTTTCTATTGTTTTTATATTCTTACTTCCACTATTTTCTGATGTTTATTTCTATTATACCACTATGTTGTTCTGATATGAGGGTATAGTCCCCCCATTGTACCACCTTTACACCCTTGCTGCTAGTTAGCAGACTTTGGAAAATGGGAAGGCATGCCTGTGGTCATCTGACCCACCCTTCTGACTATCGTATCAATGGTCTGTGGGGTCGGTACATTACAAGTTACAATTCAAATCTTCTATCCAATGATCTAGATGTTTGTTAATTAATTGTACCCAGTTGGTTCCAGGACTATGGGTCTAAAAATATACCCTTTTGGAGTTCTATGTAGATAATAAAAGATGAAATTTTAATGAGTGGGATAACAAGCACATCACATCGAGGACGTATTCATCCATTGTGGAGGTAAACATATTTAATAAATATTGGTTTCCTTATTTCTTTACATTCCTACTTTAAGTAAAATAAAACCAATTCTAAAGATTGATTGAGATATATCCATTCACTAAATAATTTCGCAGGTAAAGGAATGGATAAAAGTTCTAATTTTTTAAGAGTGACCAACACTGATTTAACCCCTCTTATTGTTTTCCATATCCAAAATTTATCATACCACCATGCCGCAACAATCACCCCAAAAATTACAAGTATATATATGAACTATTTTTCAACCAAAACCTTGGTCCATAGACTATAACATGAACCATATCCATCAAACTTAGACAGCCCTAGTACACCTCCCTAAAATCACTAAGACCCCATCTGAACCCATTCCCAGTCAACCAAACACCCCCAAACGTTCCCTATAATCCCACGAGGGAGGAAATCATATAAAAATAGATTTATCAAGGAATAAAATTCTTGAACCCACCGAAACCCTATTCATTGAATATCATTGTCCAATTTCACTCTACTTGGATGAAACCCAAAAATCTATAATAATACCATGGGATTAATGTTCTGAATATCTAGTCACCAATAATGGAGATCCCATACTTAAAGAAAAGTAACAAAAATGGGAAATTAGAAAGGATGAATGATCGTGGTTGGGGAAAAATGAGGAAACTATATTTTATTAAGTTTTTAATATTTTAGTCATTTTAATAATATAAATAAAAGGATAAAAAAGTTCACAAGTGGTGTGTTATGTCATGGAAACATAGTAAATGAAACAATACCCCTGCCTAGTGTTACATTATGGTGTGATGATAAGGGTAAAAACACAATGCAAATTATCATAGGAGAACCATAAACCCCAACTAACCTAGCCCATTATCATTTTGAACCATTTTCCTTCCCAACATTAAACAAAGTCCCTATCCGTTAGGCATTTATAGTAAAATTTCCATCATTATAGTGTGATAACACCCCCTTTATATAGTCTTGCATGAAATAAATCCTAGGTTGACAAACCAAATATTATAGATTTTTATACTTATATATCACCTAACATTTCTAAAATGCTCGATGTTTTAGTGTGTCCTTTAACCTAAAGAAGGTTCTAGTTAGAAAGTAGTTTAGAACCTCAAATGCCAAATCTTGGACTCAAAAAAACCAATATCTCAAATTGATTAAAATAAACATGTTTTGGTTGGAGTAAAACCCAAAACCTCTCACCTAAAAAATTAATCCAACACAATATTTCTCTATAAATATATTATAAAAATGAAACATCACTTCCATGTAATATATAACAGATAATCATATCTTATTTTAAGTTCAAGTTTAACATCATATATATTATTCATAACTTTAAGTCCTTATAAATTAAAAATGAGAACATTTCTAGTCCATATTATATATAGTTAATTATATATTTCTTTATATTTAACTTTGATTATTGTGAAACAATTGAAGATATATTGACTAAATCATGAAACTATTCAATATTCATAACATATCATTATAATATTGTCTTAAAAATTCCATACCATTATATTATCATAGTATATTAATACTTTACCAAATTCATTTTATACCTTATTTTAATCATCTTTAAAAATTAATTGATTTAAACACATTTTAACTAATGTCTCATGTACTCATTAAACAATACACATCAATATTTATTAGGTTTAAAAATTTACAAGTCATTTTTACTTCTTACCAAATAGAATTTTAGTAAATGATTTTAGAATCATTAGTACTAGACTTTATTATTTTTTATGGAATATATTATATTATTTAGGTAAAAAATAAAAAAACAGTTATCATATATATATTTGATAAAATATTTTATTTATGTATATAGAAAAATATTTGTTCTTAAACATGAAATAAACTCCCTTTTTATCAAACAATAATTAAAAAAATAAAATTTATTTATATGGGAAACATGTAGTAACAATTTATGACTTATAAAACAAATAAACTTAGTATATTTATATTTCATTACACAAACATAGTATATAAACTCTAGATTTATTAAAAAATATAGATTTACATTCGTTAGGGAAAAATCTATTCAGATGGTTCTTTTGGGTTAATTGTGTTTGTTGAAAAAAATTAGGTTGTTGATGAAGGATAGTTGTCAAATAAGTCATGACTAGTTAACTAGAATGGTTGATCTCATGAAGGCATGAAAAGCATGATCTCGGTCAAGTATGAATTGTTTGACCTCACACAAACCTGAAATTTCTGATCTCACAAAAGGGAAATATTTTTTATCTCACACAAGGGAGAAATTTATGATCTCACACAAGTGAAAAATAATGGATCTCGTTCAAGCGCAACATGTATGATATCATGAAATCACAAAATAACAAATCTCTGACAAGCCTAATGTGTCTGATCTCACAAAAGTGGGAAATGTATGATCCTGAAATGGTGTGAATATTGGATCTCACACAAGAGAGAAGTGCTTGAACTCAAAAAAAGTAAAAATTTCTAAAATCATGCAAGGGAGAAATGTGTTATCTCATGAAGGTATGAATGTTTGATCTCATGAGAGGGTGAGATTACTGATATCGCAAAGAACGAATGTTTGAACTGATCTTGAGAAAGAGATAATGTATGATCTCATGTGAAGGTGAGATGTCTGATCTAGAAGAGAATTAATGGTTTAACTGATCTCACAGAGTATAATTTTTTGAACTGATCTTGCATTAATATCTTGATAAGAACATAGTGAAAAAGAATAATTATCCAAGGATCTCATGATGGGATCTTGTGAAGCATATTATTTTCTTTTCATCTCACAATGGGATCTCACACAGCACTCAGTATTGGATTTGGATATCAATATGGATTACACCAAGCACTAGAAGAAAACATCACTAACCACCAAAAGATTGAATTTTGATCTTATGATCAGATCATGTAAAGTGCATGATGCAGATTTTTGTAGTAGTGGAACAAACATTTGTCCACAATTTTGGGAGTTAAGGTGATAGACACTCACCTATAAATACCCAATGAATCATTCATAATAGGTGAATAAGTTTTTCCAAATCATTTTTTCATTGGAAATTTCTAAGAAGGAGATTAATGGAGATATCTCACAAATGAGTTTTGTAGAGAGATCTTCTAATGGAATATACATGATTGACTTCGTGTAAGTGATGCACATGATATGAAAAAAAGACTCATTAAAAACATGAAAGGTTTCTCACACCTCGATCTCACAAAAAGTGTGAAAGTTTTATGCCCCCGGATCTAATGAAAAGTTCAAAAGGGTTATACCTCAGAATATCACACAATGTGTGAAAGGGTCTCGTATTAGGATCTCAGGAAAATCACAAAAGGGTCTCTCACCAAGATCTCATACAAAGAGTGAAAGTGTCTCACGTCAGGATCTCATGTAAGGGGTTATGAACATGGATATTGTGTAAGGGTATGAGATAGAAACTCATACAAAGGGTTACATGCAAGGATATCTCACTAGGGTATGCACCATGATCTCATGAATAGGGTTACATTCAAGGATCTTGTGAAAGGGTATGCACCAAGATCTTATGTAAAGGGTTACGTGTCATGATCTCATGCAAAGGGTTACACACCAGGATCTCATCAAATGGTACGCTCCAGGATCATGAATAAGGGGTTACGCACTAGGATATCAGGAATTTTTATCACACTACATTCCTTTTTAAGAAGATATGTGCCTATATTACCCTATGATCAGTATCATTATCATATCTGAATTTAGAAGAATTCAGATGATATTCACCATTTGAAAATACTTTAAAAAGGGGTTTATTCACTATTAAATTCAATTTAGTGAAAGGAAGACATGGAATATCTTGAATATCTTTTCAATTTAGTGGTAACTATTGTTTCTACATTAAATATAAGGTTTTTAAATTTGTTTGGAAAGTGGAAGTGTTGCATCCAGGAGTTTTCACAGAAGTGGAGAAGCATCCCAGAAAGAACGTTTCATGACCTATTCTAGTGGGTCCAATGACGCAACTCCCCAAGCACACATCCAATCGGATAGGGGCTTATAACTAGCACCAAGTAGGCATATCACTAATATGGGACTCCTTAGTCTATGTTCCTATAAACATGCACACATCTATAGACCTATAAAATGCTAAACTTTAAAAAAATGATCAACCATGAATGAATACATCTAAATCCCATAACCAGAGTATAATAGGAAGTAAAGGAAGGTAAATTGGTCCAAAAAAATCCCACCACAAAGATTTTGAAAACAAATTCCAACTTGAAAGTAAAACTGGGACTGGTTTCATAATACCATAGGAACACACCTCAATTTGTCTGGTCTCACTAAGCAGTATCTGGTCCTGGTCCATCAAGGACTGTGTCGATAACGTATATTGTCAATACAAGAAACAAAATGTGTTGGAAAATTCCATATAGGGGTGAGTATAGAAATAAACGGTAGAAAACCCTAAAACCAATAATCATACAAAAAGGAAAATACATTCAGTTCTACACAATTATATGTCTAAAACACATATAAAAAAGAATATCTAGATATACTCAACAAAGACACATAGTCTAGAGGTAATTCAAACTCGTAATATGCCAGACTATGATTCCAACTAGAAGGATCTAAAATGTAATGATATAGGAGAAAATTCTACTAAGTCTAAAAGCAATAATGATGTTCATATGAGTGCTAATTCTCATTGGGTCTCACCATCAGAAGTACACTCTGAAGGTCTGAAGAGATACAATACATAGATTTCGATCACTCCTAAGTCCATGGGGTATAACAAAAACTCAATATAGATTAACCCGGTAAGTATAGTATTAGAGTAAGCTTACTGTTAGTCATGACGATCCCAATAACTCCACTTAGTGAAAGAATATTAATAGAGGATCTCACTCCATGCCTCCCGAAGGGATTCTGATGACTCTATCCAAGAATTCCAACTAAAGGGGTCATTGTCTTATGTGTGGGTGGTGATTAAATACTAACCCTTAGGTAAAGGATAAAGGTAACATGATATAAAATAATTAAAATATATAGAAAAAATGGTCTTAAATCCATGTTTTAAGAGGTACACGACATCTAGAATTGTTACATGTCTTGTCCCTTAACCCTAGGTCCTACTCCTGTAAATAGCCTATATCTCATACTGTTTCTATGTCCATATAGAAGTTCAAGATGCGTCAGATGACTATATATTATACCCATGTTCCAATACACTGTTTAGATTGTGTACTTTTCTAGGTTGTGTCTGTGTAGGGTAGTACATGGTGCGGTCCAACCCGTGTTTGCGTACCCTCTTAGGTACACACCGAGTTCATAAAAGGGGACCACACACTCTGTGATAGGGTAATATAACTTGTGATACTTATCTTCATCTTTTAACCCTAGAAACCACTTTTAGGGGCCCACACAACATGTTTTTTTGAGTTACTCTTTCATTATCATGGGTTCTTTCCGAAATCCAGATATACTTCATGAGTTTCCTTTTTCTCTTCCTTCTTCCTAATCATCCATCGTCACTGCCAATCATGGATTTGGAAATAAAATCTAAGTCAATCAGGGAGAATCATTATTGTAGAAGTGTTTTATAGTGATCATATTCATTCATGAATCATCCCAAACCCTCACGATTATCGTGTGTCCGATGTTTGCACCTAAACATGCCAACCCAATTCAGATCTACTCACTGTTATCATCATCGCATGATCCCTCCATCATATAGAGTATAGATCATGTACATAAAGTTGTTTCACTAAGAAGTGGGTGTGAAACATTTTATTCCTTGGTATTTAGTTCAAGTCACTATGAAAAAGAAACCTCAATGATAAACGTGTGTATAAAAATGGGATAAAAGCACGAATCATGAAAAGTATGAATGAAAATTTTCCTGGTTAGGTTGGCCTTGATTCATTATTGTTAGAGTGAATAACGATGAACTGTAATAAATCAATTAACTCCAAATAAAATCTCCACAATAAACCTAACCCACAATACTCATGATCCATAAATCAATCCATTCATCGATTGATTCATATTCATCATAGAAATTAAAAATGGGGATTGAATCCAATTAAAAAAACATCCAACATTGATTTGGATCAATCACTAACAAAGAAAGATGTGGTTTAATATTTATGGGAGAGATCCTTAGATTTTGTTGCACATCGATCGCTGATCCAAGATCCAAAGGTAGTTTTTCTGAGAGAGTTCCTATAAAGCTCTCTCTAACGGCTCCAGAGTGATGTATCTAATCATAAAACTCATTCAAAATAGTCTACTTGAAGACTTGTCAGTCAATTAATTCATTAAATTGAAATAAAATAATTTATTTTTTATTTTATTCATTTCTACTCCCACAATAAATTTTCCACAAACGGACCACACCGACCAAGGTTATGTCATACCAAGGGTAAACCTTGTGTTATGAACTCAACAGTGCCCTCATATCTCTAATCTAATCCTCATTTTAGAATTTATTCCACTTTTTTAGGAAACTTACATGCAAATTATATTCTATATATTTAATATTTTTCAAACATTTATTCCGGGAACACTGGGCCTCAAAATTGAACACACACATCTCCAATCCTATACAATGCTAAAATGTAAAAACAGATGAACTACCATTTATGTAAACTTATAAATCCCAAAACCAGAGTATAGAAACCAGTAAAAGAATGTAAATAGTTCCAAATACAATCCCATAACAAATATTTGAAAAACAAGTTGATCCTGGAAGTAAAACTTATACTGTTGTAAGAATACCATAGGAACACACCTCGTTCTTAGAGATTTGTGGCACAAGCTCCACTAGGATGGATCATGAAAGATATTCAAAAAGTAATATCCCTTAAATTTAGGATGAATTAATTATTAATAATTAAGGGACTAATAAGTCCATAAATAGTCTAAGGATACTTTATAGAGCAGTGAGAGAAGTAAAAGGAAAAAAGGTGATCTTTTCCACTAGCAGTAGTACATCAAAGGAAAGATTGGTGGAGTGGCCCTTGGGAATTAGTGATCTATAGATAAAAATTATTAAGGTAGTGACCCTGGGAATATAATTGATCTGTACTAAAGATTTAATTTTTATTAATCCTTAGTAAATTTCATGCATTGGCACATTTTCATTGTATGCTCCTTGGACGTATCCTAGTGAGGCTGAATCAAGTAAAAATTTATGTGTCCACTTGTTTTATTTCCTGCTTTAGTTTCTATCTATCATAATTAAATAATGTTGTAAAGGATAAGAGTAACATAATCACTAAATACAAAAAAATAGTGACCCTAATAATAAATATTTAGGATCTAGTGTGGAAGCATGAATTTCAAAATAATATCAATACCCTAATTCACCCCCCCCCCCCACCTCTTAGGGTATCTAGGCCCCTTTTTGGCTCTAACAGTTGTTATCAGATTATATGTTAATTTTTTCATTTCTTTTAACTTAAAATATTTAATCTACTATTGGTATTGAAGTTTCAATTTACTCTTATCTTGGTGTGAAATGGAAAATGGAAAAACTAAAAATAATAAGCATAAATCGGGTTTATTCAATAGTGTTGGGGTGTTTACAAAAAAATTGTGATTCAGTTTATGGGAATCAATAATGTACTAAGTAAATTTTTGGTTGAGTCAAATAGTGAAAATATATTCTCACTCAATAATTCTTCAAGAGTGAGTGAATAACCTAATATTCCAAATTATATTGAAACTACTGATGATACAAAAACTCCAAGAATGAAATAAGTTGATGTTATCCACGAAACAAAGGAATTTGATAGGAAATTATATGAAGAAATTAAATCTCAAGATATTTTAATTCAATCATAGGAAATTGAAATCAACAAGATAAAAGGATTAAATAAAATTCTTGTTGAAGTTTCCATATATCTATGATAGAATAATGATTCTCAAGATGAAGAATTACAAAAACTGAAAGAAGATGAAATGGGAAAGAATATGGACAAGGAAAAAATTCAGAATTTCAATGCCATAAATGATGATCTTATTGTAGACCAATATGATATATTTTAGGAGAGGAAAATTCTACAATAGGATAATGCACACTGTAATGATTCTATTGCTAAGATGAATTTTAAAATATTAGTGAAATCTAATGTGATGGATAATCTACCCAAGAAATTGGAAGATGATATGACTAGAGGGAATAATATCAAGAAATAAATTTATTCTCAACTTGAATCAAGGTATAATAAAATTCAGTAATTTTGAGAAGATATATAATTAGACTATAAAGAAGTGGAGAAATCTAATAATAAAGGAAATCCCAAATTGAAAGATTTTTTTCACTTATATTTGATTGTCCTTTGGCGGGTGAAAATTAAGGGAGAGGAAAATATGCTAGTTCAGAGTAAAAAACATGAAATGATTGTATCATCCCAAAGGCCATGTTTTTTTGTAAAATATTTTGTTGGAATGACAAACCTTATCTGTTGCATTAGAGGAAGATATCCTTGAACAGTTACACAAATTGTAAAAATCTTAGAGATATTGGAAATATACCTAAAAATTATTTTATAAGAATGAATGAAATATGTTCTATTTATATGGGATAAAAGATCATACTTCAGGTTTTTTTTGAAGCATTGGAATATATTTCATATTGTGATGGCAGAAATATTGCAAAGTAAGAGAATAAGAAGAATCTTCTTGAAAAGTATAAAATAAATGTATCTCAGATGAAATTAGTCATAAAATGTTATTATTATGGAAGATATGGATACAATATGAGTATGTTTAAAGAATCATAAGGGATCAATATCAGAATATTAAGAAGAGGAACTCTATTTTAATTATCATTTAAGATATGAAATGATGAAATGGGGTATGTATTTAATGGAAGATTTTTTATATGTTCTAATCATGGAAATTTTTCAACAAATTGTATCTCGAATAAATAAGGGAAGGAAAAGGAATATAGAATAATATCCTCAACTCTATAAACGTATAATGAAAAATCCTATATTGTAATAAAACGTGATATGTTGAAAAAATATGTTTATAGCATCAAGGGAATAACAAGGAGCTCAATGAATGAACTACCAATCAACTCCTTAGTTAAACGCAAAACATATCTCTTGGAAAGAATGTGAATGAATATATAATAATAAGGGGGGAGGATCTCCATCTGTGATAAAGAAGAATATAAATTCCATAGAAGAGTCAAACCCAACAAGAAAGGGTGATGTGACTCTAATACTTGATAAAACAAAAATAAATAAATAAATTCTTAAAAAAACAATATTTCATGCCACATGGATATATTGAAGGAAAGAGAAAGATCTCTCCAATGGAGGAAGAATAAAAAAAAGATGATATATGGAAGGATATACACACAAATAAAGCATCATGAAAATTGGAATATTTGTGGGGAATCATATAATGAAATTTATACTATTTAGTTCAAACACCATATTGTGAAAAGGACAAGCCTACAGACTCAAAATATTAGAAGAATACTCAGCAACTAGGTAATGAAGGTTTAGTTATATGTCCAGAATAGTTGAAGTTAGTTGGGCAGCTAAAATAAGCACAAAAATAGTATAGTGCTTTGCAATAAAGTATCAAAGTTTTGATCTTTCATGATAGACCGCAATGCTCTTCTTGAGGATTCCATAGGCACCCCTCTCCCTATATGTTAAATGTTTCTTATATTTTCTCAAAGTTTTGTAGGAATTTTTGGGAGAAATAATCTATGTTTTGTGTGTTCTAAAAGGTAATGGGCGAATTAGTTGAACTAGATACATGCAACATGAAGAATATAAACTCTGGAAATTCACATATGTTATCATATTAAAGAAGTGGTGTTACAAAACAACTATTTTTCTAGAATATTTATTTTAAAATTGTATACTACTGAATAAGATGTGAAACTAAATATTTTTCAAAGATATAAATGAATGATCTCTTGATTCCAATTTTCTTATCATGTCTCAGTTTAATTTATCCAAGATAAGACTATTTGGGGGAGAAGTAGAAATATTCATATATTTCATGATAATCTATTTTGTTACTATGGTTTGGTATCATCTGACTATTTTCATGATATCAACAAGATATATGTTTTTAGTGAGATAAGGTGACATGTACAATATGTGATATAGCCTTATATCATAAGATATTCCTCTAAATAATTGAGGATATTAATGCTTCTAGAATCTATAGAAGTGATTTTCATGGAAAACATTGATGTTTATTTCCAAAAAATATTATTTACTACAAAGTGTTATTTCTTAGTAGGATTATAGGATTTGTCAATGACTCAGTTCCAAGTGGTAATTTCACTTGCAAAAAATCTTAAAACATTGTACATCTATAAAAGAAAAATATTACTCATCACTTTAAGAGTGATAAATGAATCGAAGTAAAAAATTTAATGATGATAAATAGAGTCAACTGTGAAATCTCATATAGTTGACATAGATTAGTGATATTCTAATGTCAAACTATAGTGTCCCATGATCTATGAAGAGGTGCATATCCAAAATGGGAGAGTAATTTATCATTATCTATATTTTAGGAGATAAAAGAATAATGATTGTCTCATCATGTTTTTTAGATTATCGAAAATCTCATGCATGGATATCATTGACTAAGGGGGGAGAAAATTCATAAATGAAGGAACCCAATATTGAATTTTATGAGAAAGGTTGGTATTGAAGTGAAGTCTCTGATTGCTGTCCATATTGATAATTCTAGTGTTATTATATTATAAAAAACATGTCCATCATCCTAGGGAAAATCACATTGAAATCCAATATCACTTCATTAAGAAGAATTTGGATCATGGATTTATGAAGTTGGATTATGTGCCTAAAAACTATATTTTTCATACATTCTAAAGTAGGCCTCACCCAAATAGGTTTTTGAGAGGCATCGACCAATTCTTGTAGTTTAATCGACTCCCCACACTTGAAAATGTGTGGATGTGGGACCCCCACTCCCAAAGGTATGATGTGTTTTTCCCATATATGAGGATCTGTGTTCTTTACCCTATTCTATACCACAATTAAGTGAACTTTGGGTTCACTATAAATGGGTGAGAAATTGTGGTTACAAAAAGGGAGAAAATTTCTTAGTCAATACATGAGAGAAGTTGATATGTGGAGCAATGATGTAGGGGGTTTTAAATCAGAAAATGATAAATATGATTGATTAAAGGTTATATATCATGATAGATGGGATTCATGATGAATAAAGATCATTGGCTTGGAATAAAGTGATTAACTGATAAAATTTTCATGGTACTATTGATTCTCATGTTGAGCACGGATCATGTTGGGTTAAAGTGTCTGTTGAGTAATCTCTAATCGCTATCAAAATTTCTAGAAGTAAATTTTTGGTAGAATATTTAAGAATATTTTACATGTCATCAAAATGTGAAGAGTTTTCAAAAACTCGAAGCATGGTATTTTTAGGAAAAAATCCCTCCTGATGGTTCCTTTTTGTAGATTTTTATTGTAGACAGTGTTTGAGGTTGTTTATGAAGGATGGTTTTTAAAGAATGCATGAATAGTTATCATGAATGTTTGATCTCATTAAAGTGTGAAATGTGTGACCTAACATAATCATGAAATTCTTGATCTCATGCAAGCACTAAATCCATCATCTCATGAAATATCAAAATGTGTGATCTTGTGAAATAGTGAAATGTATGATCTCATGCAGGCACAATAAAACTTATCTCACAAAAGTGTAAAATGCCAGATCTCATTCAAGCACAAAATAAAAGATCTCACATAATAATGACATGTCTGATCTCAATAAAGTGTAAAACATTTGATCTTTTGAAAGCATGAATGTTGGATCTCTCACATGGGAGAAATGTTGGATCTTGTAAGAGCATGAATGCCTGATCTCATTAAAGGTAGAAATGTGTGATCTCAAGAAATCATGAATTTTTAATCTCATGTGAGGGTCATATGTCTAATCTCGATAAGTGAAAATGTTTAAACTGATCTCATGAAAGAGAAAATGTATGAACTTGTATAATTTTTAGATTTCTAATCTCCCTTTGCATGAATGTTTGAACGGATATCGTAGAGCATAGATATTTGAACTGATCTTGAATTAATTTCTTTCTAAGTGCATGATGAAAAATTATATCATTAAAGGGTCTTTGTGATGTGATCTCATGAAGTGCATGATTGTCTTTGGATCTCATAATGGGATCTCACAAAATTCCTATGATTTTATTTTAATCTCGCAAGGGATTATACCAAGAACTATAAGACAACAGCACTAACCATTTAAATATTGAATTATGATCTCATTATAGGATCAGGTAAGGCATGGTATGCTAATATTTGTGCCATTTTAATGGACATTTGTCCACAATTTTTGGAGTTAAGGTTGTGGACTCTCTTCTATAAATACCCAATGATCCATCAATAAGAGGTGTATACATTTTTCCAAATAATTTTATCTAAGGAAACATTTTAGAAGGTGGTTTCTGTAGAGATTTCATGAAGGAGGTTCATAGAGAGATATCATGAAGGAATATATGAAATTAACATCATGTAAGTGTTGTTCATGTTCTGAACAAAGTCTCACACAAAACGAGAAAAAGGCCTCATACCTAGATCTCACGCAAAGCACAAAAGTGTTATACACTCGAATCTTGTGTAAAGAAAAAAACATTTCACACCAAGATCTCACAAAAAGTGAAAAAGGGTCTCATGCCAAGATCTCACGAAAATCATGAAAGTGTCTCGTACTAGTATCTCTTGCCAAGCATTAATGGTTCTACCACAAGGGGATACACACCATGATCTCATATAAGGGTATGTGTGAGGATCTCTAGCAAAGGGATACATTATAGGATCTCTCACAATAGGTTATGCTCCAAGATCTCATTCAAGGATATACTCTAGGATCTCGTACATAGGGTGACACTACAGTATCTCATGCAAGGGTATGAGGCAGGATCTCGTGCAAAGGGTTATGTTCAAGGATCTCACAAAAATGGTTACGTGCTAGGATCTCGTGCAGTGGTATGTGTCAGGATCTCGTGTAAGGGGTTATACGCCAGTATCTTGCATAGTGGTATTGCACTAGAGTATTGTGCAAGAAGACATATGCCTACATTACCCTATGATTAATATCATTTTCATATCCAAATTTAGAAGATGTCATAGGATCTTTACCATTCAAAAATACTTTTATAAGGATTTTATTCACTTCTAAATTCAATGCATTGAAAATAATAGTTGGAATATCTTTAAGATATTTCCAAAGTATAGGAAATTTTCATTTATATATAAAAATAAGATTGTTCTAGTTTTCTAGAAAGTGGAAGTGTTTCATCAAGTTTTTTTCATAAAAGTGAAGGAAAATACATTAAATTACTTCAATAGAGAGTCTACATACAATTTAGGATACATTCCTTATTGATAATGAAGGTTCCTTCATATCCATAAATTGTGTGTGGATCCTTTCTATATGTGAACACAGGAAAAGGAGGAAAGTGATCATTTCCACCTACATTGAGAAAACTATAGAAATATTAAAGGAGTGACCTGTAAAGGTAGTGATCTATGCCTAAAAATTGTAAATGTGGTGAGCCTAGTCATAGAAGTGATCTAGCCTAAACCTTGAATTGGTAGTGAGCCAAATTTAATTCGGTAAATCAGCACATTTTTATTATATCCTCCTTGGTCATAGCCTATTGAGGGTTAACCAAGTAAAAATATATATTTCCTTGTGTTTGATTTCCTTTATTATATTCTATGCATCATCATGAGATAAATTTGGAAAGGTTAAGATCATTATAATCATTAAAAAGAAAAAAATGACCCTTATAATAAATTGGTCAAGATCCAGTGGTGAATCATGAATTTCAAACGAATATATATACCCTGATTCACCCCCAGGGTATCTAGGCCCCTTTTGTACCTAACAATATCTTCATTAATCAATTCTATTTTATTTGACTCTATGAAAATATACATATAAATGGGTAATGGATAACCATTTTTCCATACCCATTTTTCAAAACCTAGAAAATTAAATTCATTACAAAATAACTCTTTATGATTCACTCTATATCTATGAATGTTTCACAAAATATAATACGAATGATGGTAAAAAATTATGTTAAATTTATTTCTTTGTCTATATCTCAGAAAAAAGTTAGATTATTTAAAAAATATACAGAAAATATACTTTTTAAGTGATCATCATATTCAAAAATTATTAAATAAAGACAATTTTAATACAAAAAATAAAATGAAATAAATCCTCACTTATGGTGAAGGAATATCTTAATACAAGAAGTTCTAAAAAAATCTAACCCTTACATTATAAATATTAGTTATCCAAGATCCATATTTCACTATGATTTGGTTTTGATTTAGTGTTTTTCCCATAACATAGTTATTTAGGTAGAAAATAAAGAAAATTAAATCATATATAACTCTTAGATAATTTAATGGAAAAAATATATCCCTAATTCATTTAAGGAATTACACCAAGATCATTCTTTTTTACCTAATTTTTAGAGTTCATAGTCCAAGTGAAACCTAAAGTTCATTTTTGGATATATTTTCTGAAATTTTATTCCTAGATATATCCTACATACCTTACACTAGATGATTCTTTTGAAATTAACCTTATTAGGGTTACTAATATTTAATGATTGATGTCTTGAAAAATTCTCACTATATAAGGAATTTAACACTTCAGGTTTTAGAGGTTCTTAAAGATCTCACTATCTAATTTTTATATGAATTTTATCCACATTTTATATTATATATTACATATATACATACATATATATATATATACTAGGTTTCATATGATTAAAAAACACTTATTCATGCATTAAAAGGCTTAAAGAAACCCCAAACCAAGATCTCTATAAATTGAAACTAAAACCATTTATATAAAAAAGTGAAGAACATGTGTACCTTACACTAACATTAGTCAAATATTCTATATTAAACATAATTTTAGATTAATATCACTCAGAATTATCTAATTAACTCCTACCATATAGGTGTATTCATATTTTGAAGAATCACATAATACTTGGATTGGATCCTTTTTATTTCCCTGACATACGAGTACTTCTTGAAGAAAGGTAAGAATATAAAGAGTGATTTGACCAATATAATTGGTAAAAGTCTTGGGAACTATTTTCATGGCCTTCAGACTCATTATATAGACCTCAATCATAATTTTTAATTCTATATGACATTTACAAAAACATTATGAAACATTTGAGTAATGAAAATAATTATAAAAATTTTGACCCACTGAATAAATTTGAATTCACGTATTTATCATATAAATTCATTAAATTAGTACTCTCATATGTTTCATTATATGAAATATAGATAATAATAATAGAATATATGGAAAATTAACCAACTGTTAACACTTAATGTTCAAATACCCAATTAATTATAGGATATGATTCAAACCCAAATCATAACACTTATAATATTTGATTATCATATAATAAGATAAGAATAGGAAGTATCATGGTATTTATATATCATTTTTGGAGATATTACTATACCAAGTCATACAATACAAATCGGTTCCCTGTATCTTATACCATATAAAAAATAAAAAACACATTCTACAATAATAGCAAAAACAACTTATGTTATATTGGTCTTTAGGGAATAAACCCATTAATATTTTTATTATAATAATTGCACAGAAACATCCAAACAATTTACCTTAAATCATATAACAAAAAATAAATCTTCAAAAAATATTTAAATTTTTTTTAAATCTATCATTATAGTAATTATGTATCACATAATATGAAATATTTTATAATTACTGATCTGAAGATCATTTTGGATAAACTCTAAATAACATTTAGAGAATCTCTTTAGGTTTCATAACACTTAATAACCATTCAATAATCCTTATAGTGTGAACATAAAAATATTTTTTATAGTGAAAAATATATATAAATTCCCAATTTCATAAATTTATGAAAAGGCCAAACTCTAAAAAATCTTTGTGCTACTCTATATATAAAGAGACTTGACAAGATCTTTGTTAAACATATGTATATTGATACCTATTTCCGCCATTTGTATCATATACAAGAATATATCATCATATAATGACTTTGTATAATACATTTTATAAACATGGTAAATGAAGTATGTTAATCCTAGATAGATACACATACATTCTTGATTCTCTAAGTATAGACTGTCTAGATGAATTTACATAACAAATTTTATTCATATTGATAGATGAGAAGATGGAATTCCCCTTATCTAATAAATAATAAAATCACTTATCACTTATCTAAGAATGAACATAAACTCCGTAAGTTAATCTCAATCAAGGACCCATATTCTGTACTCTTAATACGATGGGATAAATTCCATCTTCATTAAACTTATCTTACAACATGATTAACAACATACCTAACCACACCCCTAATTATATAAACCTCATGATTGGTATAATAAATGTATCAAAGTATTAATTCTTCCATTCAAGGTACATTATCCAACCTTAGGTAATATGGGACTCCAAATATAAAGCATTCACCCCTTATATTCCAAATACGTAGTGTATAGAACTCCATGGGGTATAGTTTTCAGGTCATCCCACACACAAACATCATTTTTTGTCTGAAAGGAATATTTTATATCTTGATATGAAACACTACCCATGTTAACCTTAATATTTCTTCACATTAAATAATACTTCATGATGAAATCAGATTAAAGATAACTCAAAACCATACTTTTAGAGTTTAGTTATCAACTCACTTTGTTAAATATGTGGAACCAATGTGAAAAAATTATTAAGTAGAGACTTACCTTTTATAATTTGACACATTTAATATTCATAAAATTATTTTCTAAATATTTAACAAATATATTAATAAAAACTAGTCTAATATCTCATATAAGGTATTTATAGAATTCCTTATGTTTACTACATTTTAGGTTTTGTTAAACTCATTACACCTCAATTTAATTCTTTCCACATCTATGTGTGACCATATAATAAAATTTTCCTTTTAAGATCCTTTAATTTATTACATTTATAAAGAAATCCAGTTTGAATAATGGAAAAACTATGAATTATATTCATTATATTCATTATATTCAAATTCTGAAAAATTAATAAAAAATATTACATTATAAAATTTAATATTATGATGTTAATATTTTTTTTAATTTCTTAGAAATATTTCTAATTTAATTATCAGCATATTATAATTTTCAATTTAATAGTTATTTTTTAGAATGTTATGGTAAAAAATGTAACCCTTTACATTTTTCTCTCCAACACACTGTAAACTCTTTTAGGTTATTAATTATAATTCACATTGAATTTTTAATGGTATAATTTTTTATACAATAAACATTGAAATTATAAAAGTATATACATATTACCATTAATATATTAGAAACTATAATCTTTTCAAAATATCATTCTAAGATTCACACACTCCTTTTTGTTAAGAAATAACATTTATTTTCTTAAAGTGTGAATATTTAACAAAAAAACTATTACCAACCATCTATAATATGTTATTATATTATTTATAGTATTATTCAAACAAGTGTAATTTATTATTTTAAATATTCCACTAATGGGTGGGGGAAAAATTACCCCTATATTCTAAATGATATCTTGTATATAACATTTTTATCCTAAAAAATCATTTTATCCTTAACTTCTTTTAAAAAAAATTATTTTGATTAATAATAAACCATTTATATCACAACCTCATCTAATTTTATTTATAAGAAATATTTTTTATCAAATAATTTATATTATCACATAAGAGAAATGAGATACATATGTACATCATTTATTCTTATCCATAAGAGATTGAAATATTTCTTCTCATTATAAATTTTCATAATAGAATCATTTTCTAAAATATTTTAAATAAATATAATACACATCTATTAATTACAATATTATATACTCCTATATATTTAAAAAACTTGTAAAACATACAGTTCTTATCATATACCCATAAAAATATAAGAATTGATTTCTATAGAATAATACCTAATATAGACTCTCCACTTGATTCCTTTTAACCCTACAGGTATTCTGAGAAAATATTCATCCAGTGAAAATGAATTGCACAATATAAGAAATTACCCTCCTTCGTAACTCCTACATTAGGTTTTAAATACTTTGACTAGTTATATGAAGAAACATCTCCATACCTTCCAATATACTTTTTCACTTATGATTTGAAATTTTACACTATTATACCATTAGTGAATTATCAAGCCTAGAACTCCTAAGTCATGTTTAGTTATTATTATCATATTGAGAAAATTGGGTAAAATAATGTAAAACTCATTTATATTTTAATAAATAATAAACTTTTAGGAACTTTCTAGAAGTGATTTAAAAATGATGTCTATAGAAAAATCTAGTCTTAAAGGTGACCCAAGACATTCCAAGTCACTGATGTTTCCAATAATATTGATTATATGATTAGATAGTAAAGTTACTTCAAATATCTTTCACCTAAACATTTATTTTAATACCCCATACCTATAATTCCTATCTTGTTCCTGATAGATCCTTTTTAGGTTATCTATTATATTAAATGAACCAATGTTTACATGTTTCTTTTGAAAATTTCTATCCACAAAAACTATCCTGAGAGTTAATACATACAATGAATCCCTCAAAAAAATTAATCATAAAAATATTTTTTTATTGAAAACCATGTCGAAATTTTCTAAGGATCAATAGGTTTCACCCCTCGCCAAAATATGCCTCTTACCAGGTAATTATAATAATTTCCTTGAGTGGCCTAGCCAATATAGATCACCAAAATTATCTTCATTTATGTGGATATTTTACCCTTCTAGAATATTTCTTCTATTAAGCTTCTCATTATAAAATATTGATCAAAAATTTATTTTTTATGGTTATGTTTCCATTTATATACAAAATAATATTTTATAATATGAGTATAATGTTTTATAATCAATAGATAAGAACTCTTATTGATTATATTCAAAATAGAATTATGACCCATTTAGTTTTAAATTATATACTTTAGTGGTAAAATATCCATATTTCACTGGATTGTTTTCTTTAGAATTTCTTCCATCACTTGTATATATAGGTAAAAAATAATTTTAATCACATATGATATCACTCTAGGATAGTTTAATGGATAACTCTTTTTCTTAATCAATCAAACATATTCACTAAACATTATACCTATGTTGTATCAGTCCAATTAGGGTTTCCCAACTAAGTTTGATCCAAAAACTCATTCTATATTTGGGAATATAATACTATTTGGGTCACCCGTTACATTATTTACTTACAAAAGATAATTCATGGGAACCTAGCTTTAGAATGACCAACCTGGATGAATTATAAAGGTATTAATAAGTTTTTTCCATATAAGTAATCTTAATATTATAATTTTATAGAGTTTTTATGATCACACTAAGTTATATTATTTATTCTATATACATGTATTCATGCTTCAAGTTATTTAGTTTTAAATAAAATTCCTTCCACTAAATCAATATATTAAATCCATATTTATGTGTAACTCTTTGAAAACTCATAGCTTATATTACAAAATCAAATAAAAATTTATCATATATTTACACGTATCTAAATTCATCCTGTCTATAAAGTATATGAAATCCTTTCATGTAAAAGAATATAATTATACTAAATCAAAAATCCCATTAATAGTAAGCATGGTGTGACAGGTAAAAGACCCCCATTTTACTAGATAGAGCCTATTCTCCTTGGAAAGTGATCATTATAACCCAAAGTCCCACTTCCCAGGCTTCTTTACTCAATAAATACCCTAACTTCCTCAAAATTATAACACCTAATTTTTATAAACTATAATAAACCTTCAATTTAAATCTCATAACCAAATATAATCCACATTCAAGGAAGAATAAATCCAAAGAAATTATAATATATTGAATTAAACTCCTTAAATACATGTATGATAATATATAGAAGATTTTTAAAACAATAGATTACATCCATCCATAAAATTTAAAAAAAATCTATGAATATGTTATGGAATAACACTAAATAAATAAATTTTTTCTAAATTTAGACATGAGAAAAAGAGTTATGAAAAATTCATAAATCAAGAAATTTTAAATACATTATAATTCAGTTATTCATTATAGACATTCCCCAATTAAAAAATATAAAGAAAATATTTATTTCTAATATTAACTATTTTACGTTATCCATTTATTTGGTATTTACTTAAATATATGATATTTAAAATGTAATCATTTTATATTTCATATATTCATTTCTTATATATTATGTAAAAAATTTACATAATCAAAATGTTACATATTTAATATTATTTAAGCCTTGATCATATCTATTATCAAAACACTTTTTGATATGATTCAAATAATTTCTCGAATATCGCATTTTAATTTAATCATTTCAAACTAATAATTTTGAACATTTAATAATTTAAATATAAATACATTTATATTTTATTATATAAATTAAAGGTATTATAATATTAATAATTAATATTTTAAATATATATTTAACAAATATTTCAGAAATATTTATTAAATAAATCTAAACATGTTACAATTATTTAGTTAATAAAAACATTATAAATTAAATAGATGTCCTATAAATGCATTCTCAAATAATTTAAAAACATGATATAATATATCTAGTTTAATTCCTAATTCAAAAATTATAAAATTCAATTTTTCTTCATTTCATATTAACAAATATTTTTTATATTATAATTCACAATACAGTTCAAAACTATATTGTGTCTTACGATTACAGTGTCATGGACAATGATAAATAATCTATTCATTATCAATCTTATATTCTGATATCTTCATATCATAAGATATGACATTGTTCAAAAACCATACCACACATTACGATGGTGATGTGGTTACCATTTATATAACCATTCAATATCTAGGAATCTCATTTAATGATATATTTAATATGATATATGTGATATGATTCTATTTTTTATAGGTATATGAATAATTAAAAAATGTAATTTTCTTAGATATGATTCAACATTTCGTGAATTTGTATATGAATAAAAAAATAGATTTTCTCTAGTACACATGTTACAATATCACATATCATAAGATGTGGTATAATAACTGGATAACATATCTCATATCATAATGTATTCCATAGTCAAAAATATCTATCATATTTAAACATATCAAAAAATGAAATCCAATCATTCTTTATTTTCAACATGAATTTGACACTCAAACCACATATAATTTACCAAATACCAATCTTATATTTATTATTATTGAATAAAACTTATTTAAGTAGTAAAATACATAATTAAACCCTATCCCAATATATCTCAATGCATTGAAACAGAAATAATGTATACTATAAAATTATGAACATTCCCACCTTACACCAATATTGGTTGAATATCTTTCTTTCAACAGTTAATTTGATGAAGATCATAGGGAAGAGGATAATGGATACTATCCTCCTGGGTTTATCCATGGGATAATGAATCAAATTGTGATTTTGATAGATCCTCCTTGCTTATATAGTATAATATTAACTCTCAAAGAAAAGGAATAAAGGGGATATAGATTCAATATAAGGAATAAAAAAAAAGTCTTGGAAACCATTTTTGTGGCCTATAGCCTCCTTATAGAGGCCTCTATGATACTCCTCGTGTCTTTATGTAATTTACTCAAATGTTATGAAATAGTTAATAAATTCACAAATTTACAAAACAAATTAGCATTTTTCTGAATATGCATGACTGTATTTATCATATAAATTAATTAAAATAATTATCCTATACAGTTCATCATATAAAATGTAGATAATGGTGATAATAAATAAAAAATATTATCATAATATTAACACATATTGTTTAACTTTCTACGGAATCATATTATACGATTCAAATCCATATTATAACACATATGATATTTCATTTATATAAAATATTTTTGACACCCCCATCTCATTTTCACTTTAACAATGATGAAATTATGGGTTATTTTATATTTTTAGAAGTTTTGGTTGTATAATTTTAATTTTTTGGAGAATTTTATATGTTTCACATTTTCTTTATAGTTAGGGAAAACCATGTGAGGTTACCATGTGGGATATGGGTTAGTTTGTAGTGATGTTTTCATGGTTTGTTAAACTATTCCTATAAACCATGTTGACTATGAAAGTTGGTTCTGATGTGTTCCACACATTTATCATAAAATTTGGTAAATTATATGACCAAAGCATGAAGCCTACTTAATTTTATTTAAATTATTATTTTTTTCTTTTTCCCCTATCATATCCAATCCCCTTTATCTCTTAATCATACTTTTTTGAATGATCAGCTGAGTAGGAGATCTATTAGATTTTCCCTTATCTTTATTTGATTTAAATCCCCTCCTCTATGATTTATAAGAATATTTGAAAGGTAAAACACTCTTTCTTCCTCCCATCTTCACACTTCCTCAATTTCCCTTAGTTTTTCTTTAGGTCCATGAACTCTACTTTCCATGAAAACTATATTTAGAGTTTGGGTTAATCTAACCCTAGGTTTTTTGTTTTTTAGGGTGTATAGAGGATGATTTCTTCCTTGGTTTGGATTATTCCATTAAATTTGACTAGTTTTCACTTGGATTGAGGTAGTTTATTTTGTGTAATTCAATTATTTTACTATTTCAAGAAATTATTTAGTTTAAAAATTCATTTTTTATTAAATTTTAAATAATTATGATACCCTTTAGTAGTTTATAAATTAACTTAGTGGTTTTCTAAACATGGAATAAAAGGATTTTTAATGTATTTTTTGAATTCATTTTTGATTAATGGGTGATTTAAAATAAGTGTTCGTGAAAATGACTATAAGGATCTTTTAAAATGGATTCAGAGAGAAAATATGTATTTTATCCCTATTTTGGTATCTAAAAGAAACAAACCCATGTTTCAATGTATTTTTTTAATTAACTAATGTTTTTGTTTTCAAGTGACTACTGAGGTAAGAAATATTTATATTTAAAGTGTCAAACATTGTTTTAAAATGATGAAGCATTGGGTTTTTTCAATGGATGTTTTATAATTTCATTTTCTCTAAAAGACTTAAAGGCCCATTTTTTACATTATAAAATATATTTTATTAATGTTGTGACACCCTTTTATTGAACCCCCTTTTCATTTTGTTTCTTCCTTATATAGGTTTGTTTTCCTCTATGGGATTTGAAAAAATTATTAACATGTGACGCCTGAATGATTTGATAGTGGGTGTTTCTTTTTAGGGCGATAGAGGTGAGATGTGATTTTTTTATATGTCATTAATGATTTAGGTGGTAAAAATGTTCTTTTTATTTGACTCACCTTGACATTTAAATTTCATGGGAACCCTAGGTAGATAAGTAGAACGCCTAGATGTGTTCTACACTAGCTTATATTTTTAATTTGATAGTTACCTATTTTTAAATATGATCACATTAGGGAAACTAGGTCACCCCGTGAGGATGAGAAGAAAATTATGGGTTGCTAGACTTGTTATGTTCATATTAGATCAACTGATTCTATGTTAGGTGTTCTACAAGATAGGTATACTATAATGTTTAGATTATATCCTAGTGAGTTTCCCATGTTACTCGGGCCATGATCTATCAGTTTAGTGGGTTTACAACATTGTGTTCAATTGCATCCCCTCGTACTTATTTGGATAAGTGGAACCAGTTTTCTAGTTTTTAGTTGCTTATATTATTATTATTTGATATAATGGTGCCCATTTTTTATATTCCTTATTTTGTGTGATGTTATTTACTTTTAAACATGTTTTAAAAATAAAATTTATGAAAATATTTTAAATGAGTAAATGGTTTGGATTTGTTTTTAAAAACTTAAAATAATACCCTATTTGATGTTTTAAAGTTATATAACATTTAAATTGTTGACTCTACCCCATGGTTGATAAAATGGCTCTTTGTGAAAGGATTTTAGAAAGATTAAAAGATTTTTTTCGTTTTCCATAAACTATAAATTTCATCATCGTCATGGTCATAAATTTTTTCTTTAAACTAATGCATGCACCCTTATTTTAAAAAAAAGGGTGGTTGTTTTACAAAATGGGAAAGACAATTTATTATTTTCTTTACATTTTATTTTATGAAAAACCGAATTTTTATATATATTTTCAAACTATAACATATGAACTTTTTTCTAAAAGGAATTGTATAGAATCTTTGTTTAAATTTCACTGGTCTGTTTAGTTCACATCCTATATACACACTTGGGTGATTGTGTGTGCATGTTTGCATCTCTTGTGTTGTAATCTAGGTGTCCACATTTTAACTATATTTTATATATCATTCATGTATTCCATAGATATACTTTTTGGGTGTGGTGAATGATTTTGGGTCACATTGAGATTAATGAGTCATAGATCTAGTTTTTTATCTATCTTCGGGACATTGATGTATTGTCCAATTAGATAAAATGTATTTTATATTATAATTCTAAATTTTATTTTAATACAATTTATGTTATTAAGAATTTTTTTTATTTATATATTTCATATAATTTAATGATAGTAATCACATTTATTTATTATTAATCCTTTGTATATTTATTTTGTTACACCATATTAAACTATTTCATTTAACTATATTTGTTTATTTGATATACATAGAGGTCAAATTATTGGATATAATATGTCAGGTTATCATTTTGATTCATCTATTTATTATTGTTAATGATTAACGGTGAAATCATTACTACATGGTTTCTTTTGATACCCTGGAACTTATCACCATCCAAGGGTGATTGGGAATTCCCCTTGGCCCTTGTGGTAGACAAGTTAGAGTACTAATTTAGTGGTATCTTGAGTCAGTTCATTGAAAAATTGTATCAAATCACCCTTAAATTATTTTTGTGTGTCCTAGTATATTCTAGATAAGAATTTTCAAACTCTATAGGTGAGTTTGGAATGATTCTAACTTACATTTACTCATTCAGAGCCTCAAGTTTCCATGGGTAATCTGGAAATGGATCTTGACTTTTAATTCTTCTATTTTTGTTATTGGTGTTTTTTATTTAAAATAATGTTATCTTGAGTATTTTGGGTTATATGAGATATTGGAGGATTCATTTGAGTATTGGGATTAAAATATGGGAAGAATCAGAGTCCCATGGTTAGCTCACATGATCATGAAAACCATGTAGATCTTGTTTGAATTATTCTGAAGAATTTAGAGTGATTATTTCATGGGTATATCATTTTTTCCAAACTATCTGTCCAAACCATGCTCATTTCAATATCCCTCCTGACTTTGTTTTTTTACTCCCTTTGATTCTAAATTTATTCTAATTATTCCTATCATTTATGAATTGGTAAATAAATGGATGTTTTTATTGGATTGATTTTATTGGGTGATGTTTTAATAGATTAATTTTGACTTATTGTTTGGATTTCTGTTTGAAAACTTGGTTTTCTCTATAAAAAACTAGTTTTATATTGTAAAAATTAATTTTATGGAATGATTTTTTAAAAAAAAAATTAGTGTCATTTGAAAAAGGATCCTTAACTCCATTTGAGTGTGTTTTTAAGAGTTTATTATTTTAAAATGAAGATTATGAAGTGTTTTGAAATTTTTTAATGTGTTGGGTGTTTTCAAATATGAAGTGATTTTTATTTAAATTTTTTTTACCTGTTAGGAAAGTTTAGATTTATAATTTTTATTGGATTTTGAAATGGATTTTTTTTCATGACCTACCTTCAACAAGATGAGGGAAGGGACAGAAGATTGCCAAACCCTTCCTTCCTCAAGTTGAAGGAGAGATAATGACCCCCGAGACCCGCCTTCAATAGGCCCCAGAGTGGTGACTGAGAACAAGGTTATAGAATCACGCCTAAAATGAAGGCATTACCCCTTTTTTCATTTAGTAGGATCGAGAGATAAGATAGTAAATCCCAAAAAAAACCAAAATTGGATGTAAAATGTAAAATAAAAACAATGCATTCCCATATGCATGTTCCAATAAAAAGTGCTACAGGTACAAGAAAAAATCCAAAGGGAAGTACCAAAAGAAAAGAATGGCAGCAACACTAACAGTCCCAGCATATGACCTTATAGGGTCTGGCATAGTCCTCTAATTCCTCCTAGAAACCTAAAAGAAATTTTTTATACGTAGGGTGAGAATACAGGTATACTCAGTAGGGAAAACCAAAAGCTCTCTTTCACAAGTGGGGAGGCATTCTAATTCCCCGTGAGAAAAGGAGATAACCAAAGCACCAAGCAAGGAAAATATCCACCCGACCTCACCAAGGCACACTCCCCAAATAATGCAAGTAAGTTAAAATAATAGTAATAACACATCGATATTTGGGTACCCCACACCACATTCCCATTGGATATTGAATACGTTCTATGCGTTAGACCTCCCCCTCCATTCTCACCACAGTCCCACTTCCATACCCCATCTGTATACACCTGGGATACCATAACCACATATCTTTCCTGAAAACACCTGGTCCAAAACAAACACACGTAACCACGCCCACAGACACCTGGGCCAGAAAAACTACTGTCATGCCCGAAGACACCTCGGACCCATCCCGAAGACACTTGGGAAACAATCTTCCCACACACACCTAGTAAAACCACCACAAATACCTTGCCCAAATAATATTGGGCTACAATGGACCTCAGGCCATCAGATCCTTCCGGAAGAGTCTTGGGCTACTCGGGAAAGGTAGTAGAAAAGGAGTTAATAACCATCCACTCATAGGAGTGTTGGGGAAAACACTGTCCCCCATGAAATGGGGATGTTTGGAACGAAGTGCTCAACTTGTGTGGGGAACAAATAAGAAACCTAAGAAATAAATTATACATATATGTAAAAAAGAACACATCCCAACCTAGGGGTTCCAAAACCAACCCACACCGAAAGTCCCTCATTATGACTCATTCATAAGAAGCACAATAGCCATAACCGAGTCACAAATCATTCCCGGAAAACAATTCCCCATTAAACCCATTCTTTTTTCATATTCAAGTGATTCTATTTAAATAATTCTTCACTACTGGGTAACTAGTAGTCATAGCCACAAGCCAAGTAAGGAAAAACAATCAACCATCAAATTAATCATTCTCACCCAGTTCTCTAGTAATGTCAAAACAACAAAAGGTGTCTGTGAGATACCTTGAAGTAATGGAACCAAACCAAGCCCCAAAATATGGCCTCACACAGCCCCAAAATCTAGAAACTAACCGCTTCATAATAGGGGATCCCATCCCCATCCATGTCACCATGCAAACATCAAGCAGAACAACCATACACATCACCAGAACAGAGCAATAGAGTTTTCATATTTTAAACACACCATTCATTTAGTTCCTTCATTCCATTTGGTTAATCGAGGTGACTATACAAGGATTCTTATTTATTGGGAATCAATTTAATAAACCTATTTTATGTGATTAACTAGTTTCCACATTACATTCATTCAATCATCGAATAATCCAGAAAAAAACGATGTTCATTAGTGTGAAATAAAGGACCACCAACGGCTATGATTTTTAGTGTACATAAGTCCATAAAATTCACAATATATAATCAAAGATAAAAGATTACGACAGCATCATCAAACACACCCCATAATTCTTTGGAAACTATTTATTATCTTTGTTAAGGATTGGTTTCATCCATCCCTGAAGGAACATCATCGTACCCACCCCGTATGATACACAGTAAAGACAGACAAAGGAAAACCCCTACCTGGATGATCAATGATCGAAGTTTTTCTCCAAGAACCAAAAATTGGGGATGCGTGACTTTCATGGGAGGAACTCCGAGGACTCCTACATCATAGAGGAAAGGCTCTATCACATGTTCACCACTATACTTGTAATGGAGGACTCCAAACGCCCCAAGGAAAAAAAAGGAGACTAGCCAAGAAGAATAAAGAATCTTTTGCAATAAAAGGTGATATCATGGAGTTATATGATATGAATTTTGAACAGATTTAAAAGCAGATCATGGTTTAACCATGCAATTGGATGGTTACACATCACAGAATTAATTATTATTTAATAATTCTTATCGGATAGGTGGCCATAATGGTTGTGAGTTAAAGGGTTTCCTTTAAAGAGAGGAAAATGTGTAACTGGGGAGGAATTAGAATGTACCTTAAAAGGGTGTGAAACTAAGGAAAAAGCCTCACGTTTTGGTAATTAAAGTGTCACACGGCTCTTGGGGATTTTAGATATCATTTATGGGATTTTAATGGATTTTAAAGGGGTATGATAACACTTTTATGTCAAAATATACATTGCGGGAGCAGAACTAGAAAACAAAACAAAGGGTGGGACACGGTTTGGTGAAACACCATAAGTGGTGCCACGGTCACGGTGCCACTATCATGTTGCCACTGTCACAGTGCCACGTAAGCAGTTCCACCATTTTGGTGTGTGAATGTGATAGTGTGACTACCATGGTGCCACCTTCATGGTTCCACCATTATGGTGCCACTGTTTTGGTCGAACCATTTGATGGAACCAGATTTTTCAAAAAACTCCTTAATGAGTCATTTTCCCTTCCATTACATCAGATACCTCTCAAACTATTCTCACCCTCGAGAATCAAAACTAGACCTGGTGAAAGGAGAGGGGTTCGAACAACCACCTTGAAAGATACCTCCTAAGAGAAAACCTCATAGATATCTAGGAACAACTCCCCCTAAAGTAACTACACAAACATGTAAAGGTCATACCATCTAGTCATATGGATTAGTGAGTCCCTTCCTCCGTGTCATGATATTATCTGCTTTGGGCAGCACTGACTCGCCCACATAGGTTTAACCACATCAACTTTAATGAATCTTGATTAGGGATCAGGTCCTCCCCTCCCCACAGTCTGGACTCTTCACACACATTCAGAGAAAAAGGAAAACAACACATTTCATAGTTAACAAGGTCAGGAAATTCATCACAAAAAAGTGAAAAACATAATAGAACAAAAAAACAAAACAGCTCTGGGTAATGGGCACGCATATGTGTGTCTCATTCCTAGGTACTCTCCTTGAGGTCACCATGCCTCCATAACACACAAACCAAGGGAATGGTTTGTCCATTAAGCATATTCTCCTCATGACCTTCGATCATCAATGGTATCTCTACAAATGTTGTTTCATCCTCAATATCCAGCTTCCCCTAGTTGAGGACATGTGAATCATCATGTAGATACTGATAGAGCTAAGACACATAGAAGAGGTCGTGCACCCTCAGTAGCTACCATGGTAAAGCCAGCTGATAAATAACTTCGACGACCCGCCGCAACACCTTGAATGGTCCAACGAACCTAGGAGAAATCTTACTTCCCATATAGAACCTCTATTTCCCATACTCAGGGGAGACCTTCAAGAACACATGGTCCCCAACCTCAAACTCCAAGGGTCTCCTCTTATGATCAGCATACAACTTATACCGGTCATGATCCACCTTTATCCTCTCTCGTATAAGCCGAACCTTATTCATTGTGCTCTGCACCACCTCCGAGCCAAGAACACACTCTTCTTCGACCTCTATCTAGCACAAGGGTGAGCGATACGGCCTCCCATACAAGGATTAAAACAGAGTCAATCTAATGGTATAGTGGTAGCTATTGTTGTAGAAAAAATCTATCAGAGGAAAGTGTCATACCCACGATCCCCCAAAGTCAAAAACACATGCCTGTATCATATCCTCCAACGTCTGGATGGTGCGCTTTGTCTACCCATATGTCTGGGGGTTGAAAGCAGTGTTGAGGCATAGCTGGGTGCCAAAAGCATGTTGCAATCCATTCCAGACTTGTGAGGTAAACCTTGTATCATGATTTGAGACTATGGATCTAAGAAATCTATGCAATCGCACAACCTCGTCCACGTACCTCTGTGTTAAGGAATCCACCGCACTCAACTCCTTGATTGATAGGAAGTGAGTAGATTTTGTCATCCAATACACCACTACCAAGATAGCATCGCAACTCCCTTTATCTCTGGGTAGTCCCATGAAGAAATCCATCGAGATGTCATCCCACTTCCACTCGGGGACATCTAAAGTTTGTAACCGGCCTCCTGGGATACAGTGTTCAGCCTTCACCTACTGACACATGAGGCACTTTGCCACAAACTCTTCCACTGTCCGCTTCACCCCAGGCCACCAAAACTGGCTAATCAAGCCCCGGTACATCTTGGAAACTCCTAGGTGTACTGCCAGGGGTAATGTTTTGAACTCACTGAGAACTCTCTTGTTCATTTCCATCAGGACGAACAACTCTTCATGAAACAACATCCAATTCTGGCCATTTTCCAACCATCCTTCTGGAGTATTTCCCCAGCTAACATGATTGTTCGTCACTTCCAGCTCTAATTCCCCCCACTGAGATTCCTCCACATACTGTGATAGAGAAGACTGCATGGTCATATGGAATAGACAGCCTCTGCCATTTTCCACCCTTGCATCCAAGTGTATGGTATCCAACTCCCCCATCGCCTTCTAAGAATCTACCGATTCTTGAACCACATCCTTCTACATATTCCTACCCAAGGAATATTCCACCACGTTCCCCTTTCCTTAGGTGTAGTAAATTTCGATGTCATAGTCCTGAGGAAACTACATCCACCTCCACTACCCCAAGTTCAGGTCCCGCTGGGAGAAGATATACATCAATATCTTGTGATCTGTGAAGACCACGAAGTGCCCCCTGATGATTTAATTCCACCATAAATTTAGTTCCAACATGAATGCTTTAAGTTCCAGATCATGGGTGGAATATTTACGCTCATATGGGGATGTAACTGCCTAGACCCCTAAGAGATCACCCCTATTGTTTCATCAGTACACACCCCAAGCCTTGGGATGAAGCATCATAGAACACCTCAAACATCATCCCTTCTTTTGAAAACCACAGCATTGGGGCACTAACCAACTTCCCCTTTAGATAACTGATGGATTCCAGGCACTGCTCACTCCATGCGAAGGCTTGGTCCATTCTGGTCAAAGCTTTCAAAGGAGCTGCAACTCGAGAGAAGCAGTAAAAAACCACCAATAATATCATGCCAGACCCAAGAATCTATTATCCTCCATCACATTCTTGGGTTCTTCCCCAGAAAAAACTACTTCAACCTTTGATGGAACAATATCTATTCCCTACTCAGACACCACATCTCTAAGGAAGTGCACCTCTCATGTCCAGAACTTGCACTTGGACAACTTTCTGTAGAGATGGTGTTGTCGAAGGACCCCTAAAACCATTCTCAGATGGTCGGCATGATCCTCCCCTGATATTAATTAGATTGGAATGTATTCAATAAACAAAACTATGAACCGGTCCAGATATTCCTAGAAGATGGAGTTTGTGATCCCCATGAATACAGCTGGTGCATTTGAAATGCTGAACGGCATGACCATGAACTCAAAGTGCGCATATCTTCACTTGAAGGCAGTCTTCAAGATGTCACCATAATCCACCTTCAATTGGTGTTATCCTTACCGCATGTCGATCTTGGAGAACCACCCTATGCCATAAAACTAATCAAAAAGATCATCGATCCTCGGGATGGGGTAACAGTTCTTGATTGTCACCTTTTTCAGCCTCTGGTAGTCTATACATGGCATGAGACCACCATATTCCATATTTGCGAACAATACTGGAGCACCCAATGGTGAAGTGCTTGGTCGAACAAAACCCTTCCTCATCAGATCGTCAATATAAATCTGTAACCCCCACAACTTAGAAGGCTCCATCCGATAGGGGCCATCAATATAAGACAGGCACCGGGATGCAAGTCTATCCCAAACTCAACATCACATCAAGGGGTAGAGTCCCCACCTATTCTGAGAATACATCCATGAACTCACTGAAAATTCCCAAAACGTCCACCATTTCTGAGTCTGCTGACTCCACTGACAGCTCATCTAATAAGGAATAAAGGGGCACCACTCACCGGCTGCCCTCCTAGAAACCCCACTCACAGACAAAATTCACACGTCGGCTGCCCATATCAAAAACACATCCCTTATTCTGAAGAAGTGGATGACGGAACACACAGAGAACAGCCATTTGATGCCTTGAATGAAATCATACGACTTTGTTAGCATCCAAATAAGGTCCCCACTATACTGATGTGGTCTCCACATCAGTCTACATATTTGGAAAACACGAGACATGTTGGTCTGATCTTCGACTAGTGTACTCAAAACCATGGGTACGGGAAGTCTCTCTATGTCGATACCCAAAGAATATGCTAGACTGGGTGAAACAAAGGAGTGAAAATTTCCTGAACCAAATAAGGCACATGAAAGAGTGATAAAAAATATGATCGTACCTCAAACAACTTCTGGAGCTACTAGAACTGCTACCTTTATGGCATGCAATTACCCACACCCATCTCCTCTACCCCTTGGATGTCGGTCGCCTCCCTGGCCACGCCCTGGTCAAGGTCCCTAAGGAGCACACTGAGGTCGACCTCCTCCTACAACATTTTCACTTGGATAAGCGGGAGTTCGCTATCCTTGTTGCTACTGCTAAAAAGACCTGGCTGGAAATTGTCGCTGCTTAGGTGGGTGCTAAACATGCCAACCCCAACTGCACTGCACTCGGTCTTGGCACTGATTCCAAAGATTCCCATGACTACCACAAATGATTCATATCGATCTTGGGCATGCAAATATGGGGTGAGGACTGGGAGATCAAAACTAGAACGGATGGGGTCTTCTCCCCACTAGCCGAAACCTGGAAGGCCCTGACGTTGGAGGCCTACTGCTAACCACTTTCCCCTTTGACGTTCTTGACTAGATCCCCTCTCAAGGCACACCTCCCAGCGTTTGTATCCTCTCCACCACTTCATCCTTCTTTTGGACCTCCAAGTAGGTCGGTAGGGTGAAGGGAGTAACATCATACTGAAGAGAAGGTCGGAGTGCATCCTCTAAACATCTTGCCCGAGACTCCTCATCTGGAAAGAGGTCTGAATAAAAGAGAAGGATATCCTTCAACTTGATCTCTAAATCCCTCAATGACATGCTCCCTTACTGATGGGAGAGTAGTTCGTGCTTCTTATCCACCTTCATCGTGTAAGAGAGGAATTCCACCCAGAACACCCTCTCAAAGTTAGTTCAGGAAACCTCGGCCTTCCTCTTCTCCCTAAGATCGAGCATCAACTACTGATGCGCTGCTCCCCGCATCTGATATACAGCTAGAGGAACCCAGTAATCCATCGGAGCTTGAATAATGCTGAAATCTATCACCTATTCCTCAAGCTAACTCTATGTATACTAGTCTGAGACACTGCCCTTGTTCTTCCTAAGGGTTTACTGCTGAAAGGAATGAAGTGTCCTCTTCCATTTGTCATCCTCCTCCTCCCGATCAGCCCTCTGCTGATTAGCCAACTCAGCCTCCTGGGCCTCGATCACCCACACTACCCATGGTCTCCATCTGGGTGCCATAACTGTAAGGTAAACAAAGAATGCCTAAGACTGAGTAGTGTTGAATATTTATTTTATATTTTTCTTTGACTTTTTATTTATTTTAAATCCCAAAAATACCAAAGACACACATGAACACAATTCATTATAATGCATGTACCATTCCTAGGGTCACTACCCTCCAATCAGTGTAGACTCACATGGTCATTTAGTAGGTCCAGAGTCCTTGCATCGGATCACAGGGGGGCTAAAATCCCAAGTCCTAGCCGGTCTTACCTAGACTATTTCATGCACCAAGATTTCCTAACACTATTGACCTACCATCCCATGCAATCCTCATAGTTCATAGCTCCAAACTCCATCCTATATATCAACCTCCCCTCTGTCACCATTCTGTCTTGACCTTCCTTCACCAAGATGAGGGAAGGGATAGCATATTGGCAAACCCTTCCTTCTTCAAGTTGAAGGAGAGATAATTTCCCCTGAGACCTGCCTTCAATAGGCCCCTAAGTGGAGACTAGCACCAATGGCATAGAATCACATGTAAAATGGAAGTAATTGCCCCCTTTTTCATTTAATAGGATTGGGATATAAGATAGTGAATCCCAAAAAACATCAAAATTGGAAGTAAAAAAGTAAAACCAAAACAATCCATTACCATATGCATGTTCCAATAATAAGTTCTACAAGTACAAGAAAAACTCCAAAGGGAAGTACCAAAATAAGAGAAAGGTAGCAACACTAACAATCATGGCATCTAATCTAATAAGGTTCATCATGGCCCTCGAAGTCCTCCTAGAAACCTGAAAGTAGTTTTATATACATAGGGTTAGCATTTAGGTATACTCTGTAGGGAAAACCAAAATCTCCCGTGCACATGTGGGCAGGAATTCTAATGCCTCATGAAAAAATGAGATAACCAAATCACCTAGTAAGGAAACTATCCACCCAACCTCACCAAGGCAATCTCCCCAAGTAATGAAAGTAAGATAAAATAATATTTATAACACATCGATGTTTGGTTACTCTTCACTACTTTCCCACTAGTTATTGAAGACATCCTATGTGTCATACCTCCCCTTCCATTCTCATCACAGTCCCACTGTCATCCCCTACCCGCAAACACCTGGGTTACCACAGCAACACATCCCGCCTGCAAACACCTGGTCCACAACAGCCACACATAACCATGACCACAGACACCTAGGCCAGAACAACAACTGCTAATCTCTAAGGGCCTCATCTCAAAGACACTTGGGAAACCACCTGCCAGCACACACCTAGCCAAACCACCACAACTACCCTTACCAAATAATCATGGGCTATAATGGACCTCAGGCCGTCACAACCTACCCAAAGAGTTTTGGGATACTTGGGAAAGTGAGCAGAAAAGGAGATAATAACCAGCCACTCATAAGAGTGTTGGGAAAAACACCCTCCCCCGTGAAATGGGGGTGTTTGGAATGAAGTGCTCAACTTGGGTGGGGCGCGAATAAGAAACATAATAACTAAATTAAACATATAGGTAAAAATTCACTCATCCCAACCTAGGGGTTCCAAAACCAGCCCATACACATACACCCTCATTACTATTCATTCATAAGAAGCACAACAGCCACAACCAAGTCACAACTCATTCCTGGAAAAAAATTCCCCATTAAACCCATTCTTGTTTTCATATTAAAGTGATGACATTTAAATAATTCTTCACTACCTGGAAACTAAAAGGCATAGCCACTAGACAAGGAATAAAAAACAACCAAGCATCAAATTAAGCATTCACACTCAGTTCTCTTTTAAAGTTACAATAACAAAATGGATATGTGAGATCGCTCAAAGTACTGGAACCAAACCAAGCCCCAACATATAGCCTCACACGGCCTCAAAATCCAAAAACTAACAAATGTAAAATAAAGGATCGCATTCGTATCCATGTCACCTCACAAGAATCAAGAATAACAACCTTACACATCACCATAACAGAGTAAGAAAGTTTTCATATTTTAAACACACCATTCATTTAGTTCCGTCTTCCCATTTGGTTAACCAAGGTGACTATAAAAGTATTCTAATTCATTGGGAATCTATTTAATCAACTGAGTTTATGTGATTAACCAGATTCTATGTAACATCCATTAAATCAAGGAATTATCCAGAAAAATAGTGTTTCATTAGTGCGCAAGAAAGTACCACCAACGACCATGATTTTCAGTGGACATAAGCCCATACAATTCACAACATATAAGAAAAGTTAAAAGAGTACAACAATATCATCCAAGATACCCCATAATTCTTTGGAAACCATTTATTATCTTTTTTAAGATTTGGTTTCATCCATCCCTGAAGGAACATCATCGTACTCACCCTTCATGATACACAGTAAAGAGAGAATAAGGAAAAACCCTACCTGGATAATTAATGATTGAAGTTTTTCTCCAAGCGCCAAGAACTATAGATGTGAAAATTTCGTGGGAGGAACTCCATGGAATCCAAGAGCCTGTAGGAAAGGCTCCAGAACAAGCTCACCACAAGCCTCTGGAAGGTGGAATCCAAATAAACCAAGTAAAGGAAAGGAGATTATCCAAGAAGAAGAGATAATCTCGTACGATAAAAGGTGAGATCCTAGAGTTACGGGATATGAATTTCTAACGGATTTAAAGGTGGATCATGGTTTCACCATGTGGTTGGATGGTTACACATGATGGAATTAATTTTTATTTAATAATTATCATTATAGAGGTGGCCATAACATCTGTAAGTTAAAGGGTATCCTTTAAATAGGTGAAAATGCATAACAGGGGTGGAACTGGAAAGTACCAGAAAAGGGGTGACACCAAGAAAAAGCCATACATTTTGGTATTTCAAGGGTTGCATGACTCTTGGGGGATTATAGATATCATTTAGGGAATTTTAATGGATTTTAAAGGGGTATTAAAACACTTTTACATCAAACGGTACTTTTTTGGAGTGGAATTGGAAAAAGAAACAAAGGGTGGGACACGTTTTGGTGAGACACTGTAAGTGGTGCCACGGTCACGGTGCCACTATCATGGTTCCATGTAAGTGGTTCCCCCATGTTGGTGTGCGGACATGATGGTGTGACCGCTATGGTTCCAACGTCACAATGCCACTAGCCTTGAGAATGGAGTGGTTACAAATAATTTTTGGCACCCTATAATTCTTTGAAAACTCATAGGACCATGAAGGTGAAATCTTATGTGGGGTTGTTTCATAAGTTAATATTATTTTTTCTGAGTTGGTCACTAATGACCATTTAGAGATAATTTCCATAGAAGAGGTCATCCAACATACCTTGTATCATTTTTATATAAATTTTTTTTATTTGAGGAGCCTATTTAATTAATTTAAAGAAATCTTATATGTTTAATTATCATGTGTAATTTTGGGTGAGACCTAAATTTAAGTGGTTATTTATTTTCATACTTATTCATGTTGAGTTAGACCAAATTATGTTTTTTGTATTGATTCTATCTTGATACATTATTTGATTCATTTTTTGTTCCACATTTTTAAGTTATTAATTATTATTTTTGTGTTCAAGATTCATTGATTATTATACTTATTCTTAAATGTTTGATCTTTCCTATTAAAGTTTTTTTTGTAGTGGTGAATTGTGGTATTATTTTAGTTTGTATGGATGGAACACATGAAACCTTGGGTATATTCTTGGGTAACTTAGATGAGTTCTATTATAGTTGATATTATGCTCTAGTTGGTAACCTGGTTGGGTTTTATTTGGTTCACTATGGGTGGTTTTTTAATGATGATCTCCCAATTTAAAATCCTTTTTTTGACATGTGGTTAAATCCCATTTAATTGTTTTGATGCATGTTTTGTGTATATATAGCTATCCCAATATATAATGGGTTGTTTTTGATGTATTATTATATCATTATTATGTAATTATGGGTATTATTAAGGGTTTTATGTCCTTTTTGTATTTTCAATAAATTTTTAATGGTTTTCTATGGTTGAAAGAAGGTTATTATTTCAATTAATGTATATTGATGAAACATGTTTAATAAATCATTCTCTTAGGAATGTTAATCATTTATCTCACCATTTTAAATGAATTATAAATAGTGAGAAGATCTATTATAGGTCTTAATGTTATTTAGTACTTTCTCTAACTGTTTGTGAGATGAGTTTTTCTTGTATATTCTTGAAGAATAACAAATATTTGATCCATGGATATGAGTATTGATATGGGTATATGGTTCAATATTCTTACTAGACCTATTTAAATATCCTTGAGCCTCCCTCATCTTATGTTACTATTGAGGTTTTTATTTTATATTACATTAACTTCTCCAATGACTTTTTCAGGGAAAAAATTACATAGTGGGAATAATTGTGACACCCCATGTCATCACTACATTAAAAATGATAGAATTATGAGTTATTTGAGATTTTTGAATTTTTTTGATATGAAATTTGTAACATTAGGAAAATTTTCTAATATACAATTATTCCAAAGTTAAGGTAATATTTGTGAGGTAACTTTGTGGGAGACAGGTGAGTTTTCATGGAAATATGCATAGTTTGAATGTAGTTCGGTAAACTATCCATCCAAAAAATGTGTATTTTGCATCTTGATCCTAGTGTAGGAAGAATAGTTTTCACACGACATGGTAAACCTTGTGGGTAGCCAAATTTCATTATAAGTGTGAAATTATACTATTTTCCCTACTCAAATTTATTCCCCATAGAATTTATTCCTACTCAATAACACAACCAACTATGGGTGAGATCTCAGAGTTTCCTCCATTATTCTTCCATGGTTTCATGCTCCTCCTCTATGGGTTACAAGTGGTTTTAAAATTTAAACCCATCATTTTTATTCTACTCCTCTTATAAATTACTATATTTTTATTTGTATTTATTTCCACCCACAAAACCTAATCACTATTAAAGAAAGATTAAAATGATGGGTTGATCTAACTATAGGTTTTGGGTTGTTTAGGTCTTATGGATAGATATTTATTTCTTTTATTGGATTCCTACATCAAATGTTACATGGTTTTTCTTTGATTGAGGTATGTTAGTTTATTTAATTAATTTGTTTAATAATTTCATGAAATAATTGAGATTATAAATTAATTTATTACCAATTTATATCTATATATAATACACTTCAAAGAATTATAAATTATTCTCATAGCTTTATAAAATTTTTATAAAAGGATTTATTATGAATTAATGGTATTAATTTTTCATTAAAGGGTGATATATTCCAATTGTTTGATAAAATGCATAAGCGGATTATTTTAAATTGATTTGAGGAGAAAATAAGGGTTTTAGCCCAATTTTGGTTTCCAAAAGAACACAACCAATGTTTTAGGGTTTCTTATTTATTAAATAATTTTTTTAAGTGGCCCATAAAGAAAAAATCCTTGATATAATGTGTTAAACCTTATTTTAAAAATACGTAACCTAGGTTGTTTTCAAAGTTATATTGAAATTTTTTTATGAGGAACTTAAAATATTGTTTTCATGTTATGAAAATGATTTTATTGATGTTTTTATACCCTTGGATTCATCACACTTTTTTGTTTTTGTTGTGCCTCATATAGGTTGTTTTCCTTTATGGTGTATGGATAAATTAATAATAGTAGATGTTTTAATAATGTTAAAGTGGATATTTCTTTTGATGGTGTCATAGTTGAGAGATTAGATTTATTTTTTATATATCATTGATGATTTATGTGATGATCATGTGCTTTTTTTCATGCCTCCACTTGGATATTTTTTGGGAACCCTTTTTAGATAAGTAGAAGTTTTTGATGAGTGATAAACTTTCATATATTACTCATTGGCTAGTTTCCTAGTCCTAATTGTGCTCAAGCTAGTGAAAGAAGTTCACCCTGTGAGGAAAATAGGGTAGGCCTGGGTTGTTAGACTTATCATTTTCACCTTAGACTGGAAAATTATGTGTTAGGTATTTCATAATATAGGTACAATATCTTGTTAATATTATAGCCTAGTGAGTTTCCACTGATACTTAGTCCTTTATGGATGATTTTAGTGGATTTTACACTTTATATTTTATTGTATCCCATTATAATCATTTTCATTAATGGAATCATTTACCTTATCATTAGTTTTTCATAGTATGATTATTTGATGTGATAGTTCTCATTTTTCATATAAATTACATCTTATGATGTGATTTAATTTTTAAATTATTTGTTAAATAGTATTTTTTGAAAATAATTGAAATAATTAAATGGTTTGGATTTTTTTAAAGCTTATAATATTACCATATGTAATGTTTTAAATTTTACCCCTATTAGACGATGGATTCTAACCCTTCGTTGATAAAAATGGGTTTTTTAACGATTTTAGGAAAGATGAAAATATTTGTTCTATTTTCTATAAATGGTAATGTTATTCATCATCAATTTTTTAAAATTTTTATTCAAAGTAAATGTTCTACCCTTGTTTTAGAAAAAAAGGTATAATGCTTTACAAAATGGTAAAGACATGATATTTTTTTCCTTTGCATTTCCTTTTGTGAAAAACCTACTTATCATATATATGTCCAAACATGAATTTATGACATTTTTTATTATAGGAATTTTAAAAAATAATGGGTTAAATTCTATAGTGCCATTTTTTCTCACACCCTATATACACACTTGTGCATGTGTGTCTATACAGTTCTCATGTTTTTATCTTGATGCTCAGGTTTTGACCACAATTTAGATATCATTTGAGTAGTAAATTGATGAATGGTTTATATGTGGTGAGTGAATGTGGGTCACATAAAGATATTTTAGTAGTGTCTTAGTTTATTTATTTACTTTTGGGATGGGTATGTATCATCCAATTCTGTCAGGTGTATTTTTTATTCTGATTTTCATTTGTATTTTATTCAATTTTTTGTTATGGAATCATGTTGGTTTTTTTATAATATGTATATTATTATATAATATTGATCAATTTAATTTTATTTTGTCTCGTTTGAATAATTATTCTATTATTTCAGGTCTATATTCCTCATTTAATTGCATCTATTTATTTTATGTGCATGGAATTCCAATGTTTGGACTTGTCTCTTGGGTTCTCAATTGGATTTTTCAATTGATTATGGTTAATATTTGAGAGTGAAATCATTCCCAAAGTGTTTTTTTTATTACATGATTTTTTTCACTATACCAGGGTGATTGAGTATTCTCATTGGGCCTTAAGGATGGTCTATATAAGTACTGGTTTGGTGGTAGTCCGGGCTAGTTCATTACAATAAGACAGGATTAGGTAGTAGCATGATATCACTATTCCATTCCTTATGATATGACTATACCAAGGAATAAAATATTCCTTGGTTTTCTATATTTATATCATATGAAATATAAAAATCATATAAAATGATATCATCCAAAACAACATATGTCATATTAATCATTAGGGAATAACACCATCAATGTATACTTCAAATGATTTAATCATTGAACATTATGATTCTCAATAAAATTTATGTTATTCAATCTCATTAATGTGTTAGATTTATATAATATATATTATATGTACACATCCTTAGTAAAATACTAATTATAATATTAAAAACATGATCAAATTTATCATATATAAAAGGTTCATGAAACTATGTTCATTTAATGTATTAAAATCATACTCATAAGAATATATGCTGTGACAAGTAAAGAATCATTATTTTCTATATAGACTCTAATTACATGGATTATTGATAAATTTGATTGAATATCCCATTATCCATAAAACATTACTCTTCAGTGACTTAATGTTTTAGAAATGATTTTATTTCCAAATATAAAATAACAATTACAAAAAATATCTACTTTGGAGTTATAAAAACCATTGATCGTGTTTAAATTAAATTAATTATTATGAAATAGATAGATTGAAACTACTTAAATTCATTATATGTAATTTTATTAATATATTCTAAAAATTATTGATTAATTATGAAAATATTCACACATGATGAATTTAGATAATAAGAATATTAAAAATAGAGAATAAATAAAAAAATGACTATTTCATAAATATAAAACTGAGACTTAACACATATTAATAGTTCGTATAAATATAAATAAATATAACATATATTTCAAAGAATAACATGATATGGATTTTCTATATATAAAACCTATATTTGAACATTACAAATCTATCTACAATATAAATATAGACACTTTATATTTATAATTACATAGAAAAAAAAATTATATTCATTAAAATATATAATTTATTGAAATGTTGAATAATCATAATATGTCACATGACAATTTATATAAACACGTAATATATTATAATGCAAAAAAAATATATTTTTTAAAAAAAATTTATTTCAAATTTACTTCATGTAATAATCCAATTAATACATATATTGCATCTCTACAAATAATTTTCGTATTTTCTAAATTCACACAAATCAAGTGAATGCTCATGGGTGAAATGATAATTATGGTCTTTCAGATGAGGAATCAATATAAATAACTTATATAAATTAAATATTCCTTAAGATTTGATAATTAACTTATAAATAGTTTTTATAAAATTTTCATTAACTAGAAATAAATAAAATTACATAAATTTTATATTTTATAATAAAATTAAATTATTATTAATATAAAAATTAATTAAAAAATAAAAAAACTATATCAAAATTATTGATACATACTATATCATTTCCTAAAATATAATAAAACCTATATCATTAGTTAAATTCCTACAATGATGCCTAATTCACAATTGAAATAGTAGATAGTAATATCATATATCACATCCTATAATGTGGGTATCCATCATTGTAATATTATTCAAGTACATCTTTTTTTACATGTATTATATCATGATAATTGATATCACTATATTGCACTAAAAATTTTGTAATAACTAAACACTTTCACTAAATAAAATACTAAGATATATCTATATCACCATTAGAAATATAGTGTTTTACTTTGAACCACTTGTGCATACATTTTTTCAATTAGAGACATTCCATATTGTTCAATATAATATAACAATAAATGGTCAAGACTGATCAAAATTATCCAAAATAATATCAAAACCATCTAAATCCGTCTATAATTTTATTTTAAAACATGTCCTTCATGTTTTCATATATTTCTCCAAAAAATTTGGATTTGTAAAAAAATCCCTAGATTGGATATGATGCCACAAATGAATTTTTGATACATTTGACCGATAGAAATGTAATATAAAAACATGAAAATCCAAAACAATGATTCATGATGGTGAGGCTTGGAATAAAGCAATAATAATAAACTGTATTATTGGAATGTATAACTTTTGATATGTTGATACACGTTTCATATTTCATGTACATTATAAATACCATTAAGAAAAAACCAAAGATATTTTACCTCTATATGTAATCAACAAACCAACTGATTCATGAATCATGTTTACATGACCTTTAACATTTTACATGGAATGGTAGTACCTTTATTGGTGTGTGTTTCTTTTATAGAGATAGGAGTAAGATGACAGATTTATTTTTCACTAAGGAGTTATTATATCTAATATATGCATAAAATAATATTTATATATCTTTATAAGGAACTTCCCTAATAAATAAATAATTCTTATTAGGATGAAATTTTTAATGAATTTTTTGTTATCAATGACAATGATTCATAATAATTATAATGAAAATAATTTATTAAATCCTGGTATTTAATCATTAAACACAACAAAAAAATATCATCCAATCATCTTACACATCATCTAAATATGGGTTTGATGTAATAATGAAAACTGATGTGAAGATAAGAAGATAGAGAAGTCCACTTTGATATACACTACATCATATCATAACTATATATATGACACCATGTGATATAAATTACGATAGTATATCAGACCATGTTATATGGGAATTCAGGAACTATCTCTTTCACTCATAAAAGATTTTATGAGGAAAATAAAAGATATGGATAAAATTACATTTTTTATTCCTCAAATGTGGAAAAGTGAGTCACATAAAAGTATGGTTTTCTAAGTGAAAAGAATATGAATAATAAGAGATTGATTTCTTAACGGGAAGTAAAAATTATGTTTCCCACTAGAGAGGAGATAAATCGATATAGTTTTTTAATAGAGATAAATTTTCAAAGGATATTTTTTATGAGTATGGAGATGAAGATTAATCATATAAAGAGATAGATCACAAAATGGTTATTTGATTTAGAGGTTTAACATGAAGGTGAACATAAAAATATTGAAATATAAATGAAGAAAAATAAAAATATAATTTGAGTAATGAATGAATGAATTGAATATATTTAAGATTATGGTGATGATATCACCAGGCTTTATATAATTTCCAATGAGAAATAAATAGTGCATGAAAACTTAGAAACCTTTATAAATTCAAGTTAAATATTAGTTAATATGTTAAAATTAATAATATTCCCATTTTATGGTTAAAAATGAGAAATCGTGATTGATCTTCTTAAAAGAGTGTTTGGTTCGACATCAAAATTGGAAGTTGAATTAAAATATATAATATTTGTATGAAATATTAAGTAAGGAAACTAGTATAGTTCGTTAGAAAAAATAAAATTACATTGAGATATAAATAAGTTTGGTGAATTCTTGAATAAATAAAGTCCCTATGTTATGGGAAAAAGTATTCTCATATATGATACTAAAAAACAAAGTCCTAATTTTGAAATGTGTGACTAATAGAATATAAATACTAAATATATATATATATATATGTGGTTATTATTAAAAAAAATATATATTCTCATAAATATAGATGTTTTTTAGAATAATGAGCACTATAGATCTATTTATTTCATAAAAAAATAATACACCAGAAAAAAAAGGGATTTTACATTTGACTTTTTATTGGATAGGTAAAAGATCCAAAGGTAGAGCATCAACATGAATACATGAATATTTATCCAACCATTTTATTGTAATAGAGTCCGTAAGATCGTTGTCTTCTTGAAAGGTATGAGTGATTATGTAGTTCATTGTGGAGAGATTTTCTAAGAAGGTTGACCATCTAGTAGTGAGATTCTATGATAAGTGTATGTTTCTAAACCTCACAGCTTGTACTATGGTCGTCAAATCACATTCGAACCAAATTTCCTTCCAATTCTGTTTCCTAGCCACATGGATCACATTGATTAGATCCATCGGTTCAGATTCCAAAGTTTTGAGATGTCTGTAGTGCCCATAAATACAGTCAATAATATCTCTATTATGATTTCTAGTGACAGATCTGAAGCCCACGGGACTAGGATTCCCTTTGGAAGCTTCGTCAGTGTTTCACTTTAACCAACCTATAAATGGGGGTCTCCAAAATAATTCAAACAATTCACCTAGTATTCAGATTATTATAATTCTAGGGTCACACAATTTTTATTTTAGGGATATAAAAAGTTGTTCAGTAGGTGATTATTTTATAAGAAATCAATGAAGTATAATAAAATATCACATTCAATAGATAAGAAAAAAATTTCATGGGTATTGATTATTATATGATAATTATGTTCATAGTGTTTATGATTACAAGGTGAAAAGAAGATGAAAAAAAATTATTATGGCTCAAGAAGTGTTCATAAAAACTTTTCTTAGTATATTCCATTTGAAAACAAATATTAATTTATTTAATAAGAGGAAAAAATTTTGTTGAGTTTTATGTAAAAAAACTATAGGAGACCCAATGTTATCTAAAATAGTCTACATTATTCTTATAAATATAAAATAAGGTATAAAAATGTAAATCTTGTAAAATTGGAACTCAAAACAATCATAAATAATAATATAGGCATATTTTATAATGATTGTTCTATATAAATGATGTAAAATATTATATTAAAAAAAATTGAGGATTTAAGTGGATAGAAGCATTTAATTTTGGAATGATGGTTTATTGAAAATAAATTGTAAGGGTAAATAGAAGATAATCAGAGAAGAGTTGAAGAATATTGAATTTCTCTTTATAGATTATATTAGATACAATTTATTGGAAGTAAGTAAGTTATACGACTTTGCACTTGAATTAATGTTCAATAAGAAGAGTAGTCTAATTAAATTCAAGGATTAATGGGACTTTATGTGATTAATGGGAATAAATGAAAACTTATATTGAGTGATGTTGAATGATACCTTATATTTTCTTACTATAGAAGTAGAGAATAATTTATGGAATAAATTTTTGGACATATAAATCAGTAGATGAGGGGTAATATTTTAAAATAGATAATTTTAATTTGTTTTCAACCTTGATGATATAATAAGGAAATTTCTTTGATTCATTTATATAATATAATATTGTGATAAATATCTACATATTTTTGAAAATAAAGGAACAACACTTTCTAGAATTACTATACACTAACATTTATGGTACCAAAACCCAAAAGGAGACTAAATTTGAAAGGTAATTTATTCTATTTCTGTATGATTATAGTAGTATATAAATTCTAATTATAATCAATTAAAATAAAGAGTATCAAGTTTTTTAAAAGACATGTTGAAAATTGATATTAAAGAGAGATAAAAAAATCAAGGTTGGGTAATTTTATGTTGTTCACTTCTATTGAAGTTGGAGATTATTTAGTTAAAATGGAATAAAACATTCCTAATCATCAGTATGTTCCCCAAAAAAAATTAATTCATTTAAATGAGAAACTAAAATATCAATAATATGGAAAGATAATTTCTTATCAAAGATAAAATTTTAATAAATGTTTGTTAGTAAGTGGTTTAATTGGTTCTTTAAATTAAAAATAAATCCATACAAAGCCTTAGTGAAATGTGACACATTATGAGCTTTTGTATGGTATGAAACTGAATCTAAAACCCATATAGTTTCTCTATGTAATGGTTTAATAAAAAAATAAATAAGATGATTTTGGAAAGTACAGAGATGCATTTAAGGAGGGGTTATTTTTAGGTTACCACAAAAATAATAAGGTCAATATTTGTTTTTTGTAAAAGGATAAATAAAAATTTTAAAATCAATAATGTGAATATGAAGAAAAATAACCAAATAAAGTTTTTTCTCAACATCAATAAGTGAATAAAAAATATGAGGAGGAATTTTCAAAGCCTCTTTGAAGTATACATGTGGAATATTTTGAAGTTGAACCAAAGGTTGAAAATTAAGATGACAAAACATTAATATAAATAAAATCTATAATGGGAACAAAGAAGGTAAAAATTGATGATTCAAATATTCTTTATGTTAATTATTTACACAGGAAAATATATAAGATGAAGTGTATTGAGATAATAGTGTTTCTTGTTTAAGTGAATCTTCTGAAAAACTATAGAATGATAATTTGTGTTTCAAGGTGATGAATAAATAACTTGGTCGGATTTAAAACAAACATGTGTTGGAACTTGAGAAAATACAACAAAAAAATTTAAAAAAAATATGTATTCAAGAAAATTTTTTATGATAATTGAAATGTTATGGTAAATAAGAAATGTTTTTTAAATGTATAACCATATTTAGGGTATTGGTGTAGAAGTGATTTCCACATATGTGGCATGTCTTGAAGCCGTATGATTATTTTTATCAATTGAAATACAAAGAAATTTAATATTTTATCTAATGTATATAAATATATATTTACTAAATTTAGTGATCAAAAAAGTGGTATAAATTAAAAAACTAAATGGATGTTAACATGAGGGCGAATGTAAACCATTTTTCTTATATAATATATATATTAATATAAGTTTTTGTTCATTCTTTTAGGATAATTTTCCATTTGGGTTTATTATTAATGTATAAAAAACAAAAAAATGGTATTTAGAAAAAAGGAGAAATGAGTAATTTTGTTATAACACTAGGAGTTAGATATTTCATATCATTATAAAAGTGGTATTCATTAACTACACATTTATAAGTGTTTTATTCAATATTAGATATTTTAATGGATTTATGTTTTAAATGAGAATGGTTAGGAATATTTTTAATCACACTTTTTTTCTATATAGATGTTAACTCAATTAATTTTAGAGTTAATTGTTGATATTTCTTTAGATATATAGAAATTTTCAATGATTTTTTCTCTTGAGGTGTCACGATGTACTGTTAACCTATCTAAATAGAGTAATATAAAAATTAATTTTGGGAATTTTTTTTAAATATTTTTTTACTATAAATTAAAGTATCTATGGTCTATATATTAATTTAGAGAGGTTTTAGGATTATTAAAAATATAAATAAATTAATAAATTAATTAGAAAATAAATCATGTAATGGTATATACCATTTATTATTGAATTCATTTTATGTGAAGTGTTTTAATGAATTAGACCATTTTTTAAAAGGCATTTTTCTATTGAAGGTAGAGTTCAATTGGGATAATTTAATTTTATTATTTTAATCATAAAAATTTATAGTTATTTCTTTTATAACAACATATTGATCCTTTTTAATAAAAATATGTTATTGTTGAGAGCATTTTCAAAGGAAATAAAAATAATCTCACTTTATAAAATACTAATAATAAGAAAAATATCCCATATTGATATGAATTTTAGAAAAGGTTGGTAAGGTGATATCTATAAGAAATATGATATGAAATAGGATTATTCAATGATTTATATGATGGTTATAAAATCATTACATGATCTAGTATATATTTTAATATAAACTAAATTAAAAAACAAGGTATCACCATTTTTCATAGGTGTTTATCAATATTGAATAATCAAGAAATTCCATAAATAGAATAGGTTATGGCTAATTAAAATGTAATCTTTTATTCAATTATGAATATATTGGAACAAGAAATATTTTTCATATTTTTTATTTAAAGGTGTAGTATTAGAATATTGTTTTTTCTTGATGTCAACCATGTTATAGAATAAGCTAACTCATAGCAGTTTTGGATACAATAATTAATAATAAAATTTTACATTTCATGTGGTTTTGGAAAATATAAAGGAATATTTAGTGGGTTTAATTAAACATTAATGTTTGAGTTTGACCATGAAATAGTTTAAATGAAAAATGGAATGATCATGGAAGACTTTTATGTTTTAAAACCATTATATAAATTCATTATAAGACCTATAATTAAAGGAATATCATATATGTATAATAATGATAACATAGATAGAATGAAACTCTTTGTACATTGAAATAGGAAGAGAAGGGTGTGTATATTATTATATTTAATTTAAATTAATGATTCATTATATTAAATAATATGATCTCAATTTTAATTATGTATCGGAGATAAAGAGATACATCAACCCAACTATGAGTGATTTCATTTATTCTTATTATTGTACAAGATTGAAATTATATTATTCTGCATGAAATTTTCCAAATAGTAATTGTATATATTGGAGGTGTAATTCATATTAAAACTCAGTAGTATATCAATCCTAAACAATTGCTTCATAGAAAGTGTGATGGAAATTTAGGTAGAATAATAAATTTTTTGTGAGTGTTATATAGATATAATTTATCCATATCGAAGGATGAATGAATTAAAATCATATGTATCATACACTGTCATTATTTATTTGAGATATTGTATAATTGGTTATACATGACATATTCAATTATTCATTTTAATAAGGAAATATGATCAAAAGAAGATATTTTTTAAACAATATTAAATGATAATAATACCCTAATTTACACCAGCTCAAGGTTATTATATCAAATTTGGGACCTTTACTTGTATATTTATTTTATTGATTATTAAATTGAGGGTGTTATTGTGCTTATCCAATGATAACATGAAGCATCATCCTTGCAACACCCCAACCGAAATACCAACCTAATACCCAGTTTTTGGTCACTATTTGGCCCCAAACACATTCAATAATCAGCTGAGGATAATAAATAATATATATAGTTAATAAAAAACATGGGCTTATGGTTTTTCCTCATCACCACAACAACTCCACATATAGTTATTTTTTCTTAAAAAATGTGGTATTGGTATCGTGTTAATAGAAAAAAATCCTACAATATTTTTATTAACTCTTGGCACTAATTGTTATCCTTAAGAGAAGGGTTGAAATGATTGAGATCGTGTGATGGTCGTAGTGTATGTATCATGTAGATATTTAGTTTGAATTATTAAAAAATGTTATATGATAGAGTATTTTGGAAGTGATTCAATGGTTCAAAATAGAGATATAAGGTTTATAATTTAATATATATCAACAAAAAATGCATGATCAATATATTTATAGTGATAATTGAGTTATTTAAGGAATATGAGTAATATTATGTGGTAGTTAAAAAAATATATGTTGTCTTATTTTTTTTACCTGGTGAGGTATCTTTTCATAATGTATTTATATGTGTTTTTCTTTGAATGGTGTAGCCTGATCCATCTATTGAAGTTGTGAAAAATATAAGTGGTCTATATTATAAACAAGTACACACTATAGAAATACTGACTACTATAGAAAATATAACTAGAGATAAAAATTGATACAGTGTGAACTTTGACTTGGTTATCGTAGAAAAGAAGAATGATGATACAAAAAAAGGTACTATAACTTTATAGACTTAATGAAACCATTAATATAGCATAGTTGACCTACTACTCAGATTTTGAACTATAGAAAAGTGGGTTACTTTAGAACCACATTTCCTTATAAGATAATTTTAGTATACGGTTTCTGTAACTCTTATTTTTTAACTTATTATTTTCTACCAAAAAGAGTGATATTTTTTTTATTCGTTGTAGATGTAGTTAAAATTTTCAAACCATATAAATTTATTTATTTTCATTCATGTTCTTCTTATTTTTCTCCCTTTTACTATTATTTATGGAATTATCTATTGTTTAATATAAATAATTTTATACAAAAAATGGTATTATATCTTGAGTTATGAAGATCGAGGTTATATTTCACAAATTTAGCAATGGTTATTAAAGAAGTAAGGGTGAATATTAATCATTTTAAAGAATTTGAATTCAATTAATGGATGATTAAAATTAATTAATATCTTTTTTAGAAAAGTATAAACTTTACACTTATAGTTTTTAAATCGACATATATATAGATCAATAACTAATAGATAATAGATTAATAGGTTCTATGAGTTATGTGCCTCATGTTTTCCAAAAATGTGGAATTCAAAATCACTTTTTAAAAGAAGATATTAAGGTTTATGAAAACTCTCAAGAATATATATAGGAATCCATCAACATCAAAAAAAGTGTACTTTATGTGATTTTTATTCAATCTAAATATTATTAAAGGGAGGTGTTTCAGGATTCGGTCTCGAAACGCCCAACGGCTCCGTATCTGATGATGGATGGACCTACTTTCCAAAGGCAGGTGTTCGTCAGATGGTCTGACCGGTGATGCTTAAGAACTCACATTGGTCGAGAGGATGGGAAGTTGGGCTCATCGCACCCTTTTGGGGGGGATTATTGCATGTTCCGGGACTCTCTTATAGATTTAAGATGTATTCATATGTTCACAAATCTTTGGTTTATACCCAAACATAGTATCCATGGATTTAACCCTTGGTTGGAAATGGTCATCTGAACCCATGGGTTCAGAATCATTTATGCCTGAGGGTTACCATCCCTCGTTGGATTAATGACCCCGAGGAGTCTGGACTTATTGACACGGTGCTAGGAGCAGGTCGGTGAACTGATGTGAAGATAGTCGGATCGACCGGTTGTTGGTCTTGAACCTCATGGAGGTTTCCTACGTACCCTTCCTAGGGGACAGGGATCAAAGTCCATGTAGTTCAAAAGGGGAGCGTCGGAGAACCGACGTGAATGTGGACCCAGAGGTCCGATGGTGATCGGGCTCAAACCTCTTGGAGGATTCCTATGTACCCTTCCTAGGAGGTAGGGATAAAAGTCCACGTAGTTCGCATTGGCTTGGGACTTACACTCTGAGGCAGCCCATGGTGGTGGATTGGGGCTTACAATTTGAGGAGGCCCATAAATTTGATTTCATGGTTGATTCTTACTCTAAGACCACGTGAGTCATGCTCGGTGTGAGAAACAAGAGGCAGTAGGGACCAGAGGATCACGTCACGAAAGGTGCGTCCGTGAGAAGTGGGGTAGGGCTTACGCATAAGGGCAGCCCATAATGTTGGGGCTTACTCCGGGATGGATGCCCATGGCGACAAAGTGTAGCGGAAGTGGGAAAGAGGTGCTCCTATGACCGTCACCTCTCCTGTTCCCTGGGGAAGTACCCGGGGAAGTACCGAGGTGCATGGGGACGGCCTCCTTCTGATGAGTATGCCTCCCCCTCTCTAGAGAGGGGAGAAGTGCCCAACCTTCGAAGCATGCAGCCCCCTATCTAGGTGATTATAGGTAGGAAGGGGGTTCTCGGGCTCAGACACCGCATTACCATGGGAATGTGAACCTAGGAATGCTTCAGGAATCCGCCCAAGGGTCAGGGAAACCCCTTTTACACTTTTTACTGTGAGTATGTGAACTCAAATGGCGCGCTAGTGCACCTGAGGGTTACATCACACGGATCAAGTGGCTCTGGTGGAGGCCTTGGCTTGGGGCCGATGAGTAGGCCAATGAGGGAGTCACGGGGGATCAGGTCAGATTGGAAGGATTTTATCTAGCTCGGGGAATGGGATCTCCGATGGATTTGACGCCCTTCGCGTAGGGAAGTGATACGCAGCTGGAGAGGCCGTCCGCGAACTAGGGTGGTCCGTGGACTGAGAGTCTGTTTGCGAACCAGGTTGGTCCGCGGACTGAGAGGCTGTCTGCGAACCAGGGTAGTCCACGGATTGAGAGGCCGTCTGTAAACTAGGGGGGTCCGAGGATTGATTGGCATTCCGAGAACCATGAGGGTTCGCAGCTTCTGGTTTGGTCCACCCATAAGATTGGTACGCGGAGGGTTCCACGCGAGTAGCGGCGGCCAAGTTTGGCACTGGTTAGGGGTTCATCAGTTGAGGCTTCTCCTGCGTAGGAGGGTGCTACGCGGTGGGGCAGATCGGAAAAGAGGCATAAAATCCATGGTCCACAGGGAGTGCATCCATGGAGGGGCTATGGTTCGTTATATTCTCTTTTTATGTTATTTTGAGTTTGTGGTTCACCAAATTATTATGTATTTTCGGTTCCTTATTATTTTGTTCCCAGGTTAATACTTTCTCTGGTTTGCGGACTGGAACTTTTGAAATCCTAAGCCTTCCTTTGAAATCCTTCCACCCAAATCTGAATGATCTCCTCTCCATCTCCCTTCTCCGAATTCCAATCTGAATTTATTTTCCTTACCCCCTCAGTCTCCTTTTATAGAGTGGGGAAAGAGATGTATTGCGGTCACGCGGCACCTTTTTCAGAGGCCCATGACCGAATACCCGGTTTGTGGCTGACTTGGTCAATCCATAATTCGTGGTGGGTATTGAGCGCCCCCCCCCCCCCACGAACTGAACAAGGGGGGCGCTTCGTGACCGCGGAGGGTTACGCCTCCATTTCACGAACGACAGTGGAGGCAGTTCTGGCCGGCTGACACGGCTCACGGCTGGGGTGGTTCATGTCGGTGAATTAGATTGGCGCCCGACCTGCTTCACACACGCGGAGGATCTCCGCCTCCATTCCGTGAACGACAATGGTCTGCGGAGTGGGGACGCATTGCGGAACTTCCCGTACATCGTTAACATTAAACCGGTCTGCGGACTGATTTCTCCTTCGCTATCCCTGATAATTTTCCCCATTTTCCCATCCCTTTGAGGGGGAGTTGTGTGGAATCTCCCTTCAGTTAAAGGGGATCATCGTTCTCCTTTGCGGATTTTTCAGGACCCTGCAAATGCCCCCCATCGGAATGGGGTCTGATCGGAACGAAGAGGAGGCTATTCTAATGCAGAGTGGTCCTGAAACTCGGATGGGTTGTAGTGGGGGAGTGTACCCAGTAGGGGACCACGCCTATAAATATAGAGGACCCCTTTCGTTTGTCCTTTACCGGATTCTTCACGAAACGAGAGCTTTTTTTACTTTTATGCCTTCGTGGGCTTGTTCCTTCGTGAAGTGCTTCGTCCACCAACCGGTTGTTACTTCCACGAACCATTTCTCATTTTCGCCATTCTTCATCTGCAGATCAATATCCCATCCACGAACTAACAATTTTAATTAATTAAAAAGTAAGTGACAACGAGCCGCGTAGGAACTCATCTCACAGTTTTGGTGCTCCATGGTTTCGATGCTCCGCGGTTTCCGTGCCCCATGGTTTAGATGCTCCGTGGACTAAAATCTCTTGAACTTTAAAAGTTTCTAAGTCTTTTGAACTTAACCACTTAAACTCAGGATTGAAATTCTACAGAGAAACCTGGTCCATAGTTTCCTGGCCAATGCTCTGCGGGCCAGGGTTTCGCAGACTACTTTCGTGAAGGGCTGGTTTGTGGGATGTTGACATCGTAAACCATCCTTCGAGGCCTCCACACAGACTTTGCTTATGAAGGCTCCTCAAATGATCCTCAGACATATACCTGGTATTTTTGTCCAAAAATTTTTTATTCCGGACTAACCGCTTGTTGACTCTCATCGTGAAGGGAGAAAATATGGTTACCCCTCGTTCTGCCCTGAGGCCCACTGTAGAGCCGCTCCCAATTGGTTTATGGAGACGTTTACCAATGATTTGCAAATTAGAGAACATCCAAGAGGACCCTAGTCAGTCCATCATTCCTGACGATGGTGTTTTGAAAGACTTTCTCCTTCTTGAGCTCCTGGATTATCCACTATCAAATCGGCTTCCGCTCCATGGATTCGGTCTTCAAGACGATGTCCCTTTCCCCCCACTTTCTTAGGTCTTTCTTCTCCTTTCTTGGAAGCGTCACCCAAGTGTATTCAGGCGAACCTTACCCAATCGGGGGAGATGGTTTCCAACTCTGACCAGAAAGACACCTTTATTTTGAGAGGCTCTTTTTGGACCCAAGTGATCAGCACACCCGAAACTTTTCTCAATAAGCTGTCTTCAAGAGTTACCCTTCTATTATCAACCTTGATCGAGTAGATCCCGATGTGGGGTGGATTCTTAGGTGGGATCTTCGGTCTGCCGGGCTCTTCTCAAATGATTAGGCTTGGGATTTCTGGGTCCATCATCACTATCGAGAGTCTCCTGAACCACTGGAAGCGGTCAATTTATACTCCGCAGTGTGGGATTCCCAATTTGCTATTTACCCACCATCCCTGGTCTTGCTAGACATACTCAGTCACTGGTGTTCAAGCACTAATACTTTCCATCTCACCCATGGTGAAGTTGGCATTAGTCTGTGGGATATCAATCAATTGGGAGGGCTCTCGGTTATTGGTGAAATGTATGACGAATTTATGCATGCCCCTGACGCATGGGACGACGTCGAACAAGTGCCTTTATTGGTGAGAGGTCTGTTGGTTATGGCGGAGCAATCACTGGGTCAGGCCTTGTGTGCCTGCTCTTGTATTCCATATAGTACCTAGATAGGGTTATTTCTGAACACCATTGGTCCTGTGCGGAAGAACAAGTGCCCCAGGACTCATCTTCCTCAACAGTCACGAACCTCCCTAGGTTCCTGCTGGGTGGTTCTAATGGTGGTCGACTACCTTTCATGGGGTTACGAGGTGCGCCCCGGTGTGCCGCCTATGCTCTGGCTGGTGGGCTAGTTTGATATGTTCCTGAGTGGGTGGTTATTCCCTTCTCCGGATATTAATCTTGGCGTCAGGCCTTGCACCCTGATGATGGAATTTGAGCTGGCAGAGGGATGCCTGGTAAATTTGGTCATGCCCACATTGTCTCGTATTTATGAACTGATGGGTCACATGCAGAAGGGTGGTTCACCCTTCCGTCTGAGTGGGCCATTTCAATTTTTGTATGGCTGGGTAGCGGATCATTATCGCTGATATGAGTATCATCACAACATGGTCATCCTGCTTCTTACTTTTCGGCCTACACTGCTTAATATAGCTGGAGTTTGCTTGAAATCCCTCAGCCCTGCTGAATTCCTCGATATTCTAATTGACTTTTCCCAGTTTTCTTTCACTCCCTACCCCACCCCTTTTGGCGTCTTAGTTGACAACTGCTGGGGGATCCTGTAGGATCGTTCTTACATTATCTTTCTGTGGGATGGATTTCTATCTGCATGGATCGACGGGGTTTCTCTGTGTGAGTTGTATGTTCCGTATTGTTTTTCTCGCCAGTTTGGGTGCATGAAAGTCCAAGTTTCCCTTCCCCCTCCTTAGGCTCAAGGACTGCACCCGACCATACTTCATCAATGGTGGTTGATTCGGACGCGGGAGGGATCTGACGTGAGCATTCCCCTTCCTGTTGTGTGGGCGGCCGTTATCCTTTCCATGGATTATGCAAAAGCGTGGGAAAAATACTATCCCGATGGGATCCTAGGGAAGGCCATTCGGCAGGTTCCCAAATCAGGAGCTACTACGGCTATTGTGTCCACCACACCTTCCTCTTCAGCTCTAAGGGAGGATCGACTAATGTATCGTCGATCAAAGAGACTCAAGGGATTTTCCTCTCCCAGCCCTATGGTGGCCAAAGTTCAGACGGTTTCATCCTTCTTGGATGTGGATGAGGATGACATTGTGGTTCCGGGTCCCAGCGAGACAATCTCGGAAGTTTTTCCAGTTGATACTGGGCTTAGCAACTTGTTCCCCAAGCCCGAACTGGGGTTAGAGGCTCCAGACATTCCAACTCCGGACACAACTTCTAGTGAGCACATGCCTGCACTAGTTGCAATGCCAGATTTCGTTCCTGTGCTATCCAGCGAGGATATCAAAGATCCTCATGTCATGGAGGACCAGCGGGTGGTGCACAGGTGGGACTAGCCTCAAATTCGCGAGATTGTTGCCGAAACTCCTCTAGCTGAGATGGAAACTAAGACCGAAGCTCTTCGACAGCTATTCCTGGGTTTGGCGTTAGGTGGCTTTGACTATCGGCAGTTCCATTATCTTGCTTGCCAAGTTGTCATGGATCATGAGGAAGCTGCCACTGGTGAACGCAGACTTGCTCACTTTTTTGCCGCTCATTGCGGGACCCGAGACCTGGAGGAAGCCACAAAACAGCTCCATCAGCTGATAGCACAGGAGGCGACCTCTTGAGATCAGGCGGTCGTCCTATCCTCCGAGTTGCATGAATGTAAAGAACGGTCATCGATGTTGAAGAATCAGTTGTCAGCTGTGACCGGTCATCTCAAAGCCACCAGAAAAGGAATCAAATATCTCCAAACAATAGTGGAGCATACTCATCCGGTGGAAGAGGTTGAATCCAGGGAGAAGTCCGTGTTGGAACGGTCTTGCAACGACCTCCGCCGCACGATTGCTGATTTGGTGGAGAGGGCGAGTAAGGCTTCTTTAGGACTATCAGAGCCACTCTTGTACCCTTTGTTTTACTTACCCTTCTCCCTTTTTTGTGAGGGAGAGACCCCAGCTTGTGGACGTCCTCCCTTTTTGTTCGAACAAAATATAGTCTCTGTCAATCACTTGTTGCTATGAAACTTGATTGTTACTTACAACAATTTTTGTGTCCAGCGAGCATAGTTTGACTATTACAATGGATTTATAGAAAATCCCTACAATCTTTTTTTGTCTCTTCTTTAAATACCCTGATTTTTCCTGGGCTCATTTAGTCTGAACCCAACGGGTATGGCCTGACTTTTTCTTAGGTTTCCCTTTTCGGGTTTTCAGCCTAACAGGCTTTGTGCCTCTTTTATTGGGTGGTTTAAAGTCCCACTGTCAAGACAATCATTACTAATGATTTAGGTGGAACAAATTTGACCAGATATGGTGGGACAAGGGCCCCAATGGGGTTCAGCTGATTAAAATATGTCTCCATACTCTTTAAACACATTTGGGGGGAACCTGTTTAAATTTGAACGACATGCAGGGCATGTCTCAAGGCATGGGAGTCGCGTCGGCGTACGGAGGTTGGAAGAGCATTGCCTAAAAAAATATTGCCTTTAGTATACGGGCCAGGGGTGATCAATATGAAGATCCGTTGAGGGCATGGTATGAAAAGTCGTACAAAGGTGTCCTTAAGTCAATGACTGTCCATTTTTGATGGCCCGGGGACTTCATGGAAGTTCGGCTCATGGAAACCACCATGGGTGGCTTGGAAAATTATGAAAACCACCGGGGGTGGCTCGGAAAGGGTATGTGATGTCTGAAAGGGTTTTGGGAACATTCGTACTAATCAGAAGCATGGTCAAAGGACCACTTCCCTACGCATTTAGTTAGCGTAAGGGATGGTTAAAGCTTGGCGTAGTTTAAATTCATGCAGCTGGGACATCATTTAAAAATGGAACGACTTCTCCTGGTCCTCAGTAATCTTGTCAGATACATTCCACTATATTCAGGTAGGATTTTGAAAGAGGTTGGTACACTATAACTCAGAGGGTTTTCGAATCTCGGGATATACATGGGGGCTCAGAGGCCAAGAGGCGTACAGAGAGAAGCATTGCCTAAAGAAATATTTCCTTTGGTAGACAGGCCAGGGGCAATCAATATGCAGAGCCGCTGATGGCATGGTATGTATAGTCATGCAAAGGTTTCCTTAAGTTAATGATTGTATTCTCCCAATAGCCAAGAAACATCATGGAAGTTGATATTTGGGACCACCAGGGGTGGATTATGATAATTCGGATTTTTCTGAGTACAGAGTATGGTTTATGATGAAAGGGTACCTGGATATGGGGGAAACATCTAGACTGAACTTCCTGAGAATGGATGAAGTAATCCCTTCTCATGCGAGTGTGAGATGGTGGCTTGTGTCGGTCTGACTCATGCACTGAAGGACATAGAAAATCCTCTATTCCTTACTGAACCCATAACGGGTTTGACCGTGCATTTTAGCGTCATGCGGTAAAGACGAAGAGCATTATTGAAGGATGTTGTGCAGTTTAACGTCATGCAGCAAGGACAGGGGCATTTTTCTTTCCTTTTACAATGTTGTGTAGTTTAACATCGTGCAGCAAAGATGATTGACCATGCAGTTTAGCGTCGTGTGGTGAGGACGTGGTTAAAAAGGCCGCTCTTGATTAGAATGTAACTAGGCTCGAGTTTCCTGGCATGTCCAAGACGTGGAGGGGGGTTGATGGTGTAAATCATGGTTTTGGGTCTTCATGGATCAGGAGATATGTCATGGAGGATCTGAGGCTGGTAAGTGTACGGAGCTAGGAAGAGTATCACCCAGAGAAATATTTCCTTTAGTAGATGGGCTAGGGGCTATCAATATGTAGAGCCACTGAGGGCATGGTATGCTTAGTCATGCAAAGGTTTCTACAAGTCGATGACTTTCCACTTCTAATGGCCATGAATGGTTATGAAGATTCAAAATTATCCAGGCCATGAAGTCTATCATTGGAGAACGAAATGTCTGAACATGTCGGGCATACTCAGCCCTGGTTGTTGTTAAATATTAGAGAGCTCATTGCGCTGATTTATTTTGCGCGCAGGGGTGTACCTTTACTCTATGCAGTTTAACATCGTGCGGTAAGGATGAGGTACTCCTAGTTTACTGGTCATAGATCTCGGACCATTGGGTGACTATTACTGCAGTCACTCTAAGGATAACTGAGTCAACATGTTTTGATATACTTTGAACAAGGTGGGGGATGAAAGTTGTAAACTGCAACTTTGATTTTTCCCAGATCAGGAGGTGTGGCGTGGGGGCTCTGAAGCCGGTAAGTGTACGAAGCTACGAAGAGTACCGCCCAATTAAATCTTTCCGTTTATGGACGAGCCAGGGGCTATCATTATGCAGAGCCGCTGAGGGCATGGTATGCATAGTCGTAAAAAGGTGTCCCCGGGTCGATGACTTCCCACTTCCGATGGCCGTGAATGATTATGAGGATCCGCAGTCACTCATAGTGCAGAGTTCGACACGTGGGGATAATGGTGTCCGAGTATACAAGAAACATCTTCACTACAATTGTTCGTTGAGTCACAGTATCCTAGTCCTGGCTTGATATTCGTAAATGCAGGTCGCTATATGAACCATCCACGGACACATAGGCTAGCCACATAGGGATACCCTAGCGACAACTGGATGTGGAAAGGGGAATGAACTTGTAAACCACTTCCCTATAAACTTCTAGATCCAGAGGTATGGTATGGGGGCTCTGAGGCCGGTCAGCATACGGAGCTAGGAAGAGTGTTGTCTGTGGAAATATTGTCTTTGGTAGACGAGCCAGGGGTTATCATTATGCAGAGCTATTGAGGGCATGGTATGCATAGTCATGCAAAGGTGTCCACAGGTCGATGACTTTCCACTTCTGATGGCCATGAGTGGTTATGAAGATTCACAATTATCTGGGTCATGGAGTCTGATGTATGTAGAGGATGCTTCCAAATGTGAAAGGAGTATCTCGATCTCGTATTGCCATGTGTCTTGGGCGGGTCGAGACGAAGTCCGTGCAGCTTAATGTCATGCGATAAGGACGAAGTCCGTGCAGTTTAACTTCATACAGTAAGGATAAAGTCTGTGTAGTTTAACGTCATGCGATAAGGATGAATTACATACCCCGTTTAGGTCTGGTTCATACACGGGGGAAGGTGGCATTATTTTCCATGCAGTTTAACGTCGTGCGGCAAGGACGCAAAAATACACCTTTTGCTGGTCTACCCATACACGGGGAAAAGGGAGCATTTTTAAATCTTTCTGTCTGTGTAGTTTTACATCGTGCGGTAAGGATGAGAAGTAAACCTCGTTCTAGTCTGTTCTGTACACAGGGGGGAGGGAATATTTATCTTTTATTCAGGGGGCTGGCCCAGGACGGGGAACCCTAGCGTCACTACGTATCCTGCGAGGGTAGGAATCAGGACGCATGTAGTTCTTTGAAATAAGTACACCCCGTTCAGGGATGGTCTATACACAGGGGAAGGGGACATTGTCTAACTTCTATTTTATTTCATTTGGAGGTGGCTGGGCTAGAACGGGGAACCCTGACGTCACTACGTATCTTGCGAGGGAAGGAATCAATCCATACGTAGTTCTCTGAAAGAAGTGCACCCCGTGAAGGACTGGTCTATACATGGGGGGAGAGGCATTGTTAAAACTTCTTTTTCGTGCATTTTAACATCGTGCGGTGAGGATGAGGGATACACCCCGTGCAGTTCTGGTCCATACACAGGGGGAAGAAGGCATTTTTAACTTTTATTTGGGAGTGGCTGGGCCAGGATAGGGGATCTCGGCGTCACTACGTATCCTATGGGGGCAAGAATCATGTCGTATATAATTATCTAAAATCCGTGTAGTTTAACGTCATACGGTGAGGATAAGGAATACACCTTGTGCAGGTCTGGTCCGTAGACAGGGGGCAAGAGGAATTTTTAACTTTTATTATCCATGCAATTTAATGTCATGCGGTAAGGAAGAAATCTGTACAGTTTATCATCATGTGGTTAGGACAAGGGGTATTATTAGATTCCGTGCAGTTTAACATCAAGCAGTGAGGACAGAATTCTCTTAGTTTAAGGTCATAGAGTTTGGACCATTGGGTGCTTGGAAGTTTAACGTCATGCAGCTCGGACGAACTCCATGCAGTTTAACGTCACGCAGTGAGGACGTGGGGTATTATTAGATTCCGTGCAGTTTAACGGCGTGCGGTGAAGACGTAATGCTCTTAGATTAAGGTCATGGAGTTTGGACCATTGTGTTCTTTGAAGTTTAACGGAATGTAGCTCAGACGAACTCCATGAATTTTAACATTATGCGGTGAGGAAGTGAGGTATTATTAGATTCCATGCAGTTTAACATCATGCAGCATGGACGAACTCCGTGCAGTTTAACGTCATGTGGTGAGGACGTAATGCTCTTAGTTTAAGGTCATAGAGTTTGGACCATTGGGTTCTTGGCAGTTTAACATCATGTAGCTTGGATGAACTCCATGCAGTTTAACTTCATGCAGTGAGGATGTGATACTTTCAGTTTCTATGCGAAATACTTCTTTAGGAATCTCGCATTGGTGGGAGCCGTTGTAAATTGTCCGTCCATGGAGATCAGGGTATATGCTTTGTTGGAGCAGACCTTGTGTACAACATATGGTCCCTCCCACTTGGGTTCCATCTTTGGTGGATTCTTTCCGGGTATCATTGGGGTCCGGAGGACCAACACTAATTCTCCTTCCAAGAAAGACTGAAGACGATCCTTTTTGTTGAAGGCTCGTGCGATCCGGTTCTGGTAGACTTATGATGGTGCAAAGTGTGCAGCCAATTCTCATCTAGTTGTTCCAATTCACCTAGCCTCTTTTTTGACTGCTCATCATTGGATAATTGATCACATATGGAAACATGAAGTGAGGGAAGTATGAGTTCAATGGGCAGGACCACCTCTGTGTCATACACGAATGAGTACGGGGTGGCCCGAATAGCGGTGAAGATTGTGGTTCGATAAGCCCACAATGCATGGAGGAGTTTATCCAGCCATGATTTCTTGTCTTTGTCAACCATTTTCTGTAGAATTTTGGACAATTTCTTGTTGAAATCCTCTATCTTTCTGTTGGTCGCTACATGGTAGCGGGATGAGTGGTTAGCCTTGATACCATACTCATGGTAGAGTTTCTCCAATTCAGCAGAGCATAAGTTGGTGTCGTTGTCCATCAATATGGTATGAGGGACACCAAATATGGTGATGATATTGGTCTTCACAAATCTAACAATATTTCTTGCCCCGACTTCCTTGAGGGGTATGGCTTCTGCCCATTTGGAAAAGAAGTCGATTGTCGTGAGGATATACTTTAGTTGTTTGGCTGTGGCGGGAGGATATGGTCCTACAACGTCCATTCCCCAGATGTAAAATGGCCAGGAGTACTTGGCTTGATGAAGTAACTGCGGGGGTTGGTGTATGAAGTTGGCATGAATCTGGCATGAGTGGAATTTCACGGTAAAGCACTCGCAATCTCATGCCACTATGGGCCAGTAGTACCCAATAATTCGAACCTGATGGGAAAGCTTGGTCCCCGGTTGATGTTCTCCACAGGCTCTGGCATGTACTTCATCCATTACGGGAGCAGTTTCTTCTTTATCAATGAATTTGAGGAGCACTCCATCGATTCCTTGTTTGTAGAGGACCTCTTGATGACCTGCACTGCCATATATGACAAAGTTGATTGCCCTTCTCTGTATTTTCTCTCGTTTAGCCCTGTCTGATGGAAGTTCTCCCCATTGAAGGTAGTTTGCAATGGGGATCATCTAGCCGGTGGAAGGAGCATATGGCTTAGGGACAGGACTGACTTTGTGGATTTCTTCCATCTTGGTTTAAACAAATGGAAACACCATTCGACAGTGAGCAATACTGATAACCATTTCATCCCGGTCTGGGTCAGCTAGGGTTGTGGCCGCATTGGATAATGCATCAGCCTAAGCGTTCTGGGACCAGGGAATATAGGTCAATGTTGGTTCTATGGATAACTTAGCCATTAACCCTCATACATGGTCAAGCAGGGGGATCAGATCCTCCTTTTTAATAGCATAGTCACCATTGACTTGCTTGATCACCAGTTCCAAGTCACCTTTTACCTTAAGGAGATGTACTTGTGCCTGGAGTGCGAGTTCCTGGCCTGCAATGAGATCTTTATATTCCGCTTCATTGTTTGTGCATCCCTCTGATAAAAGGAAGGAATATGGAAAGACTGCCTTTTCTAGGGATATGAGGATTATTCCCAAACCCACTTTGTTGAATCTGGGATCCTCCCTCCTCTTCCCGGTTGGGCATCAGGATGCGCCGTCAAAGTACATTACCCATGCTGGGAACTCCTCTTGAACTGAGAAGATGTCTTCATCAGGTAGCTCGGCATCCAGTGCAGTGGTCCCTGTCGAAGGGTGCTCTGCTAGAAATTCATCTAATGTCTGACCCTTGATGGATTTCTGAGGCACAAACCGGATGTCAAACTGTTGTAGGATGACCGCCCATCGGGATAGGAGTCTAGTTAGCATCGAGCGGCTGAGGTTGTACTTGAGTGGGTTACTCCACGAGATCAAATGGACCTCATGATGCTGCAGATAATGTCGTAGCTTTTGAACCACGAAGACCAAGTCTAAATAGCTCTTCTCAATGTTTGAGTATCGAGTCTCAGCATCAATCATGGTTCGGTTGAGGTAATAGAGATTGTTTTCACTGCCCGCGTCATTCTTTTGTGCAAGGAAGGCTCCCAGCGATCGTTCTGAGGCTATCAAATACAAGATGAGAGGTCTTCCTTCAACCGGGGGAATGAGCACTAGTGGGATTACGAGGTACTTCTCCAAGTTGTCGAACACCTCTTGGAAGTCATCCGTCCATTGGTACGTGACCCCCTTCTTCATTAACCTGGTGAAGGGAAAACATTTTCCTGCCAGGTTGGCTATGAACTACCTAATATAGGCTAGGTGTCCTTGTAATCCCCTCAAATCAGTGAGTTTGCGAGGAGGTGGCAGGCCAAGGATAGCCTCTGTCTTCTCAAGGTCGAATTTGATGCCACAATGGCGTATGACGAAGCCAAGGAATTTCCCCGAGGTAACCCCAAAGGCTCATTTAAAGGGGTTCACCTTCAAGCTATACTGTCGAACTTTGTTGAAGACGGTCTCAAGGTCTGACAGGTGATCCAAGAACTGTCTGTACTTGACCACCAGGTCATCTACGTAACATTAAACGAATTTCCCTAGGAATAGTTTAAAGATATGATGCATGGCATGTTGATATGTGGAGCCAGCATTCTTGAGACCAAAGGGGATGAACCTGTAACAGAATACCCCTTGAGGGGCCCTTAAGTCAGTGGCTTCCTTGTCTTCTCGAGCCATCCTGATTTGATTATATCTAGAGTATCTATCCATGAAGGATAGAGCCTCGTACCCGGTCGTCGCATCAATTAATAATTCGGTGATCGGGACCGGGAAATCATCTTTTGGCCAATGCCGATTGAGATCTCTGAATCCAATGCAGATGCAGATTTGTCCATTATTTTTCTTGACAGGGACGATGTTTTCCAACCAAATGGGGTACTAGACCTCCCAAATAAATCCTTCTTTAATGAGCTTATCAACATCAGCCTCTATTTTTTCGGCATGTGAGGGATGCGTCCTTCTGGTGGCCTTTTTATAGCCCTGGTGGTCTTCTGGAAGACCTAAGTGATGCGTCACCACTTCGGGGTCGAGTCCCGGAATTTCTGTGTAATTCCAGGCAAAAACATCCCGATGTTGCCTCAGAAAAGAGGTATATACCTCGTGCTCCTCATGGGACATGGTTGCACTAATGAGAGTAGGCCTCAGATCTTCCTCGATACCCAGGTTTATTTTCCTGAGCTTGTCCACTGTGGTGGAGATACCCTCCTCAAATGTAGGAGGTGCATCCCTGAGATCTTCCCCCTCTTCTTCTCCCAAGTCCTCATCTTCTTGATCCGATGAGAAGAGAGCTTCCAGTCTGAGCCTTCGAGGGTTTGAGGGAGAGGCGTCATGGGAATCCCCACTTGAGTATTCATCCCCAGATCAAGGGTTGGCAGACGTTCTTGCATTGTCGTGCTTGGCCATCATGGATGAAGTCACGAGGACATCCGAGTGTGTGTCCGTACTTGAACTCCTACTCTCAACATGGTTGATGTGCAGGACATAATCTCTACCAAGCTGCCTGATGGGGTCATCAGGAACCATTTCCAAGCTATTTGGAGCAGGGATCCAGTCAACACCATCGACCAAAGGCTTCTTTTTCTTTTTCTCATAGAACCCATCATCAATGTATTGTGACTCAGAGAGATCGAAAGGGGCCTTGTCGGCGTGCAAGGTTCCTCTTTGTCCATTGATGCAGTACTTGATACACTGGTGGTAGGATGAAGGAACGACCATGTGCTTATGAAGCCACGACCTTCCTAGCAGGGCATTGAATGTTGTGCTCTGCCGGACCACCAAGAATTCTATGTAGGCTACCAGGTCACCAAAATGGGTCTTTAGCTTAATTTTTCCCATTGGATTCTGCTCAATCTTTTCATAACCCAACAAAGTTGGGGCTGAGGGAATTAGGTCGTCCTCACTATAGCCTAACTTACAGAGTGTCCGTAGGGGAATGAGGTTAACTCTATAGCCATTTTCTATCAATACTTTTCGAGTCTCAATATTTTTTAGTGTGTAGGACACATATAGTGGTCTAATGTGTCCTTGTATGATGGTGTCTTCATCCTGATCAGTGAAGGAAATCACCGCATTGAATTCAGTCGGGTCAGTCTCTATCCGTTAAATTTTAGTGTCAGCTACCTCGGCTTGAAACTCTTGGGGGCCGATCAAAGTTTCTATAAGAGCCTCCCTGAGGTCTGCTGACAATCTCAGGGCATCCAGTATTGATAGCTTGGCTGGTACTGATGCCATCTACTTAAGGATATCGTATTTCTGCTCCAGCATGCGACACTTCTCCATTGGAAGGAGAGTCTTAGTAGGAGGCTTGAGAGCTGGAGTATGTGACGAGGAGGGACCCACCATGCGGTCAAATGCCGACGATGTTCCCACAATCTAATGACTCAGCCCGGCTGGTCTGTTTGTGCGCACTTGGCAGCCAGATACTTGTTCCTCGTCTGGTGGGTATCGCAGAACAACAGGGCCAGAGTAGATGCTTGTGGAGGTGGAGGGGCATTCTTTCTCCTACTGAGTCCATTGAAGGGCTCTCCCACAGGTTTTCGCGATACTAACGGTTTGGGCCGGGGTCCAACAGTAGGGTTGGTTTCGGCCGCGGCTGTGCCTCCCCTGGTATCCCTTACCTCTGTGATTCCTCCTCCCGACTCCTCGTGCAGGGAACTTGAGTTCGTATCCATACCCTTCATCATGGAATGATTCCATAAGATGGATGACGTTAATAGAACCAAATATTGGCTCTTCATCCTATGACAGGTCAACTTGGTCGGTTGTCCCTGATGGTGCTGTTTGGTGGGGCAGTGCTCGTGGGGCCTAATTCGAGGGCATGAAATCTGGCAGGGTTCGGACTAACTTTTACCCCATCGTGGACTGCTCCTCTTGCGATTGTTTCCTCCTCCTTCGATTACGCCCTAATAACCGGCTCATGGAGGGTGGTGAGGTCGATATTGTCGGCTCTGCGACTTCAGGGGTTGTTGGTGGCAACACTGACTGCTGTAGTTTAGCTCAGAGTATGCCCTGGACTTGGTTTATAGTCTTCTGAGTCATCTATTTGTCCAATTTTTACCCCTATTTTCTAGTGACTTTCTTCCACCCCGCCTCTTTGTCAGAGTTGGTGGTAGAGATACATGCCACATGTACTGGGGGTGGTCCCAGCTCGACCTGCCCGGAGTCTACCATCCTCTGCAGGAGGACTTTGAAGACGAAGCATTCTCGGATACTGTGTCCCAATATCCGATGGTAGGGGCAGTAATCTGGCATGTCATCACGACCGACCTCTTCAGGTTTCCTCAGCTCCGGGAGGCGGAGCAAGTTGCAGTTCATGGAGGAAATGAAGTAGTCGCGGACTTGATATTCTCGGAATGAGTATACTTTTTGTCTTCATTCCTCAAACCGGTTCCTCTTCGATCCTCATTGATCATCTCGTTTAGGAGGAGGCAGCCACTGATATGCTGGAGGCCCTTGACGATTTGGTGTAGGCCTGAGCGGTGGAGCGGGCACAGGGGCCGGCTTGAGTGTGACAGCGGATGATTCAGCTCTAGGGTCTCTTTTCACAGGATCCTGCGAGGTTATTCGGGACTTCAAATTATTCCACTATAGGGAGTCCTCAATTCTCTGGGCAATGGCCGAGAGATTGCAGAATCAAGTGGTGCACTCCACTGGTATGAGCGGTGTTTGCAGCTCATCTCGAAGATTATTGATGTATATGGATATCATATCTTCTTGAGGCATTGGCATGTTCAGGTAATAGGTCAGACCTTTCTATCTGGCGATGAAATCTGAGACCCTCTCGTTCTCCCTGTTCTTGCAGTTCATGAGATCGCTGACCGTTGTTTTAGGAAACGTCGAGCTAAAGTGGAACATGAACTGATGTCGAAGGACCTCCCAGCTCTTTATTGACTGGGCAGGCAGACTCGTGTATCAGATGAAGGCAGATCCTTGCAAGGTCCGTACAAAGAATCTAAGTTTTACTGCTTCTTTTTTCTCTGGAGTTCCCATCATAGGGTCGCAATTGGATGCGTAGTGCATCAAATGCTGTTATGGATCACCCGGTCCATTGAAGAGAGGGAATACAGGGCTCCCAAAATTGGTTGGAGGTGGTGTGTTGCTCACCCAATCCGGTTAGGGTTTTCGCTCTGGCTATATCAGAGCGTGTCAACCTTCCATCACTTCCAATCGAGCTGTTAGTGCCTCGATGGTGTTGGTGAGACCCTGGTTTACTTCCTGTTGGGCCCGATCCTGGGCAGGCATAGCCCGAGGCATTGCCTGAGGATCCAGATTGTCTGGCACCATGGGTGTGTGTGCCGTTTGTGGCACCTTCGGAGGGTTCAGGCGTACTCGCTCTAGTTTCTTCCTGAGTGGAGGGATGTCTTGGTATTCATCTGAATCTACTTTTAGGTAGTTGTATGGGCCGGGCGCCCCGTTGGACGGGAGTGCTGACTTTGTTTCATTTGCCGGGGCAAACCTTAGCCTTTGAGGTTCACTTTCTAGGAGTGCATGATGTGGCTCCTACTGGGACGCACTTTCAATAAGGTGGTTCCTCTGGAGTATCTCGGCGTTAAGCTGCCTCAATTCTTTCATCTCCTCTTCCTATTGAGCGAATATCTCTTCGAGCGTGAGTGGCTCATCTTTTTCAAGAGAAGGAGGTGGGTTAAGGGTAACCATTATTTTATTCTTATCCCTATTGGAAGCTCATTGGGTCGGCGGAGGAGGGTTGGATGGAAGGACGGCCATATTTAGGGCGGCCCTCTGGTTCCGGGTGTGCACACCTGGTGGTTCGTTGTGAGTCACAGCCCGACAGGAACTATCTTCTACTGATCCCTCCTAATTTGCAGTATCTATGGTGTCACCTGTGGGGTTAACCACTATGAAGTTGATAGATGCATATCATGGGGAGGAGAATATGACATCTTCCAAATAGGAATAGGATCTCATGCGTCTTCTACTGGACTTCCCTTTTGTGTCATGGGATTGCCTTCGGACATCTTGATGAAGGGTGACACAAAGAGTTCTTTGGTGAGACCTTACGGTGCGCCTTCCTCTCATAGGGGATAATGATTCAAATTAAAGGATAGGATGAGGACCTCCTCTTTTGACTGTCCTCCCTAGATGAGAGAATACTGATTCTCATGGGGGAGGTTGTTGTTGAGGGGGTAATAATGCACCCAGCCCTGAGGGCTGGGGTTGGCTCTGTTCCTTGGATATTGAGTCTCTTCTCAGTTTTATTAGTCTTATGGGGGCATTTGTTGTTAAAAATTCCCCCAGCCCTATAGGCTGGGGTTGACCCTGGATTTCGGCAGTGGTTGTAGCTATCGCTACCTGCCTGATCTTGCGTTCCCCCATTCGGGGGTGAACTTGGTTTGATGTCGAGTTCTTCTGTGAATCTATCCTTTCTGGGGAGGCAGGTAAAGATCACTGAATGGCATCTCTTATGCGAGAGGCCAGTTGTATGCTCTCAATGGCCTGATCTCAGAGTTCTTGATTAGCTTGTTCCCGTCAAGCCTGCGCTTCTAGGACTTACTCAAGGCCTGACTCTGCTGGGTATGTTGCCTTTCCTGAATAGAGAGACCACTCGATTTCTGTCTTAACGTGATGACATTGCAGGACACCATGCCAAACGGGTTCTTCTGGATGGGGAGCATAGTAAAATGCAGAGCTCCATATTCTCCCCATCCCCTGATATGGACTCCCGTCAGAGTGTCACTGATGAGGCGGTGCAGCTGGTGCAGCGCACGGAGGCAGGCTATCTCCATGTTTCCTTTACGCCTCTTGGGTAGTTGTCGTCGTGCCGAAGGAAGGGCCTCTAGGTCGATGTGATGCAGGAGGTATCCTATCGTCTTGACGTGGTCTACATACCCGTCATCGAGAAGGAAGCTTTATTTCAGTCGGTGGATGGTTTTCCATATATTATGGAGGATTCTGTGCACGCATTCTTCTGAAAACACTCTGGGTATGTCGAACTGAGAGGTGGCCGTAGGCCAAAACATAACCAGTATATCATCCCTGGCCATTCGTTTCCTCAGGTGCAGCATATCAGCATACTCCTCCGCTAGTGACTCTTCTACCTGGTCATCCCAACTGAGATGCTCGTTATTAGTGTAGTTAGAGGTAGTGGGACCGGTAGGTGCTGAATCATTATGTGGGTGATTCTGAGGTGGTTCAGAGGATGAAAGCGGCCCTGGACCATCTCCTGATTGCAGAAGGATTTCATCGGCAACTAACTAGAAATCTGACATGCTTGATCCCGTCCTTCTAAGTGCCTCAGCATACGAGGGTTTTTCCATGCTTGATTCGACAGGGGGAGGACCTTCCTGTTGATATGATATGTCATCGCAGGGAGGACCTCCACAATGGCGGTCGTAATGTAAAGGTCTACCATTACTGCTTGATGATTCCCTGCATTGAGGACTTTTGTAGTGCACACCCTGGGGAGGACCTCCAAGGCGTGTCGCAAAAAGGGGAGGACCTTCCGGCTGTGTAGCATCGTTATGGGGAGGACCTTTGCAACAACTTCCATCATGGTGAGGATGACAATCATTGCATGATGTTCGATGTGAATCCTAGGGAGGACCATCAGGACACACCGCGACAAGGGGAAGACCTTCTTGTTGCTTGGGGCCAATGTGGGGAGGGCCTTCGCAATGGGGGTCATGATGGCGAGGAATACCATCACAGCTACGGCAATGGCGAGGACTTATATTACTGCTGCCGCCGGAAGAATATCTGCAGGATACATCTTGGGGAGGGCCTCCAGAATGTACCACAACGAGGTTAGGGCCTTCTCGTTGTTTGACGTCTCTATAGGGAGGACCTCCGTTATCAGGGTGGAGAGGACTACCACCGTGATCTGACTCATGGATGCATGGAGTTCTGTTGCAGCGTAACCCTTGGGGAGGACCTTCCGGGCAGTATATGACAAGGGGAGAACCTTCTTGTCGTGATGAGATGTCACTACGGGGAGGGTCTCCGTAGTTGCGAATATGATAGTGAGGATTACTATCATAATCTGTGGTCCCACTTCATAAAGAGTGATTGTAGTGTATACCCCGGGGAGGACCTTCAGGGTGGACCGCAGCAAGTGGAGGACTTTCTTGCTTCTCGATCTTCTGGTCACATGGAGGGTTTCCGTGACTCGCATCAAAAGAGGAGATCTTGTGACCAATCATTATACGCCCACGGGGGAGGCCCCCACGGGTGCTCTGGGGAGGACCTTCAATGTTGCTGGTAGCAACATTGAAGGGAGGGCCTTCACAACTGCTATTGTCACTCCTATAATATGGTAATGGGTAGGCATGGTTCTGAGCATGCGATGTGTGCTTAGCGGCGTTGGGAACCCCAGATTCCAGCAGAGCGGAGTCATGAACCTGCTCTTTATTTTCCAGATTCCTTTGGCGCGTTCAGGGCACTCTTTTACGGGCAGCGGGGACCGTCTGCTATTGACAATGGCCTTCACCTTTGGGTCCCTATCTAATTGGGTCCCGCGATGTTTTCGGGATATTATGACGAACATATTCACTTTTAGCAGGGATATATGCCTGCTCTAGAGCATCCACCATGATGGTAGGGTGTCCCCCAGTTGGAATGAGTGAAGCTGCTCGATCTGGTCACCCTTGAATCGCAGAATATGGCTGGTGACCCTCCTTGGTAGAAGCAGGGATGCAGATCTGCTATGAGGAGGTTATCTCGTCTCTTAGATGAGTTGCCTCAATTGGGGAGACGGGCTCATGGGCCTGAGTCCTTTTTGTTTCCGCTAATGCAATTATATTCTGTCAAGTCTGCAAGATATGATCTGGGATTGATACCTGCTCCTCCATAATTTCCAGGATATGTATAGAGATATCTTTGGCTGTAATGGGTATGAAGGCCCATTCCGGTATCGGAGTAGGAATATCCTACTATGGTCCTCCGATGGTCAGTGGGTACTGACAATTCTTCTGTGTCAGGGCAGGTGAATGAATCTTCCCCTGTACCGAGATATGCCGGTTTATCTCTTCATTGGCCGCCACATCGGGATGGCGGACTTTACTTACATCCGCAGGGATCTGGCCCTTCATATATTGGTTTTCCACCGTACTGATTTGGTGGCCTTTTTTGGAGGGGAGACGTGCCCGCCTATGATTTTCCGCCACATCTGGGTGGTGGGATTTGTTGATCGCCACCATATCAGGATGGAGGACTTCAGAATCATCTTCTAGGAGCTGGTCTTGCAGGCACCGGGTCTCCACCACGTCAGGTTGGTGGGCTTCATGATCCTGGGTAGGGAGAGGTGCATGCCTGGTAATTGTCGTCCTGTGTGAGCGACGGGCTTGATAGAGCTCGGCGGGGATGTGCGCCGGCTTGTATGATGCCAACATGTCTGGATGGAGGGCTCGGGAGGACCGAATAGGTGTAGGTGCCTTTTCTTGGTACATCTCCGTGGCTGGGCAGCAGAGCTCCTCCTTAGGGACCAGGGTGATGACCGGTCCCTGATTGTACGTCTGCCGCCCTCGTCGGGCGGTCCGAGGGGCTGAAGCTCGGGGAGCATGGGTCTGAATCCTCGAGGAGACATCCTCCTCAGAACAAGTATTTTGGGTCGCGTCATGATCGTGATGACATCTGCCGGTGGGGGCCTTGGATCGGAACCCCCGTTCGGTGGGGATGAAGTCCTCAATGTTGACCTCATCTGCCTCCCAGAGACATGGGAGGTACACATTGTCCCGTTCCGGGGATAGACTCCCTAAATGGTTGAAGACAGCAACAGAGGCTGTCTGGATCTGCCTTTGTGGTCGCTGCTGGGCATGCGACTGGCGAGTTCTGGCAGATTGGATGGAATGCATGGCCGCCTCCACCGTTGGGAGAGTACCGTTCACGTGGTACTCTCGGATCAGTGCGTCTGAGACCTAGCATTGAAGATGTTGGTTGGGTGACGAGGTCCTCTGTAGGTGAGGAAGTCATGTCATTGCGTAGTTGGAAGCATGTGCTTGTGAGTTCCTTCGTGACATCATTGGATTAAAGGGAGTTTTGAAGGTAGTACATGCAAAACATTTTAGCAAATACAAGCAGAAAACTCGTCAAAGAAGCATCTCATGATCCCACGCATAATTAATGACCTTGCTTGGCCCTCCTTGTGAGTAAAATGGGTCAAAGAGTGGGATTAGGTTAAATCTATCTTGCTTGGTCAAAGATTCATGTCGGGTTCACCATTTTTGTTTTGGGTTTCGGTCTCGAAATGGCCAATGGATCTGTATCCGATGATAGATGGACCTGCTTTCCAAAGGCAGACGTTCTCCGGATGGGCTGACCAGCGAAGCTAAAGAACTCACATTGGTCAAGAGTATGGGAAGTCGGGCTCATCTCACCCTTTTGGGGGGCATTATTGCCTACTCCGAGACTCTCTTATAGATTTAAGATGTATTCATATGTTCGTGAATCTTTGTTTTATACCCAAACATAGTATCCACGGATTTAACCCTTGGTTGGAAATGGTCAGCTGAACGCAGGGGTTTGGAATCATTTATGCCCAAGGTTTACCATCCCTCATTGGATGAATGACCCCGAGGAGTCTGGACTCATTGAGACGGTGTTAGGAGCAGCTCGGTGAACCGATGTAAAGATAGTCGGATCGACTAGTTGTTGGGATTGAACCTCATGGAGGCTTCCTACATACCCTGCCTAGGGTACAGGGATCAAAGTCCATGTAGTTTGAAAGGGGAGTGTCAGAGAACTGATGTGAATGTGGATCCGAAGGTCCGATGGTGATCGGGCTTGAACCTCTTGGAGGCTACCTGTGTACCCTGCCTAGGAGGCAGGGATCAAAGTCCACATAGTTCGCATTGGCTTGGGAATTACACTTTTAGGCAGCTCATGGTGATGGATTGGGGCTTACACTCTAAGGAGGCACATAAAGTTGATGTCATTGTCAATTCTTACTCTAATCCCACGTGAGTCATGTTTAGTGTGAGAAACAAGAGGCAGTTGCGACCAGAGGATCACGTCGCGAAAGGTACGTCCGTGAGAAGTGGAGTGGGGCTTATGCATAAGGGCAGCCCATAAAGTTGGGGATTATTCCGAGATGGATGCCCACAATGAAAAAGTGTTGCGGGAGAGGGAAAGGGTTGCTCCTATGCCCGTCACCTCTCATGTTCCCCGGGGAAGTACCGAGGTGCATCTGGATGTCTGCCTTCTGATGGGTATGTTGCCCCCTCTCTGGGGAGGGGAGAAGTGCCTGACCGCCGAAGCGTGTAGCCCCCCATCCTGGCGAGTAGAGTCCGGATGGTGGTTCTCAGGCTCAGACCCCGCATTACTGTGGGAGTGTGAACCCAAGCATGCTTCGGGAATCCTCCCAAGGGATGGGGTAGCCTGTGGGTTATGGGCGCAGCGGAAGCACGTTGGTGGGTTTGCCCAACTTAATTTTTCGTTAAAAAATGTTCAATCCGAGATCTGTCACGATATAAAACGCCGAATCTTCGGAATAGAATGAAGAACGAAAAGAAAAGAAGAGTCCTGGAACCCTTGAGGAGGATCATCATATGTTGATTATAATTAATTTAATTAATGCATAAGAATTACCTCATTGGAATTCTTTCTTCGTTGATGTGTCCGGTCACGATTCGGTGATCCGTCGTTGTGTCGTAGAATCCAAGTGTAGGATTCCTCTAGCGGTGATCCACACGTGTGTCGCGTATCTTCGGACGTCGCCGAAGAGATCTCCGGGTGCTAGCGCGGAAGAACCTTCGCTTGCGATGTCCGTCTTCAACCACCATGATCCGGTGGAGGATCTTTCTCTTGTAACTTGAGGGCGTTCTTGGTGGAAAGGGAATTCTCTCTTGGCTTGTGAGTATTTCCAAATCCATTGTGCACAAAAATGGCTCACAAAAAATGTTGGGGTTGCGAGGATATTTATAATCAGGTTTGAGGTTAATAGAGTTATGACAATAAATAAACGTGTTACACATTTTATTTATTTCATTAACTCTTATTGAAAACCCACATGTCGAATTATTAAGTCCTTGACATGCCCCCACACTGATTATAATAAATATCATTTAATAAAACAATATTAAATCCTCAAAATCCCAATTGGAAAAACTACACGGCGTGTAATAATTAATACACAGCATGTACTTGTTTTCCATAAACTACACAGTGTGTATATTTAATATACACGACGTGTACTTTTATTTTCCATTTTCTCCACCACATTTATTAGACCTTGAGTAATGACTATTTATTTCATAAATAAATGTAACTGCATTACTCGCTATTAAATATATTATTTTATCCACAGTATATTCTCTCGAATAACTAGTGTCAAAATAAATGTGATCATACATCCTTAAATAATTATTAAACCACAGTCGAAAATAATATTTATTTAACTTTTTAAATTAATATTTAACTGAGATACATGGACACACTTAGTGTGTGACCCTCTAGGCCTCTTTCTCGGTGGAATTAGGTTGAGCCTGCCTAAAGTCCAAGGTTAGCATCTAGCAACACGCCAAGGCACCCATAGAGAAAGAAGTTAACGCCGCAATGATGTGTCACCTCCTACGAACGCTTACCGTGTAATATAATCCCATTGTCTCGATATCTTCAATCAAGCGGGTTGCATGCTAGTGCCATCAACCCATGTGCTTGATTATTCTTTCTTTGACTTCCCGGAATTGAACTTACCCATACCTTACCATGGCCATGGATTTATTTAGGCTATATCAATTCCATCAAAGGGCCTGAGATATCTACTTTTGTTATGTAACGGAAAGGAAAAATCCTTTCTCGCATTATCTATTAATGTGGTATTACTCATGACGCACCCAACGTATCCTACCTCACTGCGAACAGTGTGTCGTCACAGTTTTCGTCAATACATCTAAGTGCGCGAGTTGTAATACCCATTAATAATAATCTTAAAGTCTAAGGATCAATACACACATCCGTATATAGGAACATCCAATGACACTATGAAATGTGGATTTCCTACTGGCGGGTCTCACTCTTATAATATCCTCCTAGATATTACCAAGGGCGCACACCATGAGAAGGTGCCTCAATGTTTTATGAGTCCTCACCCCTAATGACCTGTATTATTTGTGTCCCTAAAATAATATCATCCGGCCATAGAACATACATTCAAGAATAGTGTTATGGAACTTTCGGGTTCTCATCATACCAGGGATCCAATACGACCCTTTAATGCAACAACTGTCCTTAGGACATTATCACATGACATGTCACGCAGAAGAACAATCAAGATGTGATAAGGCTTTTATTTAATGAATAATGTACAAAGTAGTTGGTTCTAGACCACCAACTCCAACAGAATCCCACTTGGACTAGAGCCAACTGCTAACAACCTTTAACCCGCTAGCTCTCACATGATATTCATGCTTCTAATGAGATAGGCCTTTAGTCATGGGGTCGGCCACGTTCTCTTCCGTGGACACTCTGATCACTGCAACTTCACCCCTTTGATAGAAATCCCTCAAGAGGTGATACTTCCGGAGTATGTGCTTTGTCCATTGATGTGACCTTGGTTCTTTTGCAAGAGCCACCGTTGTAGTATTATCACAATACAATGTAATGGGATCTTTACTGCTAGGCACCACATCAAGCTCCTGGACAAAGTTCCGAATCCAAACGGATTCTTTGGCTGCATCAGAAGCCGCTATATACTTGGAATCTGTTGTAGAATCGGCGACAACTGGCTGCTTTGAACTCTTCCAGCTCACAGCTCCTCCATTGAGACAGAAAACATATCCAGATTGCGACTTCAGATCATTCTGATCTGTTTGAAAACCAGCATCAACATACCCTCTGATGACAAGCTCCTCGTCTCCTCCATACACCAGGAACATATCCTTAGTTCTTATCAGATACTTAAGGATAGTCTTAACAGCAGTCCAATGATGTTCTCCTGGATCTGCTTGATATCTGCCTACCATGCTCAGTGCATAGGCAACATCAAGCCTGGTACATAACATGGCATACATGATGGATCCTATAGCCGAAGCGTATGGGATCTTGCTCATCCTATCTTTCTCCTGTTGTGTATGGGGACACATTTTCTTAGAAAGATGTAAGCCATGTGACACTGGAACCAATCCCCTCTGGGATTTTTCCATACTAAATCTCTTTAGTATCTGGTCAATGTGTGTACCCTGACTTAGTCCAAGCAGCCTCTTGGATTTATCACGAATGATCTTGATCCCTAGAATGTAGGATGCTTCTCCTAAGTCCTTCATGGAGAAACACTTGTTCAACCAGTCCTTAACTGACTGTAAGGCTGGTACGTCGTTTCCAATAAGCAATATGTCATCAAAATATACCACTAGGATGATGACCGCATTCCCATTAAACCTCTTATAAACACATGGCTCACATTCGTTCTTAATGAAACCAAAATCCTTTATGGCTTCATCAAATCGAATGTTCCATGACCTGGATGTTTGCTTTAATCCATAAATGGATTTCTGCAACTTACAAACCCGTTTGGCTTCACCTGGTGTCACAAACCCTTCTGTTTGTGTCATATAGACATCTTCCTGAAGGTTCCCGTTAAGGAATGGTGTTTTGACATCCATCTGCCAAATCTCGTAGTCATGGTAAGCTGCTATGACAAGTATGATTCTTATGGATTTAAACATGGCAACTGGTGAGAAGGATTCATCATAGTCAATTCCTTGACGCTTTCTGAATCCTTTAGCCACTAGCCTTGCTTTATAGGTGCTAACTCGACCTTCTATGTCCAGCTTTCTTTTGAATACCCATTTGCATCCAACAGGATTTACATCAACTGGCACATCGACCAGAACCCAAACTTGGTTCTGATACATGGAATCCATCTCAGAATTCATTTCTTCTAGCCATATTGCAGCTTCTGAGCTTTCTACTACTTCCTTGTAGAAGATAGGTTCATCATTGTCCAACAATAATGATTCACCGTCCTCGATGACTAGGAAACCAAATCTCTATGGTTCCCTTACCTCTCTTGAGCTCCTACACAGTACTTGTGTTTCTGGAACCTCTTCCACGGGGACCTGTGGAACTTGTTCCTGTACCAACTCCTATGTATCTTGAGCATCAACTTCTTCGAAGTCAATCTTGCTCCCACTATCCTTCATGAGGATGTGCTCCCTCTCAAGAAATACGGCTTGTCTGGCGACAGTCACTTTCTTGTCTTGGGGGTTATATAGGTAATATCCTTTTGTTTCCTTGGGATATCCTATAAAGATACACTTCGTGCCCCGGGGTGCTAGTTTGTTGCCTGATAAGGCCTTAAGAAACACCTCGCATCCCCATACACGTGTGTGCGACAAAGTGGGTTTCCTTCCATTCCATAACTCGGATGGAATTCCATTTGCCGCCTTAGTTGGTACTCGGTTTAATGTGTATGATGCAGTTTGTAATGCATATCCCCAAAAGGACAATGGAAGATCCGCATGACTCATCATCGACCTCACCATGTCCAACAAGGTGTGGTTCCTCCTTTCACTAACACCCTTCCAATGTGGTGTATAAGGAGGAGTGAGCTGAGATAGAATCCCAGACTCCCATAGAATATCGATGAACTCTTGGTTCAGATATTCTCCACCTCGATCTGATCGAAGCTTCTTTATATTCTTACCAAGTTGATTCTCTACTTCATTCTTGAATTCCTTAAATTTCTCTAAGGACTCTGACTTATACCTCATTAAGTAGACATAGACATATATACTCAAATCATCAGTAAGAGTAATAAAGTAAGAATATCCACCTCTAGCTTCTACTGGAAATGGTCCACACACATCTATGTGTACCAATCCTAGAAGCTCTCTGGCCCTTTCACCTTGTCCACCAAAAGGCGGCTTGGTCATTTTTCCTTGTAAACAAGTGTGACATCTATCAAGTTGTTTTAGCTCAGTAGAGTCTAAATAGCCATCATGGCAGAGCTTTGTCAAGCGCTTCTCGTTCACATGACCAAGGCGGTGATGCCATAACTGGGTGATGTATGAGTCATGTGAGTTTGTTTCGTTATCGATTTCCAACACCTGGTTTTCATAATTTAATACATACAAACCATTATTCAAATGTTCCATACCATAACATACGTTGTTCTTATAAAAGAGACAACCCTTATTTCCAAAGTTGAAAATAAATCCATCCATATCCAAACAAGATACAAAAATTATGTTCTTGGTAACACTAGGCACAAAATAACAGTTTTGTAAAACCAAAATCATGCCAGTTGGTAATGAGAGGTGATAGTCTCCAATAGCCAACGCAGCCAGCCTTGTGCCATTAGCAGCTCGAAGATCCACCTCTCCTATGGCGATCTTTCTAAATCTACTTGGCTACTTCATTTGAATGCAGATGTGATCCCCACAAGCTATATCTAATACCCAATGTGTAGAAATAGAAAGATTTCACTCGATAACGAATGCACCTTTAGCATCCCCATGCTTCTGGGTGCAGTTACTCTTCCAGTGGCGCTGCTTGCGACATGCAAAACACATTGCTTCTCGTTCCTTGCCCTGCCTCTGGATCTTCCCCTTCTTGGAGGGATGGTTCTCGGGGGCTTCAGACCGTTTATAAGTCTTTGGCCCATTTGCCTTGTCCTTCCTTTTCTTGTTCACCATAAGGACTGCGAGTTTGTCACGCCCCATGTCCTTATCTACCTGGCGAATCAAGGTCAGAAGCTCCGATATAATCTTCTCATTTCTTCTCATGTTATAGTTGACAATGAAGCTAGAGAAGGTCTTGGGAAATGATGATAGGATGATATCTGTACGCAACTCATCTGGGAATTTAATCCCTAAGATGTCCAAGAATTCAATGTAGCCAATAAGCTTGACCACATGAGGCCCGGCTGGCACAGACTCTCCATGCTTCGTGGTAAACAAAGCATTGGAGATCTCATACCTCTCTTGTCTCGCCTTCTCTTGGTATAGATCTTTAAGGTGGGACATCATGCTATACGCATCCATGTTTTCATGTTTCTTCAAGAGCTCATTAGACATGGCCAATAGCATGAAGCACTGGACATCTGTGGCATCATCCATGTGTTTCATGTAGAGAGATAATTCCTCATCACTAGCCTCTTTCCCAGGCGCAACTGGAATAGGCTCTTCCAGCACATATAATTTCTTTTCGTGGTGAAGGACGACGCGTAAATGCCACTGCCACTCTTGGAAATTGGTGTTGGTGAGAAGGTTTTATTTTTTGAGTATGGTGCGCAATGATATGTTTGAAGACATTTTATTGTCGTTTCTACAATTTAAGATGAGCAAAGGTTTAGTACTTTATTATAAAAATTGAGACAAATAAATAAATTAATACTTATTAGTCTCCCACTATTTTATCGAAATCCAATAGCCCTCACTATTGACTTCGGAATATTATATTGCGTGAATATTCTAGTGGCATGGATCCATATTTTCCTTTGCATTACCCCAACTAGGGTTGGTCAAGAAACTTGAAGGGTTTTAGTAGGCATTCCAAATGCCAACTGCATTAACTCGCAGTTCCTTGATCCGCTGAGTGGACTCCCCAATCCTGAAATCCTTTTTGGATTTCCTCAACCTTTGCCTCTTGGTCACACCAAGTCCTGTTGTGGCAGTCAACCCTTGATGCGAACCAAGTCAAGTCAACCCAAAACCTTGAATTAGAATTCCCCGATAATTGAAAGCACCCCAACTAGGGTTGGTCAAGAACTTTGAACTATGGTTCGATTCTAACCAAGATTATGGAAGGATATGCCGACTTAATATTTATTTTGAGGGATTTTATCCTTATACGTAAATTGCCATTTTATTATCTTTGATTACATGCTTGTTAATATTAAGTGGGATATACTTAAGTGATTAACCATGTCTAAGATAATATTTACGTATAATCCAATTTTATTTTAGTTCCATCTTGCATGCTCATTTAATTCATTAATTGTGTGATCGTGACAACACACCCACAATAAATAAACCATGCAACTGACAGAAATAAAATAAATGGTATGATCATGAGCTTTTCTATTGGTTAGTTTATCTAGCGGTTGATAAACTAACCCAAGACCTAGGGGAGAAACACCTTGAACCTTTCGGGTTCGTGTTTACAGCTTTCCACCTGTCCACCTTTGTATCTCCTTGAATTGGTTTCATCTTGGCTCCTAACTTGAGTTGCCTCCACAAGCTTGGGAGCTCCATCAATTACATATGCATTTATCTCACACACAGGTGAGGGGAAAAAAAGGGGTTTTTACATAAAAGAATCCTTGGGCGCGCAGGCCCTACATATTAATGAGGAGTTGGCTCGCAGGCCAACAAATTTAATTTAAATAAATAAATTAAAATAAACCATTCACATACAAAGGTCTCAGTCTATCTCATGATCATCCATACATGAAACGATATTTACGCATAAATAAAACTAGCATTCAATTCTTTAATCGTTCTTGTTTAAGATAAATCACGCTCGAATCAATTAATTATCTTTAATTAATCAATCCTGTTATCTTAAATCCCTTTTCTGAATTGCCTTGAGATTCTCATTCATCATAATTTTAAACAAATAAATTCATTTAAAATTATCCTTGTACACAACTTTTACCTTGGAGGCAACCCGGTGAATTCCCATTTATTACGCAGATGTTAAATTAAACACGTATATATAAAACACCTATCACGTGTTGTGCCTCAGCTTTACGCATGCACTATGGTACACGTCTCAAGGGTTTGTATAATATAATAATAAATTTTAATAAATCTTCGTAATTTGGGTGAGTACACGGCGTGTAGTTTCGACTACACGGCGTGTACTTTTTCTTCACCGTCCATCTGAAGTACACGCTCGGGGATAGGGCGTGTTAATGTACTTCGGAAATTTTCGGAGTACACGGCGTGTACAGTGGGACACACGCCGTGTAGTTTCCATGTTACACGGTTTCCAGCCGGGCAGGCTATTTACGGAGTACACGACCCAACCCAAACCCGAAGGGACTACACGCCGTGTTCATTGGACCACACGACATGTATTCCAGAAACCATGTGCCACCTGCTTTTGGTCAACACACGGTGTCTTAAATTCTTAGAAAGAATCCAATAAATGACCTAATTTGGCAGATCAGTCAATGAATTGAACCTAGACTACACGGTGTGTACTTCCGAATACACGTCGTGTATTCTGGTGTTATACGACCAGAAACATTTGGCTCCTCCGGATGAGTTCCTCTATTTTATTTTAATCAAAATTAAAAGAAAAATCCATTTCTGTGAGGTGAACGAGAAACGAGAGAGGAGGAACAGATCTCGATATTCAGATTTCCAGAACGATTAAACATGAATTGAAATAACTAAATTATTAAATGCGTAAATCACCAACAAAAAATTAAATAATTATAACCAACGATATGACCCCCTCTGATACCACTTGTAGGTTCCAGGCGCAGCGGAAGCACGTTGGTGGGTTTGCCCAACTTAATTTTTCGTTAAACAATGTTCAATATGAGATCTATCATGATATAAAACGCCGAATCCTCGGAATAGAATGAATAACTAAAAGAAAAGAAGAGTCCTGGAACCCTTGAGGAGGATCATCATATGTTGATTATAATTAATTTAATTAATGCATAAGAATTACCTCGTTGGAATTCTTTCTTCATTGATGTGTCCGGTCACGATTCGGTGATCCGTCGTTGCGTCGTAGAATCCAAGTGTAGGATTCCTCTAGCGGTGATCCACACGTGTGTCACGTATCTCCGGACGTCGCCGAAAAGATCTCTGAGTGCTAGCACGGAAGAACCTTCTCTTGTGATGTCCGCCTTCGACCGCCTTGATCCGGGGAAGGATCTTGCTCTCGTAACTTGAGGGCCTTCTTGGTGGAAAGGTAATTCTCTCTTGGCTTGAGAGTATTTCCAAATCCATTGTGCACAACAATGGATCACAAAAAATGTTGGGGTTGCGAGGATATTTATAATCAGGTTTGAGGTTAATAGAGTTATGACAATAAATAAACGCATTACGCGTTTTATTTATTTCATTAACTCTTATTGAAAACCCCCATGTCGAATTATTAATTCCTTGACATGCGCCCACGCTGATTATAATAAATATCATTTAATAAAACAATATTAAATCCTCAAAATCCCAATTGGAAAAACTACACAGCGTGTAATAATTAATACACGACGTGTACTTTTTTTCCATAAACTAAACAGCGTGTATATTTAATATACATGGTGTGTACTTTTATTTTCTATTTTTCTCCACCACATTTATTAGACCTTGAGTAATGACTATTTATTTCTTAAATAAATGTAACTGCATTACTCGCTAATAAATATATTATTTTATCCAAAATATATTCTCTCAAATAACTAGTGTCAAAATAAATGCGATCATAAATCCTTAAATAATTATTAAACAACATTCGGGAATAATATTTATTTAACTTGTTAAATTAATATTTAACTGAGATACATGGACACACTTAGTGTGTGACCCTCTAGGCCTCTTTCTCAGTGGCATTAGGTTGAGCCTACCTAAAGTCCAAGGTCAGCATCTAGCAACACGCCAAGGCACCCATAGAGAAAGAAGTTAACGCCGAAATGACGTGTCACCTCCTACGAACGCTTACCGTGTAATATAATCCCTTTGTCTCGATATCTCCAATCAAGCGGGTTGCATGCTAGTTCCATCAACCCATGTGCTTGATTATTCTTTCTTTGACTTCCCGGAATTGAACTTGCCCATACCTTACCATGGCCATGGATTTATTTAGGCTATATCAATTCCATCAAAGGGCCTGAGATATCTACTTCTGTTATGGAACGGAAGGGACAAATCCTTTATTGCATTATCTATTAATGCGGTATTACTCGTGACGCACCCAACGTATCCTACCTCGCTGCGAATAGTGTGTCGTCACAGTTTTCGTCAATACATCTAAGTGCGCGAGTTGTAATACCCATTAATAATAATCTTAAAGTCTAAGGATCAATACACACGTCCGTAGATAGGAACATCCAATGACACTATGAAATGTGGATTTCCTACTGGCGGGTCTCGTTCTCATAATATCCTCCTGGATATTACCAAGGGCGCACACCATGAGAAGGTGCCTCAAAGTTGTATGAGTCCTCACCCCTAATGACCTGTATTATTTGTGTCCCTCAAATAATATCATCCGGCCATAGAACATACATTCAAGAACAGTGTTATGACACTTTCGGGTTCTCATCATAGCAGGGATCCGCTATGACCCTTTAATGCAACAGCTGTCTTTAGGACATTATCACATGACATGTCACACAGAAGAACAAGCAAGATTTGATAAGGCTTTTATTTAATGAATAAAGTACAAAGTAGTTGGTTCTAGACCACCAAATCCAACAAAGCCCATTTCCCCTGTTTATCATGGGTATGTGAAATCAATTGGCACACTGGTGCACCTGAGGGTTACACCACATGGATCTGGTGGCTCTGTTGGAGGCCTTAGCTTGGGGCCGATGAGTAGGCCAATGAGGGAGTCACGGGGGATCGGGTCAGATTGGAAGGATTTTATCTGGCTCGGGGAATGGGAACTTCGAAGGTTTTGGCGCCCTTCGCATAGGGAATTTTATGCAGATGGAGAGGTCATCCACGAACCAAGGTGGTCCACGAACTGAGAGGCCACCCACAAACCAGGTTGGTCCGCGGACAGAGAGGCTGTCCGCAAACTAGGGTGGTCGGCGGACTGAGAGGTCGTCTGCGAACCAGGGTGGTCCGCGGACTGAGAGGTCTTCCTCGAACCAGGGGGGTCCACGGATTTATTGGCATCCCGCAAACCAGAAGGGTTCACGGATTCGGATTTGGTCCACACACAAGGATGGTACGCAGAGGGTTCCACACGAGCAGCAGCGGCCAAGGTTAGCATCGGTCTGGGGTTCTTCGGTCGAGGCTTCGCCCACGTAGGTGGGTGCTATGCGGTGGGGTGGATTGGAAAAGAGGCATAAACTCCCTGGTCTGCGGGGAGTGCATTCGTGGAGGGGCTATGATTATCGTTGTTCTCTTTTTATGTTATTTTGAGTTCGCGGTTCACCAAATTATTATGAATTTTCGATTCCTTATTAGTTCGTTCCCAGGTTCATATGTGCTCTGGTTTGCAAACTGGAACTTTCTAAATCCTAATACTTCCTTTGAAATCCTTCCACCCGAATCTGACCGATCTCCTCTCTGTCTCCCTTCTCCAAACTCCAATCCAAATTTCTTTTTCGTCCCCCCTCGGTCTCCTTTTATAGAGTGGGGGAAGATATGTATCTATAGTCACACGACACCTTTTACGGAGGCCCATGACTGAATACCCGGTTTACGGCTGACTTGGTCAATCCGTAATTCATGGTGGGTATTGAGCGCTTCTCCCCCCCCCCCCCACGAACCGAATGAGGGGAGAACATCGTGGCCGCGGAGGGTTCCGGCTCCATTTCGCGAACGACAGCGAAGGCGGTTTGGGCCGGCTGACACAACTCGCGACTGGGGTGGTTCATGTCGGTGAATCGGATTGGCGCCCGCCCTACTTCGCGCTTACAGAGGATCTCCACCTCCATTCCGCGAACGACAAAAGTCCGTGGAGGGGGGATGCTTTGCGGAACTGGTCGTGCATCGTTAACGTTAGACCGGTCTGCGGACCGATTCCCCCTTCACCATCCTTGAACATTTTCCCCATTTTCCCATCCCTTTTGAGGGGGAGTTGGGTAGAATCTCCCTTGAGTTAAAGGGTATCATCGTTCTCCTTTGTGTATTTTTCAGGACCCTACAGGGGGCTTTTTTTATCATGTAATTGAATTCAACATCATCACAATCCATTTGGAATTAGTGGTAATTATTCTAGATGATGGGGTATGTGGAATGGTATTACTATCTTCATTACCTAATAGTTTGGAAGTAACTATAAAATATATGATATGTTCTATAGGGAATAAAAATTTGAAGGTGAAAGATGTGAGATATCTGATCTGTAGTGAGGATATTCATTGAAGAGAGTCTGGAAGATTTTGGGGTTCTTCAATATACATAGAAGAAAGAGTAAAATATGTGTAGTGATATAATTTCAAAGGATGATCAAGGTCATGAAAAAATTTCAAAGTAAGGGAAAAGGGTATTGGTCCTACCTATTGAGCTTATGGGAAGAAAGGAAACATTAATAAGGAGTATGTTGAAAAAAATCTCTTGAAACCAATACACTAAACATAACAACTTAAGACACGATGATGTTTTTCTATTAAATGTGGATAGCTCAAAAATCTTAGATATTGGTCTTAGGGAATACTTCCATTAAATATTAAATATGCAATTCTGGAATACGTTTATTTTGGGAGATTTTAGAAAGTTTTATTTTAAAAATGATGAAACCTTATAAATTATTGGATAGGGTGATCCCTATATAAAGATCAACAGTATAAGTTTTTTCAATTGGAATAATGAATGATATATCCCTAGACTAAGAAAGAATATTATTTCTATCAGGTGTCCCAATAATGTAGTATTTTTCATTATGTTCCATGGTAGTACATGGAAAATTTATAATGAATCTATGTTCATAGCTTATTGATTAATAAATGGAACCTTATACAATGTGATAGAAAATTTCATGTACATAGTTGCAATAATAAATCATTTCAATTATTTATAACTAAGACATTATAGATTATACTTTATTTATTATAAAGGGGTGAAGGTGTTGGAAATAAAATGAATTATACCAGATCTCAAGTCAATGGATGTTTTATTATATGAATATTTTATATTACAAAATGATAAGAATGTATCTTTTTCAAAAAAAAGAGTCAAAAAACTAAATGTTGATAAGTTTTACCTAGCGCACACTGATGTTTTTCGGGTTTCACCAACACATTTTCATAAAGGGTAACTATATTATCAAACATTTTTTTATGGATCATATATGATGGCATGGTTTTACATTCTAAAAAAATCAAATGTATTTATAGTGTTTTTGAAGTTTAAGAATTTTTGGAGAATGAGTGAGGATCAAACCTAAAATGATTGAGGTCTCATAATAGAGTAGAGTATAGAATTAAATAGTTCAAATAATTCTATGTTAATAATAGAATTTTTAAGTTTGAGACTCTTCAAGTTATACCAAAACATAATGATTTTATTTATAGGATGAACATGACATTGAATTAATGTTCCGGGAGTGTGAGGCCTCACTTGGGGTTACTAAATACATTTTAGGCAGAGGTAGTGAATTTAGCAGCTTATCTCATCAACAAAAGTCTATTTATACCAATGGTATAATTCCAATTTATTCATCATATACACATTAATAATTATTCATATAAATCTATAGTGAAAAATTAATTACATTAATTCATGGATTTTGTATTCTCTACGTACGCATGAGTGAGGTTTCCACTTTCAAATGGTAGGAATTAAATAAGGGTACGTAATATTTAAATTTTTTGAAATTATTATTATATAATATATATATATATATATTCATTAAATATATCCTTATTACTATCCACATAAATCAAAAATGAAAAATGAATAAAATATGTTGGTGGAGGTGGTAGTCCACATGTATGCACGAGTGACATTATCGGTTTCCAAAAAATATAAATATAAGAAGGTAGAAAAGATATTATAACTATAGAAGAATATTTATCTCATAAATATAACATATAAATATTAAATCCATCATAATAACCATCCATGAATTATGATGTAAAATGAATCATATTGCTATGTGGAGGTGGTAGTCAAAACATACGCACAAGCGATATTTTTATTTTCTATTTGATAGAAAGAAGGGTGGATAATGGTATTTTCATAATCATAATAAAATTTGAATATATTGAGGATAATTAATTTCTTATTTTATTTTGAATAACATATAGTTAAATGAGTTATAAGAAGAAATAAATTAAAAGAGGTGGGGTAAGACGATTACCTCTTCTTCGATATGCCTCCTTTCGATCCATTATTATAGACCCTTAGAAATGTATTTTAAGAATTAAAGAACCTTTAATTAATAATTAGAAAATTTTAGTAAATAATTCGATATGTTATTTTCAACATAGGTGGCTCAAAGTGGTGAAAATAAGGGAGAAGACGTGTGTCCTTTTATAAGAAATGGAAGGAGAACTTCAATAATTTTTCAAAACATTAAAAATATTATAAAGTCATATTAATTTAAAATTACTTTCAAATTGGTTTAATTTAAACTTAATAGTGTAACAAGATATAAATAATCCCATAAAATAGTATTCAGAGAAGTTTTCAGTTCATTTTAACCCTTATCACTTTAGTTTAACCATCTGTTAACCCTTTTTATCCTTAACAGAGGTAACACATTTTTCAATCATTAAGGGATAAAAATTTACATCTAAGTTAAAAATTGGAACAAATATGTTAAGGGTACAAATTTTTAATCCCTTTAACATAAATCTTGTAATATTTAAATATTTATATATTTTTTAAATCCTTTAATAAAATATTATATATCATAAAATGTTATTAATGTCATTTTTGGGACTATTCAATTAATTTGACATTAATAACATCAAGACGGGTATAAAATTTGAATATAAAATCTTTATTAATAAATTATACATTATTTTTAACCATAAATTTATTGTTACACAATATTTATTCCAAAAAAATATTAGTCTTGGTGTTTTAAAAATCATTTACTTTGATTTTTCTACTGCATACACAAGCACAGTGTTAGCATTCTGTACGCATTTAGGGTAATTATACCATTAATTAAAATTAAAAATTTACCATAATAAAAAAATTAATAATTGTAAAAATAATATATTATATTCATTAATAACATATTATTATCCCTATGTGAACATTTAATAGAAATTAAAAATCAAGTGATTGACATTTTAGAATTTTCTTAACTTAAAATAATATAAATATCATTATGAAATTTAAAAAGAAAAACATTACTTATATTCAAATTTAGGATGAATATGGTATAATTACTCACATAAAATGAAATAATAGCAAGTTTTTTGTTTATTTTTTTCACCATGTCTCATGGTTTTAACTTTATTATGCTCATTTTACCCATATCGAGGTGATAAATATTTACCACTGTTAATATTCCTAATAATCAAGAATAAAAGGGTATTATTTATTAAATTTGAACATTATGATTTGAAATATGGTATCAAATTTTCAAAATTAAATATCTATAAGTTTTAGAAATAAACTTTAATATAAATTCCTAAACACACAACAAAAAACAGCTTTTAGAAAAATGTGTTTTTAAGTTTATAAATTAACTTTTATCAAAATCAGGAATATTTATAATTATATGAGATTATTTAGATTACTATAAGTAAAATTTATATTATTTAAATTTAATTAAAAATAAAAACTAAATGTTACTTTTAAATAACTTGAATAAAAGAAATGAAATGACAGTATTTTGAAAAAATGGTATTTTTCAATATTTAGTGAAAAATCATTCATTTTAAAAAAAATCACAGAATTTCACTCTATGTTAATTTTTAAATGATTATTTAAAAAATTATATCAATTTTATAAAATATAATTTCTAAAAAAGATAAGAATTTAATTATAATATTCACTCATAAAAAATGTTAAAATACTTTTTCAATAAAAAAGTATTTTTTAAGATTAAACTCCTTTACTAAAAATAAAGTACTTATTTCCTAATAATTAATAAATATGTTTGTACAAATAATACCATTATACATATATTTCATATATTTTTTACTCATATTCCTACCCTCCAATTTAATGGTTAGTATATAACACTCACATTTAAATAATAATGTTTTTATAATATATCGCATTTCGCATGAAGCTCAGTGTTGTGTGTTAAGAAATATATCATTATTATTATTCTTTTAAACTAAATTTTTGGGGTTTTAAATGTCCCCAAATAAAAAAATTTAATTCATAAAATTTTATCTCAGTCACCAATGGTTTAATATTTAAAATTACATTTTTTGTAAACCCACCTTTTATAAAGGGATAATAAAAATTCCTTTCAAAAGGGGAAGTGGGAAACCTAAATGATGCCAAAAATAACATACAATGGGGTTTTAAAATTGGAAGAAAATTGGTGGGAAGTTAAAATATAGAAATGGAGGATAAAAATAACATCCTAAGGGATAATAGATAATTATAAATAACATGGTCATGTAAAAGTTAATGACAACAAAACCATAAATCAATGATGGTTTAAAAGGCCATCCATTTATCAGAAATGAGGACAATGGGATTCAATTTTTATTTCAAGATCATTTTCCTAGAGTTGAAATATTATTTTACTATCAGGATAATGAACACAAGAAAATATAATTATTTTATATATTTCCATTTTATAATCATAATATATTCCTTTGGTTGTGCATAAATCAATTTCTACCTCATATATTACTCCATAAAATTAATATTCAAGACGAATTTTTCATGACTTTATTAATAAAATTCTTTTTTAACAGATCATAAGATCAATAAAATTGAAAAGTCATTCCTTATACCTCTAAATATTTATTAATTAAAACATGGTTAGAACAATTTATCTTATATGGATAAATATAAAATATTTATCTCCAAAAAAGAAATAATAACACTCAATTTTCAACCTAATTCATTCCATGAATAGTTAACGTTAATAATCCCCCAAAATATATATAACCAAATTCAGAACCCAATAAACTGAAAGATTTGATCAAATGTTTTTTTCCAATATCAACTTTAAAATTTACCCCCAGAAAACATTAAGTAGCTCGTGATTTATTATACCAAACATTTTGAATAATATGATCATATATTCTCTTAAAACATATAAATAATTTCACAAAATAATTAGAATCATTATAAAACCTCAATACAAACTTATATGATTCGAAAAATTAACTCTGTACTTATTCCTGAAATAAAATCATAGACTATTCTATAAATATAAAAATGAAAAATAATTCATCATAAATCACTTTATCATCAAATCACAAATAAATCTCATGGTCACCAATAAAATCCAATTAACATTATCAATATGAATAATCTCTTTATCCCAACTAACCATTATTATTTGAACATCAGGTATATATTAGTGGTTATATTTTCCTTAATCATGTGTTCTCAAAAAAATATCACCTTATCACTAAATCAATTTTCTATTTCATCAGTATCATTCAACATATTATTACAAAACCATAATGAAAAACTATTTTTTAACAATCCTTAAAAGTTTGATGATTCTAATAACTAGAATATCATTGATAAATCACTTCTACAACTTAAGTATAAAATCCTAATACATAAACACTTCAATAATTCCACTTCAATGACTGGAATATCATAGTAGCTTCATTGTTCTATGATTTAAACCCTTTATTAGGGAATTTACATAGATAATTCCCTAGTTACCCACATGTAAGACATCGAAATCCTTTGAATTTTTTTGTATATACACTTTATTTACACATAGAAAATGTATTTCCCTTCCATTAAAAAATTATCTTTGGTACTTATTTCCACATTCATAATATAAAAGAAGTTGAAATTTCTTTATCATATGATCATTACCACTTAAACTTCCATATAATATAATTTTCTTCTTATTTTACATGTTAATAAACTCACCTATATTTATATTTCTCATCATATATCATTATATCTGATTACATACAACCAAAATGTTTCCCCTTCTTGTTCATATCTAATTCAGTTACTCAGGAGGAAAATGATTACATTTTTTCACATTCATTGTCAACTTGATTCCTCCTAGTTCCATCCATTGACTGGAAATATAAATAATAGTGTGAGAAACAACAATCATAGTGATAAACCAAATAATCATGAAAAATAATTTAAAGGAAGTCTAACTAATTATACATTATTTTCAATCTATGACACCCCAATTTTAATCTATATTATCCATGATCAACATATATTCAAATAATTAATAAAGGCTTGTACTGTAAATGTGTATTAACCTAAGAATATCCCCCAATAGTATCAAACTAGGTGCGTAATGAGGGAAGGTTCACTATGCACCTAAAGTATGTTTGATATATACTCAACCAACCCTTTTGGGTTCTTATCCCTTTATGCATCTATGATAAAACCATATCCACTCATAATATCCAAACAAGTAATTATTTCAATTAAAACCACATAATTTCTAACTTACTAAAACATTATGATCTTATTATATACATAGACTTATCCTTAGTGGTTTTAACAAAGTTCTCTAATCCTAATCTCCATATATTTACCAAACCCTAATATGATACCAAATATAGTGACCAATACATTTCATAAGAAAATAATAGATCTTATTAGATTAATATTCCTTACATGACATTATGATTCATTCCAAAACGTAAATGTTTAGTGTCTTTGAAAACATTGGTATATAAACAAATGGTATATAAAATATCGACATCATCTCCCGTTTAGTTCTTCACAACTTTCACCCTTCTTAGATATATCATACTTGAAAACTTTCTACATATTCTATGTAAAGGTTAACATAATAAATTTTGAGATCAGATGATCAGTATGGGTAAAAAAGTTATATATCAATGATCATTTAATTATAGAATGGGAATAAGGGCCTGAAAACATGATATTAACCTTTTAAAAACACACCCAACAATTCATAGATCAAAATAAGCAGGCATGGAATAAATCATGGTAGTTTTAAGATATGAATCATAAAGGAATAAAGTAACAAGATCTATGAGCACATAACATTAGAATAATTTTATATAATAAAAGAGGGTTATAGAGTGTGGTATAATCATAATCATAAAAATATTATATCAAAGTTACCAACCAAGAAATTAATCACTTATAAGTATTGGGATAACCACATATATAGCTACTTCAATCATAGTATAACCTCTCATATACCTTCTTTTGGTCTTGGAATAACATCCCATGTACCCTATTTTAATCTTGGGATAACCTCTCATGTACCCTTTTTTCGGATTTGGATAAACTCTCTTGTACTCTCTTTTTCATGAATTTTATAACCTCTCATGTACCCTTTTATCCCATAAAAATTTAATATTTAAAAAATAAGTTGGAGGGATATATAATTATGGGTTCACTCATCATATATTCATTATCCATTCATATGTATGTCACAATATCATGAAAACATTTTTCATTCTATAATAACATGACACATAAAAATGTGTTTCATAAATATTTAATTATCATAACCATAAAACATCCAAATAAATAATATGTATGGTATCATAGAATCATATCATAAGTGAATCGTAAGTAATATAAAATGATTCTATCACAGATAATAAATTTCTATAAAAGATCACTAGAATATTTCTGGAGGAAAATACCCTTTTCATTTTAAAATAACATATTCAAAATATAAAAAATTTCAAAATAATATAGAAATAAATAATTTAAAATAACTATGAAAACATGAAAAGTAATTTTAAAATCATAATAAATTTTATTAATGTCACATATACTAAAACAGATATTCATTTCATATGTTTAGTACAAATTCAAAAGAACTTTGTTTGTAAAAAAATATACCCTTTAAAAAAAATATAAATTCAAAATTGGGTTAAATGACTTTAAAAAATCTTAGTATAATTGTAAAAAAATCTGGAAAACATTTTAAATGAAACATGTACATGGAATAAAAATATTCCCGACCAAAGAGGAAATAAAATATTTTTTTCATAAAAACATTTTACTAGTAATTTTAAGTACCAAAGAGAGGAAACATTTATTGTAACTCGAAATTTACCTAAATAACCACAATAGAATAAAATAAAATGTTTTTATCGTATAAGGATAATACAATTTCCCTAAATGGGAATTCAATCATAAACAATCCTGATTAAAAAGAGATTGAAATATAAATCCATTACTGCTTTGGTAACATTTGAACCAAAAGACCAATGAAAGAATAACATCAAATGAAACATTAAATATAATTAAAATTTGGATATTCATGTTATAACATGTAAATGTGTCATTATGTTCACCTCATAAACATAAATAGGTGTATAACATCAAACATATCTCAATGAAACAATATTGGGACATTGAACCATTACAAATTTAGAAATCTCTAAATCAAGACCTCATGATATATAGAACCTTATATATATTTTTAAATCCATATAATTTTTATTAAAATAAACATAAAATAAATTCATTGGTATTATATACACCAAAAAAATAAAAAAGTGGTGAATATTTCAGATGTCTCATAAAAATAAAAGGGAGATGAGAAACCCTTACCTCAAGTATTTTCCTATTTCATCTACATTCAAGACTCTTTAATAATAAATATATATTTATTATAAATATTTTCACTAATAATATTCAAAAATAAATTTATATTAATCATTCATTTATAATTAATTATTATTCTTTTATGAACAATTTCTTCATTAAAATGAACATTCGAGTGGAAATTGGTCTATTCTTCATGCATGTTTCGGTTCAATGGTTATGGTACTTGCACTTTGGTCATGGTTTCATCATATAAATAACATTAACAAGGAAAATAAATTTCCTATTTATTGATCATATACACTTTTATAATTATTCATATAAATTTATGTTGAAATATGAATTACATCACTTTATGGGGACGGTAGTCCATACGTAATCATTGGGGATGTTTTTACTTTTCCAATAAAAGAAAAAAAGAAATTAAAATAATAATTTACCCTTAAAAATCATTATTTCATAATATATATCATACATACTCAATAAATATTTAATTATTAAGATCCATGTAAAGTGAAAATGAAAAATGAATCACATTTCTTCGTGTAGTTGGTAGTCCACACATATACACGAGCGATAATTCCACTTCCCATTTTATAGAATAGATGGTGGATAATGGTTGTTACATAATTATAATAACATTTTATTATATTTTGGATACTAAAGTTATTATTTAATGATAAATACCATAAGTTAATATTTATAATAAGAAAATTAATTGAATGAGTTTGGGTAAGACGATTGTCTATTCTTCAGTAGATTACCTCTAGATCCATTCTTAGATACACTTTTAATGGTCCATTAATAAGAGAAGAACTTCTAATTAATGTATAGTAAAGTTTAATAGAGAATTGGGGTCTGTTTTGTTAATATAGTTGGCTCAAAGTGGTATAAAAAAGAGAGAATATGGGTGTCCTTATATAAGGAAAAGAAGTGAACTTTTATAATTTTTCAAATCTTTAATATATTATAAAGTCATATTATTTTTCAAGTGGATAAAAAGTGAATTAATTTTTAATTAAAGATGATATATAATCAAAATAATATCATCCCGTAGGATTTATACAAATTTTTATGTCATTTTAACCCTTCTTATCCTTAACTGTAGTGACACATATTTAAATCATTAAGGGTTATAAATTTTCATATAAGGTATAAATTGGAATATAAATGGTCAAGGAAATAAATTTTAGACAATATATCATCCCTCTTTTCTGATTTCAATATGTCCATAATTATTTATTCTCTTTTGATTTATTTTGAATTTAAACGCAGTAATAAATGTGTAGAATTTTTATAAAAACTCTTTAAACCTTAATTATAGAATATTTTTAACCATAAAATTATTTTTACATCATAATTAATTCAAAAAAAATATTACCTTTTATGTTTTTAATATCATTTACTTTAATTTTTTTATGTCTTGCACAAGCACTCTCTTTGTATTGTGTAAGCATTTAAAGTAATAATAACATTAATAAAAATTAAAAATAAATTATCTTAAAAAAAGTTAATCATGTTCAAAATAGACATTTATATTTCTTATAACATCTTCATATCCCAATGTTAACATATAAGAGAAATTAAAATCAAGGGAGTGACATTTTCTAATTCCCTTTACTTGAAATAATATAAATTTCATCATCAAAGTCAAATGGATCCAAAATGACATAAATTATAATTTAGGATGGATATGGTCGAATTGATCTCAAAAATGAAATAAAGGAAGTTTTTTTGTTAGTTTTTAGACCTTATCTCATAATTTTATCTATGTTTTATATATTTTACCCTTACCGAGTTGACAAGTATTTACAACAGTTATTGTTAATGATGACAAAAAATAAAAGTGACCTATTTACAAAATTTGACCATCATAATTTCATATATGGTATCAATTTTTCAATATTAAATCTCTATAATTTTCAAAAATAATTATTAATATAAATTCATAAAATGAAATGAAAAACGATTTTTAGAAAAATGATTTTTTTAATTATAAAAATTAACTTCTGAAAAAATCATGAATATTGTTGATTCAAGTTTAATTTTTTAGATTTTTTAAATGACATTTATCATATTTAAATTTAAGACCAAATCAAAAATATAATAGGACATTTAAATAACATAATTTATTTAAAATAAATGAAAGTATTTGGAAAATAATTTTTTTCATTATTCACTGAAAACCCAATCATTTCAAAAAAAACAACCTTATGTTAATTTTAATATTATGATTTTAAAAATTATATCTTTTTTATAAAATATAATTCCTAAAAATTAAATAAATTTAATTATAATATTTTATTAAAAAAGTAAAAACCATTTTTGATGAAAATGTTTTTTTAAAGCATAAAATGATTTTACTAAAAAGTGTTTATTTACTAAGTATTAGTAAATACATTTGTTTTGATTAACACCATTATACATATATTTAATATTTTGGTTACTCATATTCCTATTATCCCATTCAATGGATAGGTTATAAGAGTCACATTCAAATAATAATATTTTTATAATATATCTCTATTCACGTCAATCTTAATGAGAAAGATATTGAACTTATTATTAATTTAAATTAATTTTTTTTGGTGTTACAATGAACCGATATGTGCTGGAATCTTCTTGATTACCTATGACTTTTTATTACCTCAATATAGAATGGTTCTGTAAATTGGGTGACCTGGTGATAAATCTTTGAATGAAACACCTAATCAAAATATCATTCCCTATCCTCCTCATCAAGGAGATGATCAAAAGAATATCAAAGAAGATTCATGAAATGAAATATAATATCACTCACACGAAATATTTCATATTGATCCTTTTACCAAAACATCTATATCTAGTGTTATAAATGCATAAATTATTTATATAACATAATATTTCTCATATAAATTCCTCTCCTGGTATATTTATGTTTAGGGCATTTGGGATCTAACAGATAATACATAAACATAATATATAAATAATTATTTTAACTATCTCCTAGATGTATTCATTAATCAATATTTTTTCTACCCTCCATAAAATTATTGATTCCTTATGAATTTGGGAAAGCATAAAAAAATGGTATCCTCAATTACTCAGTATGAATATTAAAGTTCATGATAACATATCAATGAATAATCCTCTATAAAGATGATCTATAGCACAGTATAAATTTATGATAGTTCAACGATGAGCATATTACATTAATAATAGAATAAATAATAAGGGAACATAATCATAATAAATTATAAGATATTAACAAGGTATGAAAGATATCAATGAGTATAATATTTCTTCATTGGCCATATGAAATAATAAGTAATCCATGATAAATTAAATATCATTATAGATATGGTATAATGGATACCATATTATCATGCTTCTAAATATGTGTTCAAATACCTCCAATTAAAATAATATATTTTAGTATATCATTATGGATCTAATGGCACAATTTCTATTATTACCGTGGTATATATGAATAGATCCCATGGAATGGTTACTACCATTACCAAGGAATCTTAATTTTTATGATGGAATGGCTACTGTCATTAACACTAAATCTTAATGGATCTGATGGTGTGAATAATATCATTACCATGGTATCTTAATACCACAAATTTAATGGATACTACCATTACCATGGCATCTAAATAGATCTCATGGCATAGCTATTATCACTATCATGGAATCATAATCATTCCATATACATAGAATCTCTAGATATAAAACATTACTCTAGGAATTTAATGGATATATAAGGGGAATAACCATATAATAACATATCAATTATACATTTTATAATTTAAATCATACATTAATGAAAGAAGAGACATAAATCATTCCTAATGTAAACCCATATATGACATGAACATTTAAATTTCCATTATTATTTCATTATATAGATAAGACCATTTTTTAAAGGTTGATAGGGAAGTATTACATGACCCATGGGTCAATACATTGTTTGATCGGATTACACCAAATATACACAAGAGGGGGGTGAATTGTGCCTTTTCAAAAATCTTTACGAGAGTGTGTTCTGCCTTTTAACTTTAATCAGATAAAATGATGTGGCGGAAATTTAAATAGCAGAAACACAATATGTATAGTGTTTTAGGGAACAGAAGGGCCCTAGTCCACTCCATCAATGCTCTACTCAATGATCTTGGTGATTTTCACTATCTGGTCCTCGTATAAACAGACCGGTTCACAACTGAGTACAGGAAGTTGACACCTTTACAATCCAAGGAAAAAACAAAGCCTTCTGGTTCAAACACAAACCTACTCAACTAAGTACGAGAAGCTGGTCACTCAAGAATAGAAAATAAATATTTTTGTATTCTGAAAAAACTTTCCATATGTTCTTCACAATTGCAACAGCATGCAATTGACAGTAGATGGATCGTCGCCTTCAGAAATAATAATCTTCACATAAGAGACATTCTGAGTCAATCCTGTTTCAGTAGATATAGAAATATAATTCAAAACTTTAGCAGTAGAAAATTAATAGTAGATCTTCATTGTAGAAAAATTTAATCGTCTATCATGATCCTTCCTCTTTAACAAACAGAGCTTTGATACTCTTTTTGAACCAGCAGATCGGTGTGTCTTAGAAGTATCTATTTTTTTTAATAATCAAAAGACCACACACGATCAATAATATTCTTTGATGTAGTTTAAAAAATCCCATATAAATAAAATAACGATAAGAAATTGTCTTAAAAAATTAGATCCACAAAAGTCGCCTTTTTACTCATGATATTCAAACATTTGAATTTACAGAGTATTCGTAACTTCCCTAAAGACTCGGCATAAAAATCTCCTTTTAATTCGATTATCATATCATCGATGAAACGGTTTTGAATCGGTCAAAATAGTAAATTAAAATCAGATTTAAATCTGGCATGAAATCCTCCTAATAATCAGCATATTGACGGTTGCATAAAAATATCGACTTTAAATTCTCTGACGCCAAACGTAAGGTTATTTTGAACTGTATGCGTCCTCTATACATAAGGTTGATGACGTTGCCTTCAAACGTAAGGTTCACAATGTAAGGTTGATTCCAAATGTAGGTTTGATCATCCATACTTTTCTCTTCAACTTTCAAACATACAGTAAAAGACCCATACTTTTACTTGATCTATACTTTTCCAAGAACGTATGGTTGTTTAGAAAATTGAGGTTGATGAACCATAATTTTGAGAAACAAACGAAATTTTTAATATTTACATACGGTTCTCCTTCCATACTTTTCTGATATCCCAAACGTAGGGTTCCTTCCTAACGTAGGGTTATTCTTTCATACTTTGCCGATAACATATGGTTGTTTAACCATACTTTTTCCTTATCTTAAAAACTATACATGATTTTAATCTTTATGCTACGATTATCCACATATGGTATGAATAGTGTTTCCAGAACATGCTCATGCAGATTCCGAATAAGTAGCACATGAACAGTGTTTCTAGAACACGCTAAATATGAATACTTTTGTAATAAATTTTATGTAATTTCACGAGGAAAATAAAATAATAAATTCCTGCAAAATTCTAAACAAAAAAAATCATTAAAAAAATAATTAAGGGTATCTTTTATCATAAAAATTATCATAAAGAGATAGAGTAATAATATAAACTCCCCCTTTAAATAACAATATTATGTATTATTGAAAAATACACTTTCTCAACAATATCCCCCTTTTTGATGATCACAAAACCCATAAGAAATAATTAATGAAATTAACTTAACTAAAAATTAATTACATAATGTTTTGAAAATTTTAAAAGATAAATACAATATTAATGTCCCCCTTTAATTTATCTATGTTTTAATTTTTACCAATAAAAATAATTACTCCCCCAAACTAAAAGATGTTGTATTTATACAAATTTCTCCCAGTAAAATAAAATGTTGTGTTTAACCAAATTTCTCCCCCTTTTATGGTATCAAAAATAATGATAGAATATTTAATAGTTCATAGATTAATATAGCACTGAACATAAGTAAAAACTATTATTAACTGTTTAGCAATAATTAAATCTTGAGTACTGGTATATCAAAATAAAGACAGTAAAATCAAATAGAAAGAAAGAAACATATTTTCATTAAAAGTTAAAAATATATACAATGATGATAAACACAAGAATCAAGATTTGTTGCAATAAATAAGTATGTTTTATCATATCTGGATTGTAGACATGATTTCTTCTAACTGTTCTCTCAAACTTTTCATTAATCCATCACCAAGCTAAATAATAAGATCTCTGGACTCTTGAGTCATATGAATATATGCAATGAGATTGACTCTGAAAAACTTGTGAAGCCTCTCTTCTTTTTCTATAAACAAAGACATCTTCTCTGTGAATTTTTCTAAGACAGAGTGGATTCCTGGATCACTGGATATTAACTGATCAGCTACGAATTTCTGATTATCTAAGATAAAAGATAATGGAGCATTGTTTCACTAAAGATCTTGCAACCTTTCATTCATGTTTCTCATTGAAGCTGTGATAGCTTGAAAACTTTTGATTAAATCAGGTGAAGTACCTGATTCACTAGCAGCATTATTTCAACAAGATGCAAATTGTGACTCCAGAAACAACTTAAGATCTTAGAAATCTGATTTCATAACCATTTCAGATTTCAATTTAGAAATATAATTTAGCAAATCCTTTTTAAAAACATCAACTTCTTGTCTTGAAACAGTACTCTCCTTAGGATTTTGAAATTTCAACTGTTCGGATGCTAATGTGCTTCTTAGAGAATCATTCTCACTTTTCAGTTGAGATAACTTTTTGTACAATTCTTCAATTTCCCTATTCCTTGAATCAGAATCACCCTGATCTTGATTTTCATTCTCAGGATCTGTGTGATGTAGTAGTACTAAAGGTAATGATTCAGTATCAGATTTTTCTTTCTTCTTATCCTGAGTAGGTTGATCCACAGATTTTTTCTTCATAGTCTTTTCCAGACTCTTCCATAGAAAAATCCTCTTGAAGAACTTTTGTGTGAGCTTTAGAAGCATGCTCATCACAAACATCTAAAATTTGTTCATTTAATGGAATATCTAAAATGATATCTTCAAGTGTTTCCTGAGTTATTTCCACTTCCTCACCAGGCTCTACCTCCTTTTCTTGTTGAAGTACAATAGCAACATCAGCTACAGACTGTTGTTCTAATCTTTCAACTACAATCCTTTCATGATCAGGATCTGTAACAGTGACATTCTTTTCTTGAGGTTGTTCAACAACCTTTTCTCTAACAAAGTTGTAAGAGAGTAAATCTTTTGTAGTTAAATCAGGGGAAGTAAGTTCATCAGTCACATGTCTTTTCCTCTGAGTTTGAAGTCCCTCCTGATTTCTTTCTTTCTCAGTTTCTTCCACTTCAAATCTGATCCTCCTTGCCACAGTGCTGACTCTTCATTCAGCTTGTCCCTCCTTGGACTTTACTGATTGAGCTTGACCACTCTCTGACTCATCATCTGCTCCTACTGGAAAAAGTTTTCATTTGATAGTAATCTATAAATAGCCAATTGTTCTTAAATTTCCAGCATTAAACACATTACTGTGATGACAGTGTACTCTGGCATCCACCAGTCTCACGATGTCCTTCTTAAGCAATAGATTGGAAATGAATCAACCAAAAAAATAAAAGTTCATTCGGGCATCACTCTGAAAAAAATATCTTAGGTATCTAACCATATACCTAGGAAAATTCAGTTTGAAATCACTGAGCAAAAGATACATTATATACATATCGGGATATAATATCTTTTCCATCTCAGATATCCTCGGTGCAATCCCTGTTTGCACAAATTTGACCAAAATTTTATGATCAATCATCAAATCCTTGATAAAAATTTTCTTTACAGTATTAATACAAAAGAGAATTGAAATTATGTCCTCTGATTTATGCACATAATCTCCAATATTTTTCAAATCGAAATGAAAAACTCCCTCATGAGGGTAGTTGAGAATCTGACCAATTTCTACTAACGAGATTGAGAAATCCCTATCCTCTATCTTAGCCATAATATTGTCCTCGGTATCTCCTAGAATAAACTGTATAGATTTGAAGAAGTATCTAATTTCTACCTCATACAGAAATTTCGTATTATCACTATTGAACGTCTGTTCAAGGTTCTGAAATGACAATGCTTGTTTCAACAGTATATTTGTCTAAAATAACCAGTCGAGATCGATTACATTTCCCTATAATATTTTTCTTCCTTCAGAGCGTTTTTTCTTGGCATTTCTTGTCTCAGCTTCACTGACTCTTTTATTCCATACCATATCTGTGAGAATCTCTGATGGTTTGAAGGTTAGGGTTTCAGTGGTTCGAAGATTGGGGTTGACGAGCAGAGGTGCAGTTTGCGGGTTCGAAAAGGTTTTGATAGAAATGAAATGGTTTAGAAGTCGAAAGGGTTTTTGAAAACCTTGATTCCCGTGTTTTTTAATAATCATTACATATATTTAAAAAATAAATAAAATAGATTACTCGGGGAAAAGAAACCTATTCTTTTTGAAAACCAAAATAGCTTAATTATTTTAAATAGAATTAAAATAAAGAACTACTATAATAGAATAAAATTTTATTTAAGATCAAATAAACCTAATTCCCCCTTAATAAAATAAAACCTTGAAGTGGGAATAGGTTTAGTAAAAATATCATCTAATTGAATTTTAGTACTTACAAATTCCAAATATATATCCTTTTTAAGAAATGATCTCTTAGAAAATAATGTCTAATATCAATATTCTTAGTTTTATAATGATTAATAAGATTTTTTAAAATATTTATAGCACTATTATTATCACATAAAATAGGCGAATTTTTAAAATTTAGTCCAAAGTCCATAAGAGTGTTTTTCATCCACAACACTTGTGCACAGCAACTTCCAGCTGAAACATACTCTGCCTCAGCTGTAGACAGGGAAACTAAATGTTGTTTCTTACTTGACCATGACACTAAAGATTTTCCTAAAAAGTGACAAGTTCTTAAAGTGATTTTTCTATCTAATCTAAAACTCCCAATGTCTACATCTAAATATTAAATCAAATTAAAATATGATGTTTTGGGATAAATAAGAGATTGAAAAACAGTTCCTTTTAAATATCTAAAAATTCTTTTAACAGTAGTTAAATGAGATTTTGTAGGATTCTAGTCTGTCTAGGAAATACACTTATAGGTTCTTCAGTATCATGTTCTTAAGAACTAGACTGAATTTTATTTATATCTTTTTCAAAATCATTTTTCAAGTTCTCAAGCCTCATGTTGTCATTAGAGTCAGATTCATCCATTTGATCTATCCTTTTCTCAAAGGGATCAGATTCATGAAATTTCACATGAACTGAATCTTCAAAAATCCATGACTTCTTATTATAGATTCTATAAGCTTTAAAGGTAGCTAAATATCCTAAGAAAATTCCTTCATCAGATTTTGGATCGAACTTACGAAGATTATCCTTAGTGTTTAAGATGAAAAAATTTCATACAAAAACTTTAAAGTAGTTAACTTTAGGTTTTCTGTTATTCCAAAGTTCATAGGGTGTCTTTTTCAAAATATGTCTAATTAAAACTCTATTCATTATACAGCAGGCTTTGCTTACAGCTTCTTCCCAAAAGTAGGTAGGAAGGTTGTATTCATTTAGCATAGTCCTATCCATTTCTTGAATAGTTTTATTTCTTCTTTCAACAATTCCATTATGTTGAGGTGTTCTAGGTGCAGAGAAGGTGTGATTAATACCCATATTTTAGCATAAGAAATTAAATTTCTAAATCTCAAATTCTCCACCATGATCACTTCTTAATGAAATTATTTTAAAACCTTTTTCATTTTGAACAGCTTTACAAAAACTTTCAAATAAAGTAAATGCTTCATTTTTAAATTTCAAATAGAAAATCCATGTAAATCTAGAATATTTATCAACTAAAACATATACATATAATTTACCAGCCAATATTTCTACTCTTGAAGGTCCACAAAAATCCATATGAATAAGTTATAGAGGTTTAGACGTAGCAATTTTGTTAATAGATTTGAAGGATGATTTGTATTACTTTCCAAGTTGACATGCATCATAGAATCTGTCATTTTCAAATTTGAGATTAGGAAAATCAGAAACTAAATGTTTCTTAGATAAATTATTTAAAATATATACATTACAATGTCCATGTCTCCTATTCTAGATCCAGGATTCATTTATTTTAGCAGTTAAGCAATTTACTTGTTGCTTACACAAGGAATTTAAATCTAGGGTATACACATTAGCAGTTCTTGGTGCTCTAAATTTAAGCAATTTATTTTTGAAAACAGAACAGAAATTGTTAGAAAAATCAATAACATATCCATCATCACATAGTTGAGAGATACTTATCAGATTGTGTTTCAATCCATGTAAATAAAGTACTTTATTAATTGAGACAGCTTCTGGATCTCCAATTGTTCCAATACCAATGATTTTTCATTTGGCATTGTCACCAAAAGTGACAAGTCCACCATATTTTTGAGTGAGTGTAGAGAAATTCAATGAGTTTCCACTCATATGTCTTGATCATCCACTTTCCATATACCATATGTTCTTTTTGGTCTTGTGACCTTCTCCCTACAAAGACATTTACACAGATTGCTTTGGTACCCATATTTTGTTGGGTCTAGTAGTGTTAGTTAGCAAGGATCTGGGAATCCATACTTGCTTTGTCTTTCTAATTTCAAATGAGTCAAATAGATCATTTGATACAAAATATTTCTTAATGCCACTTATTTGGGGTTGTCTTAAGAAACAGTTTTTAGAAATATGTCCCATTATTCCACAGTAATTACAATTTAGTCTTTTTTTACTTGAAATAAAATAGTTTTGGTACATCTAGGATTTTTAACCTTTACTGCCAATTCCAAATCTCTCCTTTTTAATGACATTTTTCCCAAGGATTTTATTTAAAGTATTTTTTCCTTTAGTAAAAACAAGGGCTACAGTTCTATAAGTTTCTACATCAGTTTGCAGTAATTTTATCTTTAATTCATAATCTGTATTGTTAGAATTAATTGAATAAAATTTTTCAGTTAACTCCTTATATTGTGTCAGAATTTTATCTCTTTCATCAGAAACGGATTTATGAATATTCTTTAAAGACTTATGCTTCTTAAATATAGAGTCATGTTTTTCTTCAAGCATATTTCAGTAGGCTGCAAGTTTTTCATTAGAGTAATTAGATTCAGAACTTGAGTTAGAAGAGTAGTAAGATTGTACCTCATATGTTTCTTCTATAAAATAGATGTCGGCTTTCAGATTTGCTTCCTTCTTCTCTGAGTCTGATTTACAAGTAATACTGGAGTCTTCAGATACACTTCATGTATCTTTCATGGCTTTCTTTTCCTTATGATCATAGTCATTTCTTTTGAAAAAATTATTTCTTTTGTCTTCTTTTAGTTGAGGACAATCAGTTCTGATATTCCCCATTTTCTTGTATTCATATAATATGATTTCCTTGTAATCCTTTTTGAAGGATTTTATGAATACCTTCTTATTTCTATATAATTTTGTGAATCTTTAGGCTAGCTAAGCCAATTCTATATTAGAATTAGATAAATCAGAACTCTCTGACTTCTCTTTTACATTTTTATTCATCTTTCTGTTTTTGCTATGTGATGATGCTTTCAAGGAAGAATCATCTCTTTTGACAAGAACTTTATGTTCATTAGCTTCATCTTCCATCTCAACTTCATACATCATTAATGTTCCAATCATTTCTCTCATGGTTCAATCTTTGACAGGTGTTGACTGTCTGATTGCTGCAGAGATTCCATTCCATTTTATAGGCAGTACTCTTAAAACTTTTAATTCCTGGTCAGCTTGCTTAATGGGATCTTCCAAGGCAGTTATGTTATTGAAAATCTCTGCCAATCTTCCATTCATTTGAGTAATACTCTCACATTCAACCATTCTGAATGTATCAAATTTAAGCTTAGTAGTTTCATCTCTCATTTCCCTGATATTGTTAGTTCCTTCGTAAGCAACAACAATAGTTTTCCACATTTCAGATGTTGTTGAGCATTGAGATACTCTGTTAAACTCATCAGGTCCTAGACCACATATAATTGCATTCATTGCCTTTTAGTTCATGTCATAATCTGCTTCAGTAGCTGTACTCCATGTTTCAGGTTTTTCGTGTATTTCATATGGAGTCAGAATCTTAGAATAGACTCTGTATCCAAGATTTTTCAGATCAATAATCATTCACGACTTCCATCATCCATAGTTTTCTTTATTGAAGTACGGTGCTCTGACCATAGACATTCTCTCTCTTGTATCCGTCATCTTTCTCTGTGTATAATCACTTTCAACTCATTAAAGTTTTATCAGAAATCTCAACCTTTGATACCAATTTTTGGATCGTATTACACCAAATATACACAAGAGGGGGGTGAATTGTGTCTTTTCAAAAATATTTACGAGAGTGTGTTCAGCCTTTTAACTTTAATCAGATAAAATGATGCAGCAGAAATTTAAATAGCAGAAACACAAGATGTATAGTGGTTCGGGGAACAGAAGGCCCCTAGTCCACTCCACCAACGCTCTACTCCACGAGCATAGTGATTTTCACTATCTGGTCCTCGTTTCAACAGACCGGTTCACAACTGAGTATAGGCAGTTGACACCTTTACAATCCAAGTCAAAAACAAAGGCTTATGGTTAAAAAACGAACATAATCAGCTTAGTATGAGAAGCTGGTCACTCAAGAATAAAAAAAGAAATATTTTCGTATTCTGAAAAAGCTTTCTAGATTTTCTTCACAGTTGGAACAGCATGCAATTGACAAGAGATGGATCGTCACCTTCAGAAATAATAATCTTCACATAAGAGACATTCTGAGTAAATCCCGTTGCAGTAGATATAGAAATATAATTCACAACATCAGTAGTAAAAAATTTACAGTATATCTTCATTGTAGAACAAGTGAGTCTTCTATCATGATCCTTCATTTTTAAGAAACAGAGCTTTGATGCACTTTTTGAACCAGCAGATCGGTGTGTTTCAGTAGTCTCTATTTTTTTAATAATCAAAAGATCAAACATGATCAATAATATTCTTCGATGCAGTTTTTAAAAGCCCATATAAATAAAATAACGATAAGAAATTTTCCTTCAAAATTAGATCCACAAAAGTTCCCTTTTTACTCACGATATTAAAACATTTGAATTTACAGTGTAGTCATAACTTACCTGAAGACTTGGAATAAAAAGCTCCCTTTAATTTGATTATCAAATCATTGATGAAAATGTTTTGAATTAGTCAAAATCATACATTAAAATCAGCTTTAAATCTGGATTGAAATCCTCCTAATAATCAACATATTGACCGTTGCATAAAAAAATCAATTTTAAATTCTTCGACACCAAAAATTAGGTTAGGTTGAACTATATGCATCCTTTGAATGTAAGGTTGATGACATTGCCTTCAAACTTAAGGTTCACAATGTAAGGTTGATTCCAAACATAGGGTTGGTCATCCATACTTTTCTCTTCAACTTTCAAACGTACGATAAAAGATCCATACTTTTCCAAGAACGTATGGTTGTTTACAAAAGTAAGGTTGATGAACCATACTTTTGAGAAACAAACGTAATGTTTAATATTTATGTACGGTTCTCCTTCCATAGTTTTTTAATATCCCAAACGTAGGGTTCCTTTCTAACGTAGGGTTCTTATTACATACTTTTTCGATAACGTATGGTTGTTTAACCATACTTTTTCTTTATCTTAAAAAGTATACACAGTTTTTATTCTTACGCTATGTTTATCCATGTAGGGTATGAACAGTGTTTCCAAAACACACTCAAGCATATTTCGAATAAGTAGTGCATGAATAGTGTTTCTAGAACATTCTAAATACGAATACTTTTGTAATAAATTCCCGTAATTTCAAGAGTAAAATAAAATAATAAATTCATGAAAAATACTTAAAAAATAAAATCATTAAAAAATAATTAAGGGTATTTGTGAGAATCAAAATTCTCATAAAGAGATAGAGTAATAATATAAACTCCCCCTTTAAATAAAAATATTATGTATTATTGAAAACAACACTTTCTCAACATACATTACTTCACCTGAAGTGTTATTGTCTCAATGGCTTTAAATAGGTCCCCCATGTCACCACTTTATGGGCCATAATACCATGGTGTGGTGAACCAAAGTTACAATCTATCACCCTAGGAATCACACCCATAATAAAATCCTATGATGTGGTTATCCTACATATATCGGGGTTCCTCTTCCATGTTTCATATCTTGAATTCCATGATAAGGGGTCTCCCCTGGTGTTTTCACACTCAACATTATTCCATGACACCTCTCCTCATTACCTATTGCTATCCTTTTCTTATGTTGTGGTCCTTCATCATGTGTTGTGGTTGTATCCCTATATTATGGCCTCTTACCCTATGTTGTGATAATTTAACGCCCTTTAAATATTCCCTAGGTATATTTTAATGTTTAAATCCTAGTTTAATGCAAAATTATAGGGTGGATTTACCACTTGCATAAGACCCCAACTGTATATATGACATTAACCCAAGTGTAAGTAACTCTAGGTTTTAATCAAGTAAATACCCACTGAAAAATGACAATAATATATAGTTAAATAACCATAAATAAAAAATCGGAGTATAAAGTATTCATAGGGTATATTAAATCATAAAGGTAACCTTGACATCATGATTTTCAAAGATACATGTGAATGGAATTTTAATGTAACTTTTAAATGTATCCCCTTGGTAGGAGAGGCCAAGGACATGATTTTATCATGGAACTAGATTATGATTCGCATAACATGTTACCTTTGTATAAAAATCCATATAAGTTCATTGAGCCCCTCACAAACTCAAAATTACACTTTTTGAACTACATGCCCTCAACATCCCTCTATAGGGAAACATAAATATTATTATGACATGGATTTTTCCTATGATATAATTACATGAGAAATAATTGGTAAAAATATTTTAATTGTGAATGGATCATGAAGAAGTGAGTGATATTCAAATATAATAAAATATATTTCATTTCCATTATATAGTTGAGGTATAATAACTTGGGTAATGAAGCTTGGTTTATTAGACCATTTTGGCATAGTAATGGATTATAAGAAGGTAAAAATGGGAATAAATGGGAATTTTAACATCATTAATAAATTTAAGGGATGATAATATACCATATATAATTGGATATAATCAAATAACATGGATGTTTAAAATAATTATAACTAAAATAATCATAATAGGAAATGAATGAGAAATGAAAAGGAACTTTTTTATTTTTCATGATATTGCTGTTGAAAATGGTATAAGAAGTGGGATCAAATTATATACCATGGGTAAAAGATAAAAGGTAATGGTAATGAAATATAATTTTAATCAAGGTATCATATTATGGAGTTAAAAATATTTTCAAAAAATCATATGGAAAAAAACTAAAGAGGATTATCAGTTTATACTTTGGTGTGGTAATGACTTAATAAATTGTTCTCAAGATAAATACATAAAAATTAAATTCTTATTCTCTATTCTAAAGATATAGTCATATTACATGGGAATTTAAAGTATATTTTAACAAAACAATCATTATTGGAAAATTAATGGAGATGAATATGAAACCCTACTTTGGCATAATAATGCCTTAGTAAAAGAGGAATAATTAGAGTTAATGAATAATATAACTTATAAGATACATAAAATAGAGAATAATATACCATAAATAGAAGTATATTATCATTGAAAATGAGGTTTGATGGAGAATACAACAAAATAATTACAATCATAAATGAAAATGGAAGGATTGGGAACCCTTACCTTACTTAAAATCCATGGATTAGAACCAACCCATACAACAAATAAAACTCCTCATGATTTAAGAGATATATTTGGTGGAGAATATTTGATATAAATATTAAGTGAAAATTTGATATTTTTTTATCAATACATGATAATAGAGGTGATTATTATAGGTTTGGGGGTCTCATGGAATGAATTATTCAATATTATATAATTTCGTTGCCTAAATTACTTCATGAAAATCCCGCTTTTTGTATGAGTTATTTTTTAAAATGGTTGGTAGTGGTTGTAAATGGTGTTCAATTAAATATAAATATTTCATTGATTTCAATATGTTGAGAAATTTATAAAGAAATAAATTTTTGGATGTATAAAAGATATACAAGTTTGACATGAATATAGCTTGGATTTAAGGATGACGTATAAAGTACTCAAGTCTTATTATCTTAATAAATTTATTTTCAAGACTTTGATTTTGTAACTGTGATTATTGTTGAAATAATCCCCATGTTAAAGACTTTTTTTAATGGTGACACTTTGTTTAAAACAATGAAAATCTCTTACTAATTGATATTATAAAAGAATTAGAATAAGAATTTAAGAAAGGAATGAAAATATTTATTTTCATGAGGATATTATTTTAAGAGAATGAAAATATTAATTTCCATGAAAATATATTAGTGAAGATCATGAAAATAACAAGAGGAATTAATGAATACGATCCAAAATGTTATTTTTATGATGGTTTTAGACAAGTAAATCCATTTAATTGGATTGGAATTTGGTGAGACATATAAGGAATATGGAATTTACATTATCATTGATTGGATAAGCCTTTCAGTTTCCCTTAACTAAAAAATATCGGTAACCACCTATCCATCCAAGGGGACCCCTTTGAAACTGTTTAGGTGGTAGGGTTTATCCTTATCCAGCCATGGCAGTAGAAGAGTGGAATTTAATGATGCATAGAAGGAACCAAGATAGGTAGTTTGGAGAATACATGGTATACACAAGTAATATATATAATTACCACATACTAGACAATGGTGTGGTGTGGACCATGTGGACATGATGGCCAATTTTTTCCAGGTGTCGACCATGGTGTCATGGATTGAAGTGGTGATAGAACGGAATCACTTATTAAGTATCCCATGACTGAGTTCCAGGCCAATGTGGGATTGAGAATACAGTGTAAAATATTACTCCACTAAAATGATATGTGCATAATGAATCTGTCTGATCTGAAGTGATCTAATGATAACTAATCCTTCATGTAGTCATCTTCTTCCTCTTGACATGAGACCTACTTAACTCCATAATTTCGACGATCCTCCACCAATGATGATCAAGACATGAATTGATAAGAATTTATTTTTATGAAAATGAGAATGAACGATCAAATTCATCTAGGTGATATGCATTTATGCTATACTTCGCATGAAAATAGGAGTTCGAAGAACATGCTTCGACCAAATGAAAATGATGTTTCAAAAGGTTATTCAAGTATCTATATTCATGGATGAGTTAAAGATTATGAATGAGGAGTATTTTAGAAACATCATGTTCATATGAGCTACTCACTGAGAAGAATTTATCATCACATAATAAAAGGTGATGTGTTTTTCAATGTAACTTAACCAAAATTCAAAGAAAATAAATGATGAGATCTTTTTGAATTCAAGATTTTGATTTAAATTGTATAAAATGTGGGATTTGAGTCAGTTAATGGATGTAGATATACTGACTCTAGTAACTAAGATCCAATTTACACTTTATTACATTGTCATAATTTAAGGGCCCAGACCCTCCTGGTCTATTAATTTTCCAAATTATAAGTGTTGTGGTGTCGTGGAAACCATCGGCGAGTCAGGAGGATGTGGGCGTCAGTTGCAACGTGTCATGTGGTGTCACCTATCAGTGCCACTGATTGATCTCACCAATCAATTCCACCCATCTGTATCATAGATCAGCTTGACTGATCAGCTTCATGGATCAGCTTCATAGATCATCTTTACATATCAGCTTCACTGATCAGCTTCACATATCAGATTAAAGGATAAGCTTCAAAGATCAACTTCACTGATCAGTTTTACATACCACCTTCATAGATCAGCTTCACTGATCAGCTTCAGATATCAACTTCACGTATTTGTTTCACAGATCGGTTTCACCGATCGGTTTCCCCCATCAGTTTCACCGATCGGTTTCACCGATCAGTTCCCCCAATCGATTTCACCGATCAGTTTCACCCAACATTTTTATAGATCAGTTTCATGGATCGGTTTCACCCATCGGTTTTACAGATCGATTTCACCGATTAGTTTCACCCATCAGTTTCACAGATCGGTTTGACTAATCAGTTTCACCCATCAGTTTCACAGATAGATTTCACCCATCAGTTTTAGTGATCGGTTTCACCCATCGGTTTCACAGATCGGTTTCACCAATTGGTTTCACCCATCGGTTTTACATATCGGTTTCACTGATCGGTTTCACCCATCGGTTTTAGTGATCAGTTTCACTATCGGTTGCATAGATCAGTTTCACTGATTAGTTTCACCCATCGGTTTCACACATTAGTTTCACTAATTGGTTTCACCCATTGGTTTCACCCATCGGTTTCACCTATCGGTTTCACCCATCGGTTTCACCGATCGGTTTCACACAACGATTTCACCGATCGGTTTCACACATCGGTTTCAACGATCGGTTTCACCCATCGGTTTCACCAATCGGTTTCACTGCTCGGTTTCACCTAATCAGTTTCACTAATCAGTTTCACTAATCAGCTTCACAGGATCAGCTTCACCTGATTCGCTTCACCCGAACAGTTTCACTGATCATCTTCATAGGATCAGCTTCACCTGATCAGCTTCACCCGATTAGTTTCACTGATCAGCTTCATTGTATCGTCTTCACCCGATTATCTTCACCTGATCATCTCCACCCATCAGTCTCACCAATTGGCCAGAGAAAGTTGTCAGGATTTCCTCCCCCAGCTTTTCTTGTAATTCCACTTTTAATCCTTTTTACATTTTTAAAGTGGTTCAAGGCCCTTTTTAGCACCATAAACAATTTTTTAAATCCATTATGAGTGGGGAGACCCCGAATAGACCCGTTTTTCTATCATTAAATTAAATCCTTTAATGGACAACAGTTTTGGCCACCCCACCAATGAGAATTATTAAATAACAATTAATTTCATCACGTGTAACCATCTAACCGCAAGCTGAAATCACGATCCGCCTTTAAAGTCATTTAAGATTTTCATATCATGTAACTCCAAGATCTCACCTTTTACCGCACTAGAATTATTTATTTCTTCTTCTTGGCTGGTTTCTTTCTTTCCATGGTGTTTTTGGAGTCCCCTTTCCTGAGGCTAGTAGTGCTCCTGTTCCAGAGCCCTTCCTGTTCATTATGGGAGTCCTCAGAGTTTCCTCCCCTGCAAGTCGTGAATCCCATTTATTGGCATGAGGAGAAAAACTTTTCTCATTGATCATCCATGTTGGTTTATTCCTTCGTCTCTCTTTACTGTGTATCATGCGAGGTGGGCATGATGATGTTTCCCACGGGGATGGATTAAACCAAATATTAATGAAGAAAATAAATGGTCTTAAAGATTTAACGGGTGTTTTTGATAAGGTTGTTGTACTATTTTACCTCTTCTTATATATTGTGAATTGTATGGGATTATGTCCACTGAAAATCATGGTCGTTGGTGGTACTTTCTTGTACATTGATGAACCTCTTTTTTATGGATATTTATATGATCGAATGGAAGTAATATGGAAACTGGTTAATCATGTAAACTCAGTTGATTAAATGGATTCCAAATTAATAAGAAACCTTGTGTGGTTACCCCGATTAAACAAACAAAAATACAGGACTAAATGAATAACATATTTAAATATGAAAAACTCCTTTTCTCTATTCTGGTGATGTGGGTGGTTGTTCTGCTTGATGCTTGTGAGGTGGCGTGGATGGGGATGAGATCCCCAATTGAGGTGAATTTGTTGGTTTTTGGATCTATTGTCATGCGAGGCCATGTGTTGGGGAATGGTTTGTTTCTAGTAATTTTAGTCATCTCACAGACCCCTTTGGTTGTTGTAACTTCATAAGAGAACCAGGTGTGAATTCTTAAATTGCTGCTTGGATATTTTTCCTTTCTTGTCTTTTGGATATCACTTTTAGTTTCCCAGTAGTAAAGAAGTATCTAAATGGAATCACTTGAATAGGAAAAAAAATAATGAGTTCAAATAAGAATTTTTTTCAGGAATGAGTTGTGACTTGGTTGTGGATGTTATGTTTTTGAATGAATATTAATAAGGGTGTCTGTCTATAGGCTGGTTTTGGAACCCCTATGTTGGGAAGAGTTCTTGTTTAACTATAAGTATAATTTTTTTTATGTTTCTTATTCACTCCCCACCCATGTTGAGCACTTCATGCCGAACACCCCCATTTCATAGGGGGGGGGGGTCTTTTTTCCAACACACCAATGAGTGGTTGGTTATTAGCTCCTTTTTTTGCTTGATTTTCTGAGTAGCCTAAGGTTCTTAGGGCTAGCTGTGATGGACTGAGGTCCATTATAGCCCAAGATTCCTTGGGAATGGTACGTTGTGATGGTTGTACTAGGTGTGTGCGGGTAATTTGTTCCCAAGTGTCTTCGAGATGAGGCACATGTGTCTTCGGTCATGGAGGCAGTTGTTCTGGCTGAGGTGTCTTCGGGCGTGGCAATAGTTGTTCTAGCCCACATGTCTACAGGTGTGTTTATGGGTGGCTATGGGCCAGGTGTTTGCAGGCGGGATGTGTGGTTGTGTAACCTAGGTGTGTGCAGGTGGGGTATGGAAGTGGGACTATGGTGTGAATGGCGGGAGAGGTCTGACATGTAAAATGACTTCAATAACTAGTGGGAAAGTGGTGCAGGGTACCCAAATATTGATGTGTTACTACTATTACATTACTTGACTTGTGTTATTTGGGGAGTGTTCTTTGGTGAGGTTTCAGTGGATATTTTCCTTATTAGGTTCTTGGTTATCTCCTTTTCTCATGATACATTAGAATGTCTCCCCACTTGTACACGAGAGATTTTGGATTTCCCAACTGAGCATACCTGTATACTCACCTTACAAATATAAAAATTCTTACAGGTTTCTAGGAGGACTTTGAGGACCGTGTGGGACCATTCCAGGTCGGGCATTGTGAAAATTGTTGTTGTTGTTTTTCTTTTCTTTGGTATTTACCTTTGGTGTTTTCTTGTATTGTAGCACTTATTTTTGAATATGCATGTGGAAGGGATTGTTTGGACTTTACTTTTACTTCTAGTTTTTTGTGTTGTTTAAGAATTTCTACCATATCTCTTGATCATAATAAATAAAAAGGGTAATGCCTTCCATTTTGTGTGTGATTATATACCCTTGGTGCTAGTCGCTACTCTGGGACCTATTGAAGGCGCATCTCAGGGTTTATTATCTCTCCTTCAACTTGAAGAAGGAAGGGTCTGGAAATCTAATGTCCCTTCTCTCATATTGGTGAAGGCGGTCATGAAAGAATGGTACCAGAGGGATGTTTGAGAGATAAGATTGAGCTCGGTGTTAGGCATAGTGAGCCTTGCATGGGATGGTAGGGCAATAATTTTAGGCAATCTTGGTTCATGAAATAGTCCAGGGAAGACCGGCAAGGACAGGGGATTTTTGGGCCCCCCTGAGATCTGATGCAAGGACTCAGGACCTACCGAATGACCAAGTGGGGCTACACTGATTGTAGGTTAGAGACCCTAGGAAATTTACATGCAACATAATGACTTGTGTTCTTATGTGTTCTAGGAGTTCTGGGAAATTTAAATGAATAAAAAGTTTAAGAAAATTTTAAAATAAATATTCTACACTACTCAGGCTTAGGCATTCCTTGTTTATCTTGCAGGTATGGCACCCAGATGACGACCACAGGTAGTGCAGGTGATCGAGTACCAGGAGGCTATTTTGGCTGATCAGTAGAGGACTGATCGAGAGGAGGAGGATGACCAGTGGAAGAGGACACTTTGTGCCTTTCAATAGCAGACCATCGGAAAGTACGAGGGTAGCCTCTTATACATGGAGACAGAGAGAGGGATCAAGGAGCTATTAATATCTTTCAGCTTGATCTGGGCTTCGATGGAGTAATGGGTTCCTTTAGTTGTAAGCCAGATGTGGGGATCATCACATTAGTGGTGGATGCTCTATCTTGGGGAGAAGAGAGAGGCTGATGTTTCATGGACTGACTTTAAGAGGGAATTCTAGGTGGAATTCCTCTCTTCCACAATGAAGGCGTAGAAGAGGCAAGAGCTACTCTCCCTTCAGTATGGGAGAATGTCAGTGAGGGAGCTAGGTATCATGTTCAAGGATCTCCTTTATTTTTCTCTAGACCTTTTTCCAGATGAGGAGTCTTGGGAGAGACGTTTAGAGGCGGAACTCCAACCTTCTCTTCAACATGTTGTTACTCCCTTCACCCTAATGACATACTTGGAGGTCCATAAGAATGATGATGTGGTAGAAAGGATGAATATGCTGGGAGGTGTGCTGTGAGAGGGGATCCATTTGAGCTTGTCAAAGGGGAAGGATTTCAGAAGTATGACTCAAACTTCAGGGCCTTGTAAGTTTTCACTAGATGGGAGCAGGCCCCAGCAGTTCTAGTTTCGATCTCCTGGTCCTCACACTTTCCTCGCAATCCCAGGACTAAGGTGCTTAATCTGTGGAATCCATGGGAACCTTCCGAATCAGTGCCTGGACAGAGTGCAGTATAGTGGGGGTGGGAAGGTTCAGTTCCCACATCAGTAGTAGTAGTTTTTATCCTGGCACATTCAGTAGCAGCAGTTGGGACACCGAGATCCCACTACTCCGAGAGTAGACGTGGTGGGAGGAGGCCGACCCAAAGGTTCTCCTCAAGGACCACGACCAGGTCGTGGTCAAGGAGGTGGCCGACAACCGAGTGGTAGAGGAACTGGGCGTGGGCAGTTTCATGTCGCAAAAGAAACAGTTCCAATAGGGCTGGAAGTCGTTCGAGGTACGATGAGCTTGTTTAGCACTCTTTTTATGACTTGATTGATTCAAGATATTCGCACTCCTTTTTTACACCCAGAATAGCCCATTCCTTGGGCCTAGACATAGAGAGACTCTCTATTCCCTTGGTGCTAAGTACAATGGTTGGGGCTCATTTCAGGCTATTTGATATTTGTCGAGGATATAGAATGATGTTGGGGCCGCATCAGTCTAGTGGGGATCTTCTTCTACTGAAAATGCGACCATACGATGTCATCCTATGCATCAAATGGCTGTTTTATGTGCATGCTGTTATCGACTGCTTCTAGAGAAGATTCATGTTCTCCAATGAGGATGGCTAGTATATGGCTATTGTTGGATAATGGAGTTTTCAGGTGAGGATACGGCGTGTAGAGCCTATTTTTTCTAAGTTGTCCGAGCTTTCAGAAGAATCAGTGGATGATGAGATGATGTATGTTCCAGGAGTTGTCAAAGAGTTACTAGATATTTTTCATGAGGAGGTTATGACTCTACCCCCTCAATGTGACATTGATTTCGGGATAGACTTACAACCCAGTGCCTATATAATTTCGATGGCTCCTTATCGGATTTAGCCTTCTAAGTTGTGGGAGTTGTGGATTCAGATAGAAGATATGATGAAGATGGGTTTTGTCTGACCTAGCGTGTCGTTATGGGGTGCTCCGGTCTTGTTTTCAAAGAAGGAAGATGGTGGTCTTAGGCAGTTCATAGACTACCAGAGACTGAATCAAGTAACATCCTAGAACTGTTACCCCCTCCAAAGGATTGAAAATCTCTTTGACCAATTGAGGGGAGCAGGTTGGTTCTCTAAGATCAATCTGTAGTCTAGGTATCCCCAGTTAAGGGTGAAAGACAATGATATTCTAAAGACAGCTTTCAGGTGCAGGTATGGGAACTTTGAGTTCGTAGTCATGTCATTCGGTGTTACGAACGCACCTTCTGTGTTCATGGGGCTCATGAAATCTATTTTCCATGAGTTTCTGGACCACTTCATCATTGTGTTCATCGATAACATTTTGATCTAATCAATATCAGAGGAGGAACATACTAATCACCTCAGGATGGCCTTGTAGGTCCTTCGACGTCACCAGATCTATGGGAATTTTTCTATGTTCAAGTTATTAACATGATATTTTCATTGTCTTAGACATGTGGTGTCTCAGAAATGGGTAGAGGTTGATATTTCAAAGGTTGAAGTGGTTGTTTCTTGAGATTCAGCTAAAAATTTGATGGAGGTTTGTAGTTTTCTAGGTTTGGTCGGCTATCATCGGAGGTTCGTACCGGACTTCTCTCGAATTGCAGCTCGTTTGATAGTTTTGATCAAAAATGACTAGGCCTTCATGTGGATTGAGCAGTGCTAGGAAGCCTTCAATTATCTGAAGGGGAAGTTGGTTAGTTCCCCAGTGTTGTGGTTACCAGAAGAAGGGTTGTTTTTTGAGGTGTTTTGTGATGCTTATGGACTTGTCCTAGGGTGTGTGCTGATGCAGCAGTGGGGAGTGATATCTTATGGGTATAGTCAGTTACATCCTCATAAGTATAACTATTCCACCCATGACCTAGAGCTTGTAGTGGTACTATTCGCATTGAAGTTGAGGCGGAATTACCTCATCAAGGATCACTTTGTGGTCTTCATGGATCACAAGACTTTGAGGAATATATTTAACTAGAGGGAACCAAAATTGTGACAAAAAAGGTGGGTAGAGTTTATTTAGGACTACAACTTTGAAATCTCTTACACTGAAGGTAAGGGTAACATTGTGGCTGATTCCTTGAGTAGGAAGTCACAGAGGGAAGATGTTCAAGAATCTATGGATTCTGGGAAGGCAATGGAGGAGTTGTCTACCCTACACCTAGATGTAAGGGATGAGGGTGGTAGGGGTTGTCTATTTCAAATGATAGTGCAGTCTTCTCTATTGCGGTGGGCGGAGGAGTCTCCATGGGGAGACATAGAGAGTGAAGTGATGCGCGATCAGGTTGAACAAGGAAATGCTTTGGAAGGGTGGTCGGAGGATGTTCAGAATCAGATGCTTTTCCGGGGAAGTTTTTTTCCCAGAGATGATGCGTGAGGGAGTTCTACATGAGTTCCATAACTCACTCGTAGTGGTAAACCCAGGATTTTCCTAGATGTACCAAGGCCTGAGGGAACAGTTTTGGTGGCTCGGGGTAAAACAGACAGTGGTAGAGTTTGTGGCAAGGTGTCTGGTGTGTCAATAGGTAAAGGTTGAACACAGTGTCCTGGGAGGTTTGTTGTATCCCTTAGATGTCCCCAAGTGGAAGTGGGAGGAAATATCGATGGATTTCATCAAAGAATTACCCAGGGTTCAATGAGGCTATGATTCAATCTGGGTAGTGGTGGACCAGATGACAAAACCAGCCCACTTTCTAGCGATCAAGGAGTCGAGTGTGGTGGATGCCTTAGCACTGCTTCCCACCACCAGACAGATGGTTAGATAGATAAGACCATCCAGACATTGGAGGATATGATATGTTCAAGTGTTTTGGACTTTGGGGGATTGTGGGTGTGACACTTTCCATTGGTAGAGTTTTCTTACAAAAATAGCTATCACTCTACCATTGGTGTGGATCTGTTCGAATATTTGTATGGGAGGTCGTGTCATTCACCCGTGTGTTGGACCGAGGTTGGGGATGCAGGTGTGCTTGGACCAGATGTACTGCAGAGCATGATGAAGAAGGTTCAGTTTATACGAGAGGGTATGAAGGTAGCTCAGGACCAGAAAAAGTCGTATGCGGATCATAGGAGGAGGTCCTTGTAGTTCGAGGTGGGATATCATGTGTTCTTGAATGTTTCGACTCGACGTGGGTAGTGAAGGTTCAGAAAGGGGAGAAAGCTCTCTACAAGGTTCATCGGGACTTTAGAATTTTTGGGGAAAGTTGTTGAGGTGGCATATCAGCTGGCATTGCCACCTCAGTTGGAAAGGATCCACGACATTTTCCACGTCTCCCATCTTCACCAATATCTACACGATGAAGCCCATGTCATTGACTAGGGGGAGTTGGATATAGGGGAAGATGATATGTTTGGGGAGAGACCATTGAGGATCGAGGATCTAAAGGATAAAGTGATTCATGGATGAACCATCCCTTTGGTTCGTGTGTTGTGGAGGAACGGGGGCATCGAGGAGAGTACTTGGGAGCGAGAAGCACAAATGTGTGCCCAATACCCATAGCTATTTTGAGTTTTTGTTCCAAGACTTATTTGATGTTCTTGATTTTGTGGCCTATTGTTATGTAATGTTGGCCTTGTTGGTTTATGAGATGATTTTGTTTCCTTACCTTGTGCATGTTTATGAAGATTCCAGATATGTGGGGAAGGGAGAACCTGATTCCTAATCAAGACGCATCTATGTGGATGAAATTAAACTTGTGCAGGTGAGTTGGTGCCACCCAAAGCGGATAGTATCTTGACATGGAGGAAATAACTCCCTGATCCATGTGTCAGGAAAATGTGATCCTTGGGATTCATATGGCTGTTTGGGGTGGTTTTTCCACTAGAGGTATCCTCTAGAGTGGTTGTTCGGGATAATATTGTATTCTTGAGGACAAGAATAATTTGAGAGGTATCTAATTTAATGGTGTGGACCCTCCTGGTCCATTACTTTTCCAAATTCTAAGTGTTGGGGTGTCTTGGAAATCATCGGTGAGTCAGGAGGATGTGGGTGTCAGTGGAAATGTGTCATGTGGTTTGACCTATCAGTGCCATTGATCGGTCCCACCGATCAATTCCACCCGTCGATCTCACATATCAGCTTGACTAATCAGCTTTACAGATCAGCTTCACAGATCAGATCCACAGATCAGCTTCACAGATAAGCTTCACAGATCAGTTTCACTGATCAGATTCACTGATCTGCTTCATTGATCAGCTTGAATGATCAGCTTCACATATCATCTTCACTGACCAGCTTCCCAAATGAGCTTCACAGATCAAATTCACTGATCAGCTTCATAGATCAGCTTCACATATCAGTTTCACCAATTGGTTTCACCCATCGGTTTCACCCATCGGTTTCACCCATCAGTTTGATAGATCTGTTTCACAGATCGGTTTCACCCATCAGTTTCACCCATAAGTTTGATAGATCTGTTTCACAGATCGGTTTCACCCATCGGTCTCACAGATGGGTTACATTGATCAGTTTCACCCATCCGTTTCACATATCGTTTTCACTGATCTGTTTCACCCATCAGTTTCGGCAATCGGTTTCACCCATCGGTTTCACAGATTGGTTTCGCTAATTGGTTTCACCCATCGATTTCACAAATCAGTTTTAGAGATCAGTTTCACCCATCGGTTTCAGTGATCGGTTTACCCATTGGATTCATAGATCAGTTTCACCAATCAGTTTCACCCATCAGTTTCACACATCAGTTTCACCGATCGGTTTCACCCATCGGTTTCACCCATCGGTTTCAACGATCGGTTTCATCCATCAGTTTCAATGATCGGTTTCACCCATCGGTTTCACGGATCGGTTTCACCCAATCAGTTTCACAAATCATCTTCACGGGATCAGCTTCACCTGATCAGCTTCACCCGATCCGTTTCATTGATCTGCTTCATGGGATCTTCTTCACCTGATCAGCTTTCCCCGATCAGTTTCACTTTTCATCTTCACGGTATCAACTTTACCCGATCATCTTCACCCAATCATCTCTACCAATCGGTTTCACCAATCAGTCTCACAAATCATCCATAGAGGGGTGTCGGGATTTCCTCCACCAGTTTTTCTACTAACACCACTTTTAATCCTTTTACCATTTTAAAGTGATTCATTGTCGTTTTTAGCACCATAAACAATGTTTTAAATTCCCTAGGAGTGGGGAAACCCTCAATAGACCTGTTTTCCTTTTTTTAATTGAAATCCTTTAACGCACAACTGTTTTTACCACCCCTTCGATGAGAATTATTAAATAACAATTAATTCCATCGTGTGTAACTGTCTCACCACAAGGTGAAACCACAATCCGCCTTTAAATCTGTTCAATATTTTCATATCCTGTATCTCCAAGATCTCACCTTTTTATCACACTAGAATTCTTTCTTTATTCTTCTTGGCTGGTTTCTTTCTTTCCTCAGTGCATTTAGAGTACCCTTTCCCGAGGCTAGTGGTGCACCTATACCAGATCCCTTCCTGCTCATTCTTGGAGTCCTCAAAGTTCCCTCCCCTATAAGTCATGCATCCCAGTTATTGGCACAAGGAGAAAATCTTCGATCGTTGATCATCCATGTAGGGTTATTCTTTTGTCTCTCCTTAATGTGTATCATGCGGGGTGGGCATGATGATGTTTCCTATGGGGATGGATGAAACCAAACCATAATGAAGAAAATAAATGGACTTAATTAATGAATTGGTGTGTTTTATAATGTTATTGTACTATTTTAACTCTTTTTATATGTTGTTAATTGTATGGGCTTATGTCCACTGAAATCATGGTCATTGGTGGTCCTTTCTTGTGCACTAATGAACCTCTTTTTTGGATATTTCTATGATTGAATGGAAGTAATATAAAAATAGGTTAATCACGTAAACTAGGTTGATTAAATGGATTCCCAATGAATAAGAAACCTTGTGTGGTCACCCCAGTTAACCAAACAGAAAGACGAGACTAAATGAATGGCATATTTAAATATGAAAAACTCTCTTGCTCAGTTCTGGTGATGTGGGTGGTTGTTCTACTTGATGCTTGTGAGGTGAATTGGATGGGTATGGGATCCCCTATTGAGGTGAAGTTGTTGGATTGTGGATTTGGGGCCATGTGGGGCCGTGTGTTGGGTCTTGGTTTGTTTCCAGTACTTTGAGGGATCTCAAGGACCCCTTTTGTTGTTGTGACTTTACAAGAGATCCGAATGTGAATGCTTAAATTGCCACTTGGATGTTTTTCCTTCCTTGTCTTGTGGCTATGCCTTTTAACTACCCAGTAGTGAAGAATTATCTAAATGGAATCAATTGAATAGGAAAAAAACAATGTGTTTAAAGGGTAATTTTTTTTAGGAATGAGTTGTGACTTAGTCGTCGATGTTATGTTTTTGAATGAATAGTAATGAGGGTGTTTGTGTATAGGCTGGTTTTGGAACCCCTAGGTTAGGAAGAGTGCTTTTTTATAAATAAGTATAGTTTATTTCTTATGTTTCTTATTCACACCCCACCCATGTTTATCACATCATACTGAACACCCCCATTTCATGTGGGAGGGTGTTTTCCCAACACTCCTATGAGTGTTTTGTTATTATCTTCTTTTCTGATCCATTTCCAGAGTAGCACAAGGTTCTTAGGGTAGGATTTGATTTCCTGAGGTCCATTATAGCCCAAGATTCTTCGGGCAGGGTACGTTTTGGTGGTTATCCAAGGTGTGTGCGGGTAGGTTGTCCCCATGTGTCTTTAGGATGAGGCCCAGGTGTCTTCAGGCATGGTGGTAGTTGTTCTGGCCCAAGTGTCTTCAGGAATGGCGATAGTTATTCTGGCCCAGGTGTCTACGGGTGTGGTTATGGGTGGTTGTGGCCCAGGTGTTTGCAGGTGGGATGTGTGGTTGTGTAGCCCAGGTGTGTGCGGGTGGGGTATGGTAGTGGGACTGCGGTGAGAATGCTGAGAGTGGTCTGACACATAGGATGTCTTCAATAACCGGTGGTAAAGTGGTGCAGGGTGCCCAAATATCGATGTGCTATTACTATTACATTACTTGACATGTGTTATTTGGGGAGTGTGCCTTGGTGAGGTTTTGGTGGATAGATTCCTTATTAGGTTCTTGGTTATCTTTTTTTCTCATGAGGCATTAGAATGCCTCCCCACTTATACACGAGAGCTTTTGGTTTTCCCTACCGAGTATACCTATATACTCTCCCTATGTATATAAAACTTCTTTCAAGTTTATAGGAGGACCTCAAGTACCGTGCAGGACCATACTAGTTTGGGCAATAGGACATTTGTTTTTGTTGTTTTTCTTTTCTTTTGTATTTACCTTTGGAGTTTTCTTGTACTGTAGCACTTATTTTGGAACATTCATATGGGAAGGTATTGTTTGTACATTACTTTTACTTCTAGTTTTTATTTTTTTGGGACTTTCTATCTTATATTCCAATCCTACTAATTAAAAAGGTTAATTCCTTCGATTTTGGGTGTGATTATATACCCTTGATGCCAGTTTCCACTCCAAGACCTATTGAAAGCGGGTATCGGGGGTCATTATCTCTTATTTAACTTGAAGAAGGAATGTTCTGGAAATCTGTTGTCCCTTCCCTCATCTTGGTGAAGGCGGTTCGTGACACATAAGATACAAGTGATCGCATCCCAATGGACCATGTAGTTTATTGGCCTTGGAAAACTAGATACATACATAATTCCCATATTACATTCGAATACAATAATTACAAAATAATTTTTTTAAATATAATTGGTCCCTCTAGAATATCCTTACATATCATTCTTAGTACACTTCCTGGATTCCTATAAAAGGAAAAAAAATAAGGGTAAGATCAAATTATCTAAAAGGGTTTAATATAGTGGAATCTATCATGAATAAATAAGTAGATTAAACATGGTTAGTTAAATAACTAAACACACAATCATTTTAAATAATTTTACTATTATGATTAGATAAGATATAATTAATATGGTAATGTAAATAAGTGAAAACACAAGGCACTTAATTAATAAAGTGAGAATGAAATGAATCCAAAGATAAAATCATTATGGAACTATCATGAATAATAATAAATGAATTATTAGTGAAGTAAATTATTAATTATTGGACATAAATATCTCAGGAATCATGATACCTCAATTGTGCAGAGCTTTCATAAGACAGTTTAAAACTAATGGGTACATATACACCCAAAACCCATTTAACTAAGTCTAAGAAACTGATTCATCTTATGATATTATTGATGCATCGAGGGGTTATATATAACCATTCCCCATCCATATCTATAAGTACAAAGTATTCCTCATGTATTTAATAATTGATTTAATTCATGAACAATCTTTCTTATCAAAAAAATTATATATCGAGTAAGGTTAACAGATTAACAATAATTTCCTCAGTTATCATATAACATTCAATGTAAAATACCATATGTATAAATGATATAAATTCTATGTAATAATTATATCCATGATAAATGATAAGGATATTTAATAAAAATGTAATGTACAATAATGATAATAAATTGGATATTTCTAGGAAAAGTTAAATTAGTCAAGAAAGAGAATGAGAATACTTTTCCTAGTCAAACTAGTCATAAACCATTAATAGAAATAATAAGGATTTTATAAATTCAAAATATCCCCAATATATCATAACTATAATAAAATTTGGTGTTCATTGATAAATATAAATACAATTAAAATTTTATTAAAAACATTCATGAGGAAAATAACCTTTTTACATCAAGAATATTTTTTTAACTAAAATTTCAAAAATAAATTGAATTCTTTTTTAAAATAACCCAATAAAGTTATAAAGGAATCATTAAAACATTTAGTTTTAATTATAGAGGTAAATTATATACATTCCATACATTTAAAAAAAATATTCCTTTCAAATTTTTGGTAAAATACAGACATGCCTTGTTTATAAAATTACATGAAGATTCCTTTCAAAATATTTTTTAAGAAGTCATACATGGGTAGAAATTTCATTAATAAATTATTTTTATAATGTTAAAAACATTCTTTAAAAAAAATTAGAAAAAAATGGACTTTTATGAAAAAATAATTTTAACCGTAGAAAGAAATAAAGTCACATTTTCATAAAAATATTTTCTCATTAATTTTAGGTACAAAAGAGTGGAAAATGGTACTCTTATATGTGAATTTCATGAATAACTAGAGGATAATAAAATTAAATGGGTTTATTATACAATGATAAATTGATTTCCTTCAATGTAAATTCATGGATAAATAATCCTGATTAAACTATGATTGTGAAATAATCCTATTCAAAGATCCTGATGTTGAAGTGGGAATTAATCAATGAATTGATTACGTGTATAAAATTTAAATCCATATAAAAAAGTGGAATTATTGAATAATATCGTATAAATTCATTACACATATAATCTTAGAATGTAAAAGATAATGAAGAAGTAATATAAACAAATGAAAAGAAATTGAGTTGTGAAATTATTTTTCACTTCGTAATTTTCAAGTCAAATCCTCTTACATGAAATAATTCAAATTAAAACATAAAATACCATGAAGTATGAAGTATTCATCATATTAAATGAAACATGGGTAGGGTATACACGATAAAAAAAATATTTTCCTAACATTACAAAATACTTCAATGAAGATAAATTAAAATAAAGTACATTACGTCATGCTTCTTATAATTCCCCCTTACCTTTTTTCGGGTATGTCAAATTTTTTCTTTTGGTATCCTTTTTTATTGCGTGAGTTTTTTATGACCATTAATTGGGAATATTCCTGTAATGGTGAATTCAAATATGTATTTTAATTTTTAACATAAACTTGTAGTTTCTATTAGGATAGTTACACTATGTTTAATTAGATTACATGACGTGTAAATCCTACCAGATAGATCCCATGAGTTTACTATACAGCATGAAAATGGTACATGTTGTTTAATGGTTTTATGTAGTGTAATGTGAAAAATAAATATTTAATTAAATAGGATACATGTTTTTTAGCGTAACTTAAAATGAAAAGTTTTTATGATGTGTAAGAGATTACACACCATGAAATATCCAAAGTTACAAATTTTAGGGTGTCGTATGGGTGTTTGAGGCTTCATTTTCTTTTGTAGCCTTCTCCTCTCATCCAAAGCTCTTTCCCTAGGAATTTTTTTGTGTTTCATTTTTTTTCTAAATTAATTTATTTGACAATTGATCAATAGGGATAGGTGCTTATTCTATTTGGGTAAGAATTTCCTCAACATTTCTCTCTCATTTGTGGTTGTGGAAATGTTTTTGGTACGTATTGGTAATTGTATTGTGTTTTCTATCAATCCTCTTCAGCCTCTAGTCATGACATATCTTCTGATGGAAGATCTTATAGTTTCTAATCCCTATTATCAATGATTTTTTTGTTTTCTACTTCTTTAAGTTACACTAATCTATCCATGTTCTATAATATCTAGAATTACTTTTTTTATTTTCCCCTTTATATTTTAATGAAATTTCATGTGTTGAAATTGAAAAGGGAATAGGTTCCATTTTGAAAGGGAGTTTTATTTTAAAATAGAATTTCCTTATTTTGAAATGGATAATATATTTTGAAACACTAAATAATTTTGTATTGTATTTGAAATTGTTTTATAAAATTTGAACATGGTTTTTTTAAAATAGAAATTGACAAACATTGCACATCGGGATCCTTAGGTGTGTTCGGAAAGAGATACATGTTGTTTTAGTGTGTTCATAACCACTATGAGATAACATATTGTATGTCGGTGGTCTATAATAGAAATATTTGTTAGCTTGATCTAACCTTATGCCTTTTTATTCTTATGAGTGTCTAGTTTGTATTGTCCCATAGGCTAGATCCCGACTAGGAGGTGCATTTTTTTTTCTTGTTGTTTATTGCATGACAGTTTATTTCATGGATGTTGGATCACATGTATATTTATATTATATATTTTTACCTTATTTTTATCCATATTTATAAAATGTGGCATGAAATTTTTGAAAAATCAAGGACTGCCTGAAATGGTTTTAAAATTATTATATATATATATATAAATTCTTGAAAAAAATTTCATTTTAAAACATAAAACTGTGCATTCTTGTTATTAGAACTTGTATAGATTATTTGGTGGTATATTGATAGTCTCTATAGATCATACAAAAAATCTACCCTTGGGGTGTCAATATACCTTTTTTTAAGATTTAGATAAAGGGAAGAATTTTTTTTCATGTTGTCTTTTCACTACATCATGGTTGCGGTTTGGGGTTGGTTTGGAGGTGATAGTTGGTCACACGGAGACTTGTTGTCTAGAGTTGTCATACATTCTAGTTTATACTATTTGGATCATTTCTATCAATATGTTTTCATATTTTTACTCTAGTTTTATTTTTTTCTTTATATATGAGACTTGTTTTGTTATCTTTTTTTTACCCTACCCCATAATTGGAGAATTTGGGTGACTGGTCTGGTGGACCCGGGTTGGTATGTTACACTTCCTTTTTGTAAAATGTTTTTTAATCTCATATATAATGGTTTAAATAATTTTATTAATTTATAAAATAACTATAATTATATTTATAGTACCATATACGATCCCTTTATTACATTTTACCACCCATTTGTTAATAATATTTCATTATTTTCATTGTTTCAGGTATTAATTACCTTGTGTTCTCATGCATGTTTTGTCAAGGATCGCATATAAAGAATGTAGATATACTATATCTCAAATAATATTAATATTATAAATATCATTTTTACTCATTAGATACATTTTTAGAATCATTATTTAAGGTTGAACATGTAAAATGAATCGCATCATTTCATGGAGATGGTAGGTCGTACGTACGCACGAGTGATGATATGATTCCACTAATGATTGAAAGGGTAAAGAATTGGGTGATATTTTAATTTTATAGAATCAATATCATGTCATATATATCACATATATTCATTAAATTTATCCTTATTACTTTCCATGTAAATCGTAAGTGAAAAAATAATCAGATCACTTTGTAAGGTGGAAGCTTTCCGTATGTACGAGTGACGTTATTATATTTTAAATGTCATATAAATTAAGAAATTATATGTGATATTGTAATTAAATAAGTATAAAAATATTATATATATTATATATATACATTAAATCTATCATTATATACAATCATGGGATGTTTTGATAGAAAATGAGTTACATCGGTTCGTGAGGCGGTAGTCTCCCATACACATAATCAACGATTAGGTTTCTCGTTTAATGGAGGAGGAGATGGATAAAGGTTATTAAATTAAAATAATCACTTAAAATTTAATATTAAATATTATTTTTATTATATTATAATTATTTAATAATATTTTAAGGAGTTGGAATAATAAATAAAATAAAAACGATGGTTTAAAAATGTTACCACTTCTTTGGATCACTTTAGGATTACTCCAAAATCCTTCCTATGATGGATTTATGACAAAACCAAGGGATCTAGGATGTTGGTATGGGATTAAAGAATTTATTATGATATATATTATCTAATAAAAATGGATTTGAAAGTGTGCAGAGGTGAGGATAGGGTGGTCTTTTATAAGTGGGGGAGAGGACACACATGGAATGGTTGAAAAGGATCAATTATAACCAAATTATTATCATTTCAAAAGGCCTCAAAAATGGTTCATTATCAACTATTATAGGTAATAACGTCTATATATGGTAATAAAATGATACTTTGAAATGTTGGTAGGTCATTTTTACCCTTATATTTTTAGTTTAACCCTGTAGTAAATAAGTTTTTACCTTAATCAAGGTAATTAGTTTTCTCTGCTTTTACTATTCATAATGATAAAAAATTCAGTCTAACATATTATATCATATAAATTATTATGATTAAAAATATTTAATCCATTTTCCAAATTCAATTCACTGAATTTGTAGAATCTGATTTAAAATTATACCCACATACGCAACGAAAAGCGGGTTTCCAAAGAAAAACTTTTCATAAGTATAAAATGTTTTAATTTAAAAATTCAACATGAAATTGATTATAATCAAATAAATTAGTAAAATTAAAATATAAGTGGTATAATTTTACTTTAACCATAATTTAAAATATAATTTAACATTTTAAATTATTTAATCAAAAAGGCATTTTTCAATAAAAATAAGTATTTTCACTATTCATTGAAAAAAGAAACATTATAGAAAAATCTTAAAAATTCACCACAAATTAATTTCAATATTATGATTTCAAAAATAAATTTAATTTTTTCAAATTAAATTACCAAAAATTAATAAAATTATTTTTAAATTATATTCTCAAAGAACAACTAAACCTTCTTTTCGAAAAATACGGTTTTTTAAAAAATATTTCTTTTACTTTTAAATGATTATTATTTTATTTTTAATAAACATATATCCATAATTTTCATAAATTATTTATTCCTATTAATACTCACTGAATTAATGGATATTTTATAATTTTAATGTTTTAAATAACAATATTTTAATAAATTGTTCGGTTTTGTTTAAACATCATGTTGCGTGCATTATAAGCTGTCAAAGAGATTAAATTTATATAAAAATAACTATATCATAAAGTCTCATGGTGTTAAAATATTTTATAATATTAGTGTTTTGGTTTATATATTTTATCAAACCAACTCTATTCTTTTAAAATCTTGGGGTGTTACACTCTCCCCACCTTCAATAAATTGTCTCCTCACAATTTAAACTTGATCATGGTAATAAAGGTTTTGAAATTTGGAAATACCATTATTGAAAAATCCACATCGTAAAAGGGTTAACTAAAAATAATCTTAAAATAGGTAAATAGAAATATTAATGTTCATTTGGAATAATAAATAACTAGGTTTCCATGTATGAGAACATTTGTGGGAAGTGAATATATGAGCATGGAAGAAAAGTGTAATGCCAAAATAATGATAGAAGGTGATAGAGGTCATTGATCAAAATAATTTGAATGATCAAGATAAAGATAACAACCACAAAACCATAAATCTTTGATGAATCAAAAGACCACATCATCATCAAATATGAAGTTAATAGGATAACATTTCTATTTCAAGATCCTTTTCGTAAAGTTGTAGAATTATTTTACTATCTAAGAATATAATGAAATATACATACTTTATTTATTTCAATTTTTAAGCACAATTTCATTCTTTGTTTTTACTTATATTAGTTTCCAAATAATCACTTAATCTACAAAATGAATATGCAAAATTAATTATGATTCTTAAAGCACTAAAATTAAATTTTAATAGATTGTAAAACACATAAAAGACTGAAATATCTTTCCTTATATTTCCAAATATTTTCCAAAACCAATATGGTTAGAATAAGTTATTAATAAATAAACCTCAATAGTAACATCATCGGTTCATCATTAATATTTATCAATAAAAATGTTTAAGTAAAAACAATGACATATTAACTAGGACATCACATAGGCTATTGGCAGGCACAAAAAACTTATCATACTTCAGTTGTGGGTTCAAGACTCGTGGTCTTTCCAGATGCGATTTGTTGTCACCCTATATTCAGGTTGTCCTTTTCAAAAACCATATTACAATAATTCAAATAAAATTCCCAAATTTTGATAAATCATAATTACTATAAATAAAATATAATATTAACCTTAAAGGTTACCCATACCTTTAATATTAAGTCAAAAAAAAATGTAATGAAATTATTACTCAAATAAATTTTCATATACTAAACCAGTAGGTTGTATTCCCATAAATTTTTTCCAAAAATATCCTTAATCGTGTCATATTCCTACTACATGGATTTTTAAATGGAGAGTTTGAAAATTTTAACTTGTGATCTTCTTTAAACTCATAAACCCATGATGGTGGCCATAAATCTTAAGTTAATAAAGACCTATATGCTTCTAACATTTTACATAGTCCGTACATGTTTCATGATTTATGTAACCAAAATAACATTGGAAAATTTACTTCTACAATTTAATTCTTGAATCTCAATACATTAATTCTTCAACTATTTTATTTCAACATAGTTCGGTCCTTTTTCCAGGTGTTACCTTCAGAAGTGGGCATGGGATCAGATAATTCCCAAGTTCCCCACATTTAAGAAAAAGAAATAAAAATTTGATCCCTATGATTAAATTTATTTCTTTCCATTATACTTTTCAATTTTTTTATTGAAAATTAATTTCCTTATGACATTATTTTATATATATATATATAATTTTATATTTCTTTTAAGGAACTTTCTTATGTATCTATTTGAACATTTCTAACATGAAGGAAATCAATTATTCTTTCTTCCATGGTCTCCACCACCCGATCTCTTAGAAAACTCCATCCTTATCTTCTTTGGTGAGTCTGAGAGTTGGTTAAGTTATATATTTTTAATCATAATTTGGGATAACTAATTAGGAATAATCACAATATCTTTTACTCCTAACATCATCCTGTTTGTTTTCTTATAGTAACCACATTATCCTTTATATTCAATATTAACAAGATACCTTTGGGTTCCAACCATTAACTAAAATAAAAAATCATTATTTGACAAAAAATAATTGTAGAGGTAAAACCATATAATCATATATAGGATTTATAAATCCTAACACCTTATTTTTAATCTAATACAGCTTATTTTTAACGTATGTCATTCATTTTCATCATCTATTCAAATATTTCAAAATGGATTGTAAAGAAAATTTAAATTATCGAAAGAATATCCCCAAAGAGTGCTGAACTAGGGGCGCAGTAAGGCCCATTTTTATGAACCATGTGATGATCAGGTCATACCCAATGTACCCTTTATAAATTTATTACCCCTTGGAGTATCTATTCCTGAACGACTTCTACTTATAGTATATAGATAGGGATTTATTTCTTTAAAAAATTACCTTATACCTTCCTTACCAAAACATTAGGATGTTCTTCTATAATTATACTCAAATTATACCAGAGGTTTATGTTCTCTCATCTATGTTTTCATTAAACTGGTACCAAAGTTTTCAACTAAACTTTCTACGATACCTACTATAGGTACCCTGACTCTAGTAACCTGGAGCTGGTTTCCACTTTATTACATTGTCATAAGACCTAAGAAATCGCATCCCAAAGTACCAATAGTATAGTAGTCTTAGTAAACTAGATACATACATGATTTCCATATTAAATTTTAATACACAAATTACAACATGTTTTTTTATAATATATTTATTCCCTCTATAAATCCATACAAATCATTCTCAATACACTTCCTAGATTCCTAGGAAAGGAAAAAATAAGGGTGAGCTAAAATACTCAGTAAGTGTTATGTAGAGTGTAATATATCATGAATCAATGTGAATAATCAACATGAAAAGGTAAAAAACAAAATAGTCATGTGATTTGAATAATTTTAGAATAATTATTAAATAATTCATAATTATATGTAAAGGTAAATATCTAAAAAACATTCCATTTAATTAATAAATTTGGAATGAAATGCATCCCGATATATTATCTTTGGGAAAATATCATGGATTATAATAGTTGAATTATTAATAAATAAAATGCTTAATTATTGGATGTTATGATTTAAAGAATCATTATACCTTTTTTGTTAATAAATTTCACAAGGAAGATTAAAACTGATGGGAGGATATACATGAGAAAACCATTTAACTGAGGCTAGCCAACTGATTTGACTCATGATATTACTGATGCATCAAGGGGTTATCTAGTACTAGGCCCTGCCTATATCTACATGTCCAACTAATTTTTCATATATAGAATAATCAATTTAATTCTTGAACAATATGCCTTATCAAAAGAAATTTGTATCGAGTAAGGAAAAAATATTAACAATAATTTCCCCAGTTAACCATATAATTTTCAAAGAAAAACAACATGTGTATAGTTGATATAAAATTTAAGTGATAAGTATATCCATGATAAATAATATTAATTATTAGTGTAAATTTAATGTCTAATTATGATAATAAAGTGAATATTTCAATGAAATGTTAAATTAGTCAGGAAAGATAATGTCATTACTATCTGTGGTCAAACTAATCATAAACCATGTAGATAAATAATAATGATGGTATCAATATAAAATATCCCTATTGGATCATAATTACAATAAATGGTTGATGTTTTTTATTAATAGAAATACAATAAAAATGTAATTAAAAAATTATTGAGGAAAATAAACTTTTCACTTTGAAAATATTTTTTTAATGAAAGTCCAAAAATAGATTTAAAATTTACTTATCATTAAAAATAAACTTTTAAACTTATAAAATAATATTTAACACGTTTATTATTAATTATGTAGATAAATTCGGTACATGTTATACATGTTAAAATAAATATTCTTATAACATTTTTTTGTAAAACCCAAAGAGACATTGTTCTAAAAATGACATGAAGATTTCTTTCAAAATAATTTTTAAAAAGTAAAACATGGGTAAAAATGGATTTAATAAATCATTTTCATAACATTTAAAAAAAATTGAAAACATTTTTTTAAAACATGGATTTCTATAAAAAAGGATATCTAACCGAAGAGAGAAATAAAGTCATATTTTCTTAAAAGAATTTTCCAAATAATTTTAATTATCAAAGAGTCAAAAATGGAACTATTAATTCAAAATTTCATGAATAAACATAAGAGGAAAAATTATTTTGGGGTTATTATATAATGATAAAATAATTTCCTTTAATGTAAATTCACACATAAACAATCCCAATTAACATGAGATTGTGAAATAAACTCTTACAAAGATCATGATGTTGAAGTGAGAATTAATAAATGAATCAATTATGTGTATAAAATATAAAGGAACATAAAAAATTTAAATTATAAAATAATATATTCAAAACTACTTACACTCATAATCTCATAATGTCAAAGATAGTGAAGAAGTAATATAACCCAATGAAAAGAAAATGAGTTATGAAATTTTTTACCACATGTTAATTTTCATGTCAAATCCACTTATATGAAATAATTAAAATTAAAAATTAAAATACTATGAAGTTTTAAATATTAATTATTTTACATGAAAATGGGGTAGTATATACACCATACAAAAATTAGTTTTTTAATATTATAATATTATTCAATAAAGAGAAATTGAGATGTAGTCCCTTACCTCATGCTTCATTTTTCTAGAACATCAATTAACCTCTTCTAAAATGTATTTAAGAATATTATTAATTTATACCAAATAAATATTAATATTTATAATATCATATATGATTCTCTTATAACAATTTACCAAATATATGTTAAAAATATTTATTATTTTCATTGTTTAGGGTATTAATTTACTTGTTTTATCATGCGTGTTTTGTCATGAAAGTTCTGGTTCTTATATATATGATATATATCCATCATATAAATAATTATATTAATGTTCTAATTATCATATTTACTCATTAGATATATTTTTAAAATCATTATTAAATGTAATTTCCTAACCCCAGAAGACCAGAGTTGGTGCATTATTTTATTACATTGGAATGAATATAAGGAATCAAATCGAAATGGACTGATCTGTTTAACAGTCTTCAAAATCCAGATTACATAGATGATACCCATAAAAATTGAGAAATATAAATAAAAACATGATATATAATAAGTCTAAATAAACTTAATCCTCAAAACTCATTCAAAGGATTCTTCTTCATAACCTAGGGAAATAAAGCACAATAAGGGTGAGCTAAAATTCTCAATAAGGGTAAGTAAAGAGTAACAAATAATGAAACAATGATAATAAATGAATGTGGAAAGGTAGATAATTGAAACACATACCATTTAATCAATAATATGAGATTAAAACTTAACTGTAGATATTATAACTAATCTAATAATAACATGGAATAGAAATAAATGAACACGTAATGATGTAATGCATAATGATTGATATCTAAAACATGTCATCGAGTCTTCATGCCAAGAATCTAATACTTTCAATGATTCATACTAAGAATATAATATTCTCAAGGATTTATGTCAGGAATATAATAATGTCAAGGCTTCATTCCAAGAATCTAATACTATCAAGGCTTCATGCCATGAATCTATAAAATGGGTAAGGCCGCATCAAAAACCATATCTATTTTATCTCATGAAACCTACTGATGCATCAAGGGGATATAGAGGGTCTCATTTGTCACATACTAAATCCAATGTATTCCTCACATATAGAATAATTTATTTAATTAATAAAAAATGTCACTTATCATAAAATGTCAATATTGAATAAATAATATGTTTTTATTAATAATTACCTTATGTAAGATAAGTAACATCAAGGTTTGATTATTTTTATGAATGGAAATACCATTTAAAGATCATCAAAACATTCTTGAGGAAAATAATCTTTCAACATTCCAAAGTGTCCCATACCAATTTGAAACATTTAATTTATAATTTACCAGGAATTAAATGAAACTTATAATATCATGAGAATAATTATATTCATGATATAACATGTCAAAGGTATTATATACACCATATAAAATAAGCTATGTGTATAACAATAATTAAGACTCAATGGAATGTAAATTGAGATGAAAATATCTTACCTTAACCTTCCTTGTGTTGTGTGGTCTTTATCCTCTTGTATAGTGGTTAAAAATTTGTTACTAACTTATAAAATAGTCATACTCATTTTTATAATATCATATATTAACTTTTTCAATATTTTATTACCCTTTTGTTAACACTTTTTTATTATTTTAACTATTTCAAGTGTTAATTGCCTAGTTTTCTCAAGTATGTTTTGACTTGGTACTGGTCGATCTTATTTATTATATCTTTATTTTATCATATCCATAATTTAAAACATGACTTAATTTTTTTATATTTTTATCACATATGTATTTATAATAATTGATAATATTTGGAGAAAATAAATGAAGTGCACCGTTCATGGAGATGGTAGGTCGTATGTATGCATGAACGCTAATTTCACTTATTTTTAATATTAAAAGAATGAAACATACATGATACATAAGTATATTATAATTATATTATTATATATATTTTATATATGTTATATATTTTTGTTAAAATAATCATAAATATGTTCCATGTATAGCATGAGCGAATCACATCGCTTCAAGGGGGAGGTAGTCCACACTTCCTCAAACGATGTTATCGTATTAACGTAAAATAATAATTATTAGAGGTATTTATTATAAAATGACTAAATAAATATAAATAAATAGTAAATATTATAAATATAATATATAAATATATTTTACATCATAATGGTAATCATTATATGTGGTAAAGGAAAAAATAAACAGTTATCATTTCGTGAGGCAGTAGTTCACCGTACATAGAAAATGTAGGTTCATTACCTATTAGATGGAGGTTTGGGTAAGTTTAGATATAAATAATAACATAAAAAATACTATAATATTTTGGATACTAGTTCTATTATATAATCATGGAATAAGAATAGTATAGGGAGTGGAGAAGCAAATAAAATAAAATAGATCATTGGAAAATGATTCCTTAAAATCGGGTAACTCCTTTTGGTTTATTCCAAAAGGATTAATTGGAAGGATTTATAAACAAATAAAGGATTAAAGGTATAGTTTAGGGATTTTGGTAATATATTTTGGCAGATATTTTCAAATTTAAATTGGTTTCAGATGTATTAGGAATGAGGATAAGTAGTGTCCTTTTATGGTGGAGGAAAAGTGGAACTCTTGTAAATACCAAAAGTTATTAATTATTGGGAGGTGTACCTTAATTAAAGTTCATAAAAAATAAAAAATAAATATTAAATGGTAATAATGGTCAATTCAAACATCCACCACTCAAAAATATGTACATTTTAATAATTTTGTTCCTTAATTTCTATTGTTCCCGAATTTTATCATTTTGGTTTTTATTAAGGCGTCTAGTTTTCCAAACTAAGTAATTTAACCATCAAAACTAAAATAAAGTGAGATTTATTATAAAATATAGTTTAAATAAATTATTAATTTTATATATAATTTATAAAATAAAAATACCCTATTTATGGAAATTAATTTTAAAAATAGGTGTATGTGACGTGCTAAATCACTACTTAAACCCAGACCGTCTGAACAATGTTTTTACAATATATGGGTCAAAATGTTAACTATACAAGATAAATTGGTGAATTAATAGAACATGTTTAATATTAATTATCACTTAAAAATAACTTGGAATAATATTTTATTTTTATTAATTTTAAATCATTTAATAAAATATCATTTATTGTAAAATTACAATATTGTCAATTTTGATATTATTTTTATTATTTTAATTTTAAAATAACAAAAAAACATTTCAATTAAAATATATTAAGTTTGAAGTTTTTTAACATGATATATTAATCTAAAAAAATAATTAAAGAAAATAATTAAATTAATTCCTTTCACTTTAAATATTTATAGTTTCATTTATTTTAGTTAATTATTAACTAAATAATCACAACATTGGTGTTTCCTAAGAATTTTAAGTAACTAAACCATCTATAAAAATTATTTCTAAATTAATATGATATAAATAGCCTATATATCTTAGAAAAAGATATGTATAACCTAAAATATGATGTTTTTTACATATCAGAAAGTTTTATAAATGATAAAGGTAAAGAAAGTTCCTTTTTTCTTCTTCTTTAATAAACCTTTTTTATAGGGAACTTCCGTTTAATAATATCCCAATAACCCATAAAATTAAAACCAAGCGGTTATATGGTATAATTTTTGGCATCAAATGGGTTGTCAACATGTTTCATGGTCATTTTGGTCCTTAAGATTGCGGTTTTGTCCCTTATTAAGCTTAATCATACTGTAATCGTCGTAATTAAATTTAATAACATTCACTAATCATTTTGTTCAAAAATTAAGGTTATCTTATTAGAACACAAATATTTTATTGATTAAAACTGTGCATACCCATTTTTCAAAATTCAAATCAGATAATTCAAAAAATGAAGATTAATGTTAATCTTGCACATGTGGTGAGAAAGCGAGTTTTTAAAGTAGAAATAATCAAAAGTTCAATAGGTTTTGATATTTTATTTTAATTTAAAAATGATTTCAATGACCAAAATTGGATTAATATATGTATAATTAATTTATTTTTACTTTAAAAAATCAATTTAAAACATAATTTAACACTAATAATTATTTGAACCGAAAGTATTTTTTTAATTAAAATGTAATATTTTTCACTATTCATAAAAAAATAAAACATCACAAAAAAATACCAAAAAATCACCCTAAACTAATTTTTATATTAAAAATTAAATTTTAAATTTTATTTTGAAAAATATATTTTATAAAATATTAAAAAATGATTTTAAAATAGGTGCACCTTCAAAAGGCGATAAAACGCGGTCTTATGTGCAACAAAAGTTAACTCGGTGTAGTGTGTTGCGTGAGATTAACATGGTATTGCATATAAACATATAAGAAATTACATTTATTCTAACATGAAAATATGTTAATGACTTGGGTGTTACATTCTCCCCACATTATTTAAATTACGTCCTCACATTTTATACTTTATTTTAGTAATCAAGGGATTGATATTTGAAAATAAAGTGTTGTTGAAAAAAACCTACATCATAAATATGTTTAATAACACATATTCATAATAAGATAGAAAGGAATGTACAATGGTCATGTAAGTAGGATACCTAGTAGGAGAACATGGATGGGAAATGGAAACATGGATATGGAAAAAAATATAACAATCAAATTCAGATGTAGAGTGCTAGAGAATATGGTTTGTAGAAAGTTAACAATTCAAAGGTCATAAATCCGTGATGATCTAAGTTACCATTTTATTCATAGGAAACTAATTTAGAAGGAAAAAATTGGTTTCAAGATTTTTTTTATGGATTTGAATAAGTCTTTCACTCTCTAAGATTATAAGAAAATATAATAACTTGGTACATTTATATAAGAATAATATTATTCTTTGGTTATGCCTTAAACTATATCTAATTCATCTCTTAGAACAGGATTTATCATATAGTGATGTAATATATTAATCTATAAAACCACATCCAAAGTACAACTAAAACTGTTTCCTAAATGGTTAACCATTCTAAAATATTATGATCCAACACTTTAGAATCATTTATGTGGTTGTTAGTAGTATCCAGTTTACATTATATATATGAATCATCTCTTTGTCCAAAATTAACTCAACATTAGGGACATATTAATACTTATCTTTCCCTCAATTATGTGTTTTTAAAAAAAAATAACTTTCTATGAATCACTTTTTATGGTTCTATTCATGATGTGATCTCAAATATTTAATAAAAAATTATTGTAGTACAATCCTAATATATTTCATAAATAATATAATGAGAACATCATCAACAAAATACCATTAAAACTTATTTATTAGATCAAAATAAATAAGTACATTAATCATTTTACTACATTTGTGTTAATAACATATTCCTAACCTTGATCCCTTATATTATTTTTGGATATATTCTCTTGGTTTTTGGGGAATTATTTTAAATAGTTCCCCATATCCTTACATTTGAATCATTTAATATTAGAAAAAAATTTCCTTCCCTTTCAATCCTGAGCATGGTGTCATTTTCTCCACCCTTGAAGAAAATTCCTTTCCCTTTTAAACATGATCCAAGGTGTTTCCTTCCACAATTATCACTTGTTGGAAAATACTTTATTCCCTTTTTCCATTTATCAACATTTTTATCCATTTTCCTCTTCTTATATTTCTTCTCTTTTAATCCAAAAAACTTGGAGACGTCTTTCTCTTTCTTGATAGAACATAAAACTATTTCATCATATGAAGAAATGGTTTGAGACACTAGTTCCATTTAGAGACTTGGAATAATTCCATTAAACAAATAATCATTCTTTCATTCTATATTGTGTATAAAATCAGTAGCATACCTCTATAACCTTATAAATGTGAATTCATACTCCAAAACACTTTCTTCTTCCTTTTTCTTTAAACTAAGTAACTTCCTCTTAATCTTAATTTTATTCTCATAAGGGAATTATTTATTGAGGACTATGTACTTAAAATATTTACATTCCATGACTTCTATCTTTTCATCTTACCTAGTATATTGGATCAATGACCACCACTGATCAGCATCGTCTCTGAGACAATACATTGCAAGTGTAACCATTTCCTTTTAACCATCTCTCGATGCTAAAAATAACTTCTCTAAATACATAATTCATTTCTCAGATATAATTCGATCAGTAGTCCCAATAAAGGATATGGGACTCTATCACATAAAGTGATACAACATATAAAAGTATCATTTTATAATAGGTTACTCCATCTGGGAAAGTTTACATTTCATAATATGATTAATCTGTCGTAATATTTTCATAACATTCTCAGTTCCAATACCAGTTGTATTAGTTTCCTTAGTAGGGGAATCTCAATATTTTCCATGAGTATTTAGACCATTATTACTTCTAAGTTCCATATATGTAAAATGGAAAATATTATATTATCTCATAACATTATAAACTATGTATAACTCTAATTATGGGGTAATATAAATTAATAAATTTATACATAACTAATATCATTATCATAAACATGGATTCTTTGGGGATATCTTTACTTCTAAGTCCTTCATAATGGTAGGTAAAAAATATGTGAAATATTTTAAGAATATCCCCTAAGAGTGTAAAACCAGGTGCTTAGTAAGGCCCATTTTTGTGTATTAGGTTACACTGAGTTAGGCTTGGCACACCTTGTCGGAGTTGTTACTCCTAGGTACATCTTTTCAAGAACCACATCCACTTATAGTTTCCAGACATGGATTTTTTTCTTGGAATACCCATGTAATCCCTACCTTACCAAACTTTTGGGATGTTCTTATATACATATCCTTAAATTATACCTTAGGTATATGTTCCCTAAACTATATTTTCTAAATCTAGTTTCCAATGTTGTTGTTAAACTTCCTTTGATAACAATTGTAAAACCCCGGCCCCAAAATCATAGAGACAATGCATTATTTTATTACATTGGCATGATTAAATGGAATAAAATCCTAAAGGGTTGATCAGTTTACTATACTTGGAAATACATATTTCCTACATGATACCCATAATACATTTGAAAATATAAAAAACAAACATGATACATAGTTAAATTAAATAAACTTCATTCTCGAATCTCATTCAATGGATTCCACTTCATAACCAAGGGAAATAAAACATAATAAGGGTGAGGTCAAATGCTCATTAAGGATAATTAATGAGGAAAAAATAATGAAACAATGAGAATAAATCAACATGGAAACATAGATATTTGAAACACTTGTCATTTAATCAATAATATGAGATTAAAACTTAACCATGGATATTATAACTAATTTAATAATCACATAGAATAGTGATAAATGAATAAATAATAATGGAATGCATAAATATGGATATCTAAAAAATATCATCAAGGATTCATTCCAATAATATAGTAATTTCAAGGATTTATGACAAGAATCTTGTAGTGTCAAGGCTTCATGCCAAGAATCTAACACTGTCAAGGCTTCATGAAAACAATCTAATAATGTTGAGGATTAATTCCATTAATCAGTAAATTTGTATGTTCTTGTCCAATAATACATCTAGTTTGTCTCATGAAACCTATCAATTCATCGAGGGGTTATACGGGGCCCCTCCAGTCACATAATTAATCCAATACATTCCTCATATATAGAATAATTTATTTAATTAATAATAAACTTCTTTATCATAAAATATCCATATTGAATTAATAATATGTTTTTATCAATAATTCCCTAGTTTAGGATAAGTAACATCAAGGGTTGTTGATGTTGATGAATGGAAATGCAATTTAAATATCATTAAAATATTCTTAAGGAAAATAATATTTAAATATTCCAATGTTTCCCATACCACTTTGAAAAATTTAATTCATAATTCTTTTAGAATTAAATGAAACTTATAATATCATGAGAATAAATAGATTCATGATATAACATGTCAAAGGTAGTATATACACAATATAAAATAAACTAAGTGCATAACAATAATTAAGTATCAAGGGAATGTAAACCATGACTTAATTATCTTATATATTCATCACATATGTATTTAGAATAGTTCATAATATTTGGAGATAATAAATGAAGTGCATTGTTCATGGAGACAGTATGTCATATATACACATGAACGCTAATTTAATTTATTTATTTTATTAAAAGAATGAAAAAAACATGACAAATATGTATATTATAATTCCATTATCATATATATTGTTATATGTGTTAAATTGGTTTATTAAAATCATCTTTCATATGTTCCATGTATAGCGTGAATGAATCGCATCGCTTCGAGGGGCAGTAGTCCACATTTCCTCAAATGATGTTATTGTATTAATACAAAATAGAAAGTCTTAAAGGTACTTGTAATAAAAGGATTGAAAAAGTATAGAGGAATAATAAATATCATATATAAACATATTTTACATTTTAATGTCCACCATGAGATGTGGTAAATGAAAAATGAACAATCATCTTTTTGTGAGGCAGTACTTCAACGTACATAGAAATAGTATGTTCATTACCCATTAAATGGAGGTGTGTTTAAGTTTAGTTATAAATAATAACATTAAAAAATCATAGTATATTTAATATATGTATTTTTAATGTAAAAATGGAATAAGAAGATTATAGTGTGTGGAGAAGAAAATGAAAGAAAAGAAATTGTTGGAAAATGTTACCTTAAAATCATGCAACTCCATTTGATTTATACTAAAGGGATTATTTGAAAGGATTTAAGCCCAAATATAGTCTTCAAGGATTACTATATGGATTTTGGTAAGATTTTTGGGTAGATATTTTTATAACCTAAGTGGTTTGAGAGGTTTGAGAAATGGGGAAAAGTGGTGGCCTTTTATACTGGAGGAGGAGTGGCACTCTTGTAAATACCAAAAGGTATTCATTAATGGGATGTCTTACTTTTCTAAATTGTCTCAAAAATAGAAAAAATAATGGATTAAATGTTAATCATGGTCAATAAAAACCTCCACCAGTTAAAAATATGTTCATTTTAATAATTTGGTTCCTTAACTTCTAAGATTCCTGAATTTTATCATTTTAGTTTTTATTAAAGCGTCTTCTTTTCCAACCAAAGTAATTTAACCATTAGGACTAAAATAAAGTGAGATTTATTTGAAAATATACTTCCACTAAATTATTAATATTAAATCTAATTTATAAAATAAAAAAATCATGTTCTTTGGAAATTAATTTTAAAACAAGCATATATGATGTGCTAAAACACTACTTAAACATGGGATGTGTTAACAATCTTTTTACAATATATAGGTTAATATATTAATTATACAAGATTAATTGGTACATTAATAGAACATATTAAGTATTTATTTACACTTAAAAATTACTTTTCATAATATATTATTTTTATTAATTCTAATTCATTTAATAAAATATCCTTTATTATAAAATAACAATAATGTCAATTTTGACATTAATTATTTAATTTTAATTTTAAAATATCAAAACAATATTTTAATTAAAATATATTAAGTTTAATGCTATGTAACAATATATATTTATCTAAAAATAATTAAACAACATAATTAAATCAATTCACATCACTTTTAATATTTATAGTATCATTTATTTTAGTTAATTATTAACTAAATGGTCACTATGTTGGCATTTCTTAAGAATTTTAAGTAAATACACCATATATAAAAATTATTTATAATTTATTATGATATATATAGACCATTTATATTTCATAAGGATATGTATAGAATAAAATATGATGCTTTTTACATACCTCAAAGTTTTATAAATTTTAAAGGTAAGGAAAGTTCATTTTTAGTCTTTTTCCTTACTTACCCTTTACAAAGGGAACTTACATTAAATAATATCCAAATAACCCATAAAATTCAAACCAATTTGGGGGATATGGTCGAATTATTGGCATAAAATTGATTTTGGACAAGTTTCTATGTCATTTTGGTCCTTAATATTAAAGTTTAGTCCCTTATTATGCTTAATCTTACCTTAATCACCGTAATTAATTTTAATCATTTTCAATAATATTTTTTGTTAAAAATTATATTGATATTATTAGAAAAAAATATATTGTAGTGATTAAAACCATGTATATCCATTTTTTAAAATTTAAATCACCTAAGTGATAAAACTAAGATTAACGATAATCCCGCACATGTCCCGAGAAAGCGGGTTTTTAAAGTAGAAACGTACAAAAGTTTAATAAGATGTTATATCTAATATTAATTTAAAAATGATTTCAATGACCTAAATTGGATTAAAATATCTATAATTGATCTATTTTGACATTAAAAAAACAAATTTAAAATATAATTTAACACAAATAATTATTTAAAGAAGAAGTCTATTTTTAATTAAAATGCAGTATTTTTCACTATTCATGAAAAAATGAAACTTCTCAAAAAATAACAAAAAATCACCATAACATAACTTTGAAATTTAAAATTAAAAAATGAATTTTATTTTTACAAATAAAATTTATAAAACTTCCAAAATTTAATTTTAAAATTTGTGCACCATTAAAATACATTAAAACCTAGTCTTGCGTGCAACACAAACTGACTTAGTGTAGTGTGTAGCATGATATTAACATTGTATTATGTATAAATAGATAAGAAATAACATTTATTATAACTCAAAAATATTTTAATGTCTTGGGAAGTTACATTCTACGAACCTTATTTAAATTTCATCCTCGCAATTTAAACTTGATCTTAGTAATCAATGGATTTATATTTGAAAATAAATCGTGGTTGAAAAAACCCACATCATAAATAGGGATAATAACACATATTCTTAATCAGATATAAATGAATGTAAAATGTTCATGAAACTAGGTTACCTAGTAGTATAACATAGGTGGGAAATGGAAACATGGATACGAAATAAAAATCTAACAATCATGTTCTGATATAGAGTTATTGAGAACATGGTTAGGATAAATTTGACAATCACACGGCCATAAATCCACAATGATCTAAGATTATATTTTTTTAATATAAAATTATGGTATAAGGAAAACATTTTTTGTTATAATATTTTTTTATAGAGTTGAATAATTATTTCACTCTCTCAGAATATAAGTAATTATACTTACATTGTACATTTCTATAAGAAGAATCTTATCCTTTGGTTGTGCCTTAAAATATTTCTACTTCATCTCTTAAAACAAGATCCATATTATAGTGATGTACTATATCAATATCTAAAACCACATCCAAATTACAACTTAAACCATTTCATAAATGATTAAACTTTCCAAAATATTATAATCCAACACTTTGGAATGATTTATATTGTTGATAGTTGTATCCAGATTACTTTATCCATATGAATCATCTCTTTGTCCAAAATAAAATCAATATTAGAGACATATTAAGTCTTATGTTTCCCTCAAACATGTTTTTTTCCAATAAAAATTAACTTACTACATAATCAATTTTCATGGTACCATTCAATATGTGATCTCAAATCATTAATGAAAATGTATTGCAGTATAATCATTATATATTTAATAAATCATATGATGAGAAAATCATAAAAAAACACTATTAAAAAATATTTATTATATCAAAATACAAAAGTAAATTAATCATTACACTTAAACTATGTTAATAATGTATTCCTAAGCTTGATCCCTTATATTCTTCTGGGGTATATTCTCTTAGCGCTTGGGGAATTCATTTTCATACTGCCTCATATCCTTAGTGTTGAAGCATATAACATTAGAAAATTTTTTCATGCCCTTGCAATCCTCATCTTGGTGGCCTTTTTAACCACACTTGAAGAAAATTCATTTCCCTTTTAAACATTGTCCAAGGTATTTCCTTCCACAAGTATCACATGTTAGAAAATACTTGTTTCTATTTTTCCTTTTATCCACATATTTCACTACTTTCCTATTCTTATCTTAATTTCCTTTTAATCCATAATACTTTGAGAATTATATATCTATATTGATAGAGTAGAAAAATATTTCATCAAATAAAGAAAAAGTTTTAGGTACTATCATCATTCGGAGACATGGATTAATTCCTTTAAATAAATGATCGATCATGTATTCTGTGTTGTGTATGAGATCAGTAGCATACCTTTCTTACCTTGTGAAGGTGGATTCATACTCTGAAACAATTTCTGCCTCCTTTTACTTAAAACTAAGGAACTTTTTCTTCATCTCAATTTGTTTCTCATGAGGGATGTTTTTATTGAAGACTACCTCCTTAAAATATTTTCATTCCATGAGTTCTATCTCTACTTCTTCCTTGGAATTTTGGATCAATGACCACCATTGATCGGCATCATCTCTAAGAAAATATAATGAAACTGTAACCTTTTCCTTTCCACCACATCCTAATGCTGAAAATATGTTCTCCAAAGACTTAATCCATTGATCATCTATAATTCGATCAGTAGTTCCACTATAGGATAGGGTCATCTATCACATAAAGCGGTCCAATATAGGAGAGTCACATTGTGGAACAGGTGACTCCATTCAATAAAGGTTACTTTTCATAATATGATTAAGCCACCATAATATTTCCATAACATTCTCAATTCCAATACAATATGTATTAGTTTCCTCGATGAAGGAATCTATAAATTTTTCATGAGCACTGATACCATTATTCCTTCTGGGTTCCATTTCTGAACAATGACATACACTTGATTAGCTCAAAAAATTATGAACTCAGTATAACTCTAAATATAGTGTAACATAAATTAAGAAATTTATGCATAGCTAATATCATTATCATAAATATGGATTCTTTGGGGATATATTTACTTCTAAATCCTTCATAATGGTAGGAAAATAAAATGAGAACTATATAAATTGTATCACTCAAGTGCGTCAAACTAGTTGCATAGTAAGGCATGTTGTTGTGTTCCATGTTACAACGCGTCATGCTCGACACACCTTGTTGAAGTTGTTACTTCTCCATAAATTTGTTACATAACCAAATCCACTAGTAGTATCCATACATGGATGCATTTCTTGAAATACCCACATAATCTCAACCTTACCAAAATTCAAGGATTTTCATCTATATATATCCTGAAATTCAATCTTAGAGCTATGTTCCCTAATCTAGGTTTTCTAAAACTAGTTTCCAATATTGTTTTTAAACTTCCTTTTATACCAATTTTAATACCCAGACCCCAAAAGCCCGAATCTGGGGCATTATTTTATTACATTTTCTTGATTAAAAGGAATAAAATCATAAAGAAATGATCGGTTTAGTAGTCTTTGAAAGTCATATTATATACATGATACCCATAATACATTGGGAAATAAAAATATAAACATGATACATAATAAAATGAAATAAAATTCATCCTCAAAACTCATTAAAAGGATTCTTATTCATAACATGGGGAAATAAAACATAATAATGGTGAGTTCAAATGCACAGTAAGGGTAATTAATGGGGAACCAATAATAAAACAATGAGAACAAATCAACATGGAAAGGTATATCATTGAAACACATTATATTTAATCAATAATATGATATTGAAAATTAACCATGGTTATTATTATTCATAGAATAATCACATGGAATATAAATAACTTAATATATAATGATGGAATTCTTAACTATGGATATCTAGAACATATCTTTGAGGCATCATTCCAAGAATCTAATACTTCCAAGGATTCGTGCAAAGAATCTAATAGTGTCAAGTATTCATTCCAAGAATCTAATAATATCAAGGCTCCACACCGAGAATCTAATACTATCAAGGATTCATTACATGAATCTACTAAATGGGTAAGTCCTTAGAAAAAACCTTAACTAGTTTGTCTCATGAAACCTACTAATTCATCGATGGGATATAGCAGGCCTCGCCCATCACATACTAAATCCAATGCATCCCTTATATATAAAATAATGGATTAATTAATTAATAATGTTCCTTATCATAAAATATCCATATTGAAGAAATATATGGTTTTATAAATAATTATCTAGTGGAGTGAAAGTAAAATCTAGGCATTTTGTTGTTGATGAGTGGAAATGTAATTTAAATATCATTAAAACATTCTTGAAGAAAATAATCATTAAACATTCCAAATTGTCACATGCCACTTTGAAAATTTTAATTCATAATTCCCCTAGGATAAAATGAAACTTATAATGTCATGAGAATAAGGATATTCATGATAAAAAATTTCAAAGTTAGTATACACATCATATAAAAAATACTAGTTGCATAACAACAATTAAGTCTCAATAGAATGTAAATTGAGATTAAAATCCCTTACCTAAACCTTATTTTTGTTGTATGGTATTTCTCCTCATGTATACTGGTTTTAAATATGTTACTAACTTATAATATAACCATGATAATGTTTATTACATAAAATATTAACTTCTTACAATATTTTATTACCCCTTTTTTAACATTCTTTCATTATTTTAACTGTTTTGGGTGTTAATTGCCTAGTTTTATCAAGTATGTTTTGACTTCTTACTAGTTGTTACTATTTCATAGATCATTATTTAATAATATATATAATTTAGTCCATGAATTAATTATCTTATATATTCATCACATATGTATTATAATAGTCCATAATATTTTTTAGATAAGAAATAAAGTGCATTGTTCATGGATACGGTAGGTCGTATGTACGCATGAATGCTACTTTAATTTCATTATTGTATTAAAAGGATGAAAAATACATGACACATATGTATATTATAATTAAATTTCCATATATATTATATAAATTTTACATATTTTTATTAAAATCATCCATAATATGTTCCATGAATAGCCTGAACGAATCACATCGCTTCGAGGGAGTGGTAGTCCACACTTCCTCAAATGATGTTATCATATTAATGAAAAATGAAAAGTATTAATGGTATGTTTCATAAAACGATTTAATAAGTATAAAAAAATAATAAATTTTATATAGATAATATATAATTCTAGTTTCCATCATAATGTACACCATGATATTTGGTAACGAAAAATGAACAATCATTGTTTCGTGAGGCAGTAGTTCGACGTACATAGAAACAGTATATTTGTTAGCCATTATATGGAGGTGTGTTTAATTTTAGTTATAAATAATAACATAACATCATAATAGTATATTAATTATACTTATGTTGTTATTTTAGAATGTAATAAGAAGAGTATAGGTAATGGAGAATAAAATTAAAGAAAAGTGATCGTTGGAAAATGTTACCTTAAAATCATGTAACTCTGTTTGGTTTACACTAAAGGGATTACTTAGAATTATTTCTTCCCAAATATAGGATTCAAGGTGTATTTTAGGTGGGTTGGGAAGATATTTTTGAAGATATTTTCCAAACCTAAGTGTTTTTAGAGGTATTAGGAATGGGGAGAGGTGGTGTCCTTTTATATTAGAGGAGTGTCACTCTTGTAAATTCCAAAAGGCATTCATTAATGGGAGGTATACCTATCCTAAAGTTCATAAAATGTAATAAATAATGAATTAAATCATAATAATGGTATATAAAACCTCCTCCAATAATAAATATGTTCATTTTAATGATTTGGTTCCTTATCTTCTAAGATTTCCCAATTTTATCATTTTAGTTTTTATTAAAGAATTTTCTTTTCCAACCTAAGTAATTTAACCATTAAGAATAAACTAAAGTAAGGATTATTATAAAATATAGTGAAACTAAATTATTAATATGATATATAATTTATAGAATAAAAATATCATGTGGTTTGGAAATTAATTTTAAAACAAGCTCATGTGACCCACTAAAACACTACTTAAACTCAGACCATGTTAACAATGTTTTTACAATATATGGGTCAATAATATAATTATAAAAGATAAATTGGTCCACTAATAGATAATATTTAACATTTATTCAAACTTAAAAATAAATTTTCATAATATAGTTTTTTTGTTTATTTTAAAGCATTAAATAAAATATCATTTATTGTAAAATAACAATAATGTCAATTTTGACATTAATTATTTAATTTTTATTTTAAAATATAAAAAAAATAATTGAACTCAAATATATTAGGTTTAAATCTATGTGACATGATATATTAATCTAAAAAATAATTAAATATAATAATTCAATCAATTCACTTCACTTTTAATATTTGTTGTTTTATTTATTTTAGTTAATTATTAACTAAATAATCACCACATTGGTGTTTGTTAAACATTTTATGTAACTAAACCATCTATAAAAATTATTTATAAATTATTATGATAAATATAACACATATATATTTAAAAATAATATTTATAATGGAAATATTATATTTTTTACATATATCAAATTTTTATAAACGTTAAAGGTAAGGAAAGTTCCATTTTTGTCTTTTTCCTTACTGAAATTTTAATATAGGGCACTTCTATTTAATAATATCCCAATTACCCATAAAATTAGAACCAAGTGGGAATATGGTCTTATTATTTTAATCTAATAGATTTTGGACAAGTTTCTAGGTCATTTTGGTCCTTAATATTTTGTTTTTTTTCCTTTATTAAGATTAATCTTACCTTAATCACCATAATTAATTTTAATCACTTTCACTAATATTTTTTGGAAAACAAATTAAGTTGGTATTATTATACCATGAATATTTTACTAATTACAACCGTGTATGTCCATTTTTTAAAATTAAAATCAATGAAGTGAGAAAATTAAGATTAATGTTAATCTTGCACATCTGGCAAAAAAACTGGTTTTTAAAGAAGAAACGTTCAGAAGTTCAATATGTTTTTATATCTAATTTTAATTTAAAAATTATTTCAATGAACTAAATTGGATTAATATATGTATAATTGATCTATTTTGACTTTAAAAGACTTATTTAAAACTAAATTTAACACTAATAATTATTGAAACGAAAAGGTCATTTTTAATTAAAATGCAGTATTTTTCACTACTCATCAAAAAATAAAAATTGTCAAAAAAATACTAAAATTTCACCCTAGCCAAATTTTGAAATTATAAATTCAATAATGAAGTCTATTTTGAAAAATAAAATTTATTAAATTTCCAAAATTTAATTTTAAAATAGGTGTTCCCTTAAAAAGCGGTAAAACCCAGTCTTGCGTGAAATGCAAGCTATCTCGGTGTGGTGTGTAGTGTGAACATAACATTGTATTTCATATAAAGAGATAAAAATATAAATTATTATAATATAAAAATATTTTAATGTATTGGTTTGTTACATTAAATTTTTAAAATATAAAATGAATCACATTGCTTCGTGGAGATGTTAGGTCATACATATACACGAGCAATGATATCATTCCATTAACAAGTTAAAGGATAAGTAAGTGGGAGATATATTAATTTTATGGGATCAATATCATGTAATATATATAAAATAAATTCACAAAAGTTATCCTTTTTTTACTTTCCATGTAAAACATAAGTGAAAAAAAAATCACATCGCTTCACAAGGCAAATGTTTGTCGTACACATGAGCGTAATTATCGTAGTTTAAACATCATGGAATGTGATAAGTTATATGTGATATTATAACTATATAATTATAATAACATCATAAATAATATATATATATATATATTAAATACATAATTATATAAAATTGGGAGATGTGCATATGGAAAAGGAGTTACATCGATTCCAGAAGCGGTAGTATTAAGTCTAATGCTATGTAACAAGATATATATAAACATCATAATTAAATAAATTCACATCACTTTTAATAATTATAGTATCATTTATTTTAGTTAATTATTAACTAAATGGTCACCATGTTGGCATTTCTTAAGAATTTTAAGTAAATACACCATCTCTAAAAATTATTTATAAGTTATTATGATATATATAGACCATTTATAGTTCATAAGGATATGTATAGAATAAAATATGATTCTTTTTACATACCTCAAAGTTTTATAAATTTTAAAGGTATGGAAAGTTCATTTTTAGTCATTTTCCTCACTTACCCTTTACAAAGGGAACTTACATTAAATAATATCCAAATAACACATAAAATTCAAACCAATTCGGGTGATATGGTCTAATTATTGGCATCAAATGGATTTTGGACAAGTTTCTAGGTCATTTTGGTCCTTAATATTAACGTTTAGTCCCTTATTAAGCTTAATCTTACCTTAATCACCATAACTAATTTTAATCATTTTCACTAATATTTTTTGTTAACAATTATGTTGATATTATTAGAAAAAAAATATTTTAGTAATTATAGCCATGTATATCCATTTTTTAAAAATCAAATCACCTAAGTGATAAAACTAATATTAACGCTAATCCCGCACATGTGCCGAGAAAGTGGGTTTTTAAAGTAGAAAGGTACAAAAGTTTAATAAGATGTTATATCTAATATTAATTAAAAATGATTTTAATGACCTAAATTGGATTAAAATATATATAATTGATCTATATTGACTTAAAAAAAAACAAATTTAAAACATAATTTAACACACATAATTATTTAAAGAAGAAGTCTATTTTTATTTAAAATGCAGTATTTTTCACTATTCATGAAAAAATGAAACTTCTCAAAAAATAAAAAAAAAATCACCCTAACCAAACTTTGAAATATAAAATTAAAAAATGAAATTTATTTTTACATATAAAATTTATAAAACTTCCAAAATTTAATTTTAAAATTTGTGCACCATTAAAAGGCATTAAAACCTAGTCTGTTGTGCAACACAAGCTGACTTAGTATAGTGTATAGTATGATATTAACATTTTATTATGTATAAAGAGAGAAGAAATAACATTTATTATAACTTGAAAATATTTTAATGTCTTGGGAAGTTACATTCTACCAACCTTATTTAAATTTCTTCCTCACAATTTAAACTTGATCTTAGAAATCAGTGGATTTATATTTGAAAATAACTCGTGGTTGAAAAAACCCACATCATAAATATGGATAATAACACATATTCTTAATCAGAGATAAATTAATGTACAATGTTTATGAAACTAAGTTCCCTAGTAGTATAACATAGTTGGGAAATGGAAACATGGATACGAAATAAAAAACTAACAATCATGTTCTAATATAGAGTTCTAGAGAACATGGTTAGGATAAATTTGACAATCACAGGGCCATAAATCCAAAATGATCTAAGTGTATATTTTATTAATATAAAATTATGGTATAAGGAAAACATTTTTTATTACAATATTTTTTTATAGAGTTGAATAATTATTTCACTCTCTCAGAATATAAGTAATTATACTTACATTGTACGTTTCTATAAGAAGAATATTATCCTTTGGTTGTGCCTTAAACTATTTCTACTTCATCTCTTAAAACAAGATCCATATTATAGTGATGTAATATATCAATATCTAAAACCACATCCAAATTACAACTTAAACCATTTCATAAATGATTAAACTTTCCAAAATATTATGATCCAACACTTTAGAATGATTTATATTGTTGATAGTTGTATCCAGATTACTTTATCCATATGAATCATCTCTTTGTCCAAAATAAAATCAATATTAGGGACATATTAAGTCTTATGTTTCCCTCAAACATGTTTTTTTCCAAAAAAAATTAACTTACTACATAATCAATTTTCATGGTACCATTCAATATGTGATCTCAAATCATTAATGAAAATGTATTGCAGTATAATCATTATATATTTAATAAATCATATGATGAGAACATCATAAAAAAACACTATTAAAAAATATTTCTTATATCAAAATACAAAATTAAATTAATCATTACACTTAAACTATGTTAATAATTTATGCTTGAGCTTGATCCCTTATATTCTTCTGGGGTATATTCTCTTAGCGCTTGGGGAATTCATTTTCATACTTCCTCATATCCTTACAGTTGAAGCATTTAACATTAGAAAAAAAATTTATGCCCTTTCAATCCTCATTTTGGTGGCCTTTTTCACCACACTTGAAGAAAATTCCTTTCCATTTTAAACATTTTCCAAGGTGTTTCCTTCCACAAGTATCACATGTTAGAAAATACTTGTTTCTATTTTTCCTTTTATCCACATATTTTACTACTTTCCTATTATTATCTTAATTCCCTTTTAATCCATAATACTTTGAGAATTATATATCTATCTTGATAGAGTATAATACTATTTCATCAAATAAAGAAAAGGTTTGAGGTACTATCATTTTTCAGAGGCATGGATTAAGTCCTTTAAAGAAATGATCGATCGTGTATTCTGTGTTGTGTATGAGATCAGTAGCATACCTTTCTTACCTTGTAAAGGTGGATTCATACTCTGAAACAATTTCTGCCTCCTTTTACTTAAAACTAAGGAACTTTTTCTTCATCTCAATTTGTTTCTCGTGAGGGATGTGTTTATTGAAGACTACCTCCTTAAAATATTTTCATTCCATGAGTTCTATCTCTACTTATTCCTTGGTATTTTGAATCAATGACCACCATTGATCGGCATCATCTCTAAGATAATATAATTAAAGTGTAACCTTTTCCTTTTCACCACATACTAAAGATAAAAATATGTTCTCCAAATACTTAATCCATTGATCAGCTATAGGGTCATCTATCACATAAATCGGTCCAATATTTGAGAGTCTCATTGTGGAACAGGTTACTCCATTCAATAAAGGTTACTTGTCATAATATGAATAAGCCACCATAATATTTCCATAACATTCTCAATTCCAATACAATATGTATTAGTTTCCTCGATGAATTAATCTATACATTTTTCATGAGCACTGATAACATTATTCCTTCTGGGTTCCATTTCTGAACAATGACATACACTTGATTAGCTCAAAAAATTATGAACTCTGTATAACTTTAAATATGGTGTAACATAAATTAAGAAATTTATGCGTAGCTAATATCATTATCATAAAGATGGATTCTTTGGGGATATATTTACTTCTAAATCCTTCATAATGGTAGGAAAATAAAATGAGAACTATACTAATTGTATCACTCAAGTGCGTCAAACTAGTTGCACAGTAAGGCATGTTGTTGTGTGCCATGTTACAACGAGTCATGCTCGACACACCTTGTTGAAGTTGTAACTTCTCGGTAAATTTGTTACATCACCAAATCCACTATTGGAATCCATACATGGATGCATTTCTAGAAATACCCACATAATCTCAACCTTACAAAAATTCAAGGATTTTCTTCTACACATATCCTGAAATTCATTCTTAGGGATATGTTCCCTAATCTAGGTTTTCTAAAACTAGTTTCCAATATTGTTTTTAAAATTACTTTGATACCAATTGTAATACCCTGACCCCAGAAGCTCAAATCTGGTGCATTATTTTATTACATTTTCTTGATTAAAAGGAATAAAATTATAAATAAATGATTGGTTTAGTAGTCTTTGAAAGTCATAATATATACATGATACCCATAATATGTTGGGAAATACATATATAAACATGATACATAATAAAATGAAATAAAATTCATCCTCAAAACTCATTCAAAGGATTCTTATTCATAACATGGGGAAATAAAACATAATAATGGTGAGTTCAAATGCACAATAAGGGTAATTAATGGGGAAGCAATAATGAAACAATGAGAACAAATCAACATGGAAAGGTATATCATTGAAACACATTCTATTTAATCAATAATCTGATATTGAAACTTGACCATGGGTATTATAATTCATATAATAATCACATGGAATATAAATAACTAAATATATAATGATGGAATTCCTAACTATGGATATCTAGAACATATCTTTGAGGCATCATTCCATGAATCTAATACTTCCAAGGATTCGTGCAAAGAATCTAATAGTGTCAAGTATTCATTCCAAGAATATAATAATATCAAGGCTCCACACCGAGAATCTAACACTATCAAGGATTTATTACATGAATCTAATAAATGGGTAAGTCCTTAGAAAAAACCTTAACTAGTTTGTCTCATGAAACCTACTGATTCATCGATGGGCTATAGCAGGCCTCGCCCATCACATACTAAATCCAATGCATCTCTTATATGTAGAATAATGGATTAATTAATTAATAATGTTACTTATCATAAAATATCCATATTGAAGAAATATATATTTTTATCAATAATTATCTAGTGGAGTGAAAGTAAAATCAATTTATTTTGTTATTGATGAGTGGAAATGTAATTTAAATATCATTAAAACATTCTTGAAGAAAATAATCATTAAACATTCCAAATTGTCACATGCCACTTTGAATATTATAATTCATAATTCCCCTAGAATAAAAGGAAACTTATAATATCATGAGAATAAGGATATTCATGACATAAAACTTCATAGTTAGTAGACACGTCATATAAAAAATACTAGGTGCATAACAACAATTAAGTCTTAATAGAATGTAAATTGAGATTAAAATCCCTTACCTTAACCTTATTTTTGTTGTATGGTATTTATCCTCATGTATATTGGTTTTAAATATGTTACTAACTTATAATATAACCATGATAATGTTTATTACATCAAATATTAACTTCTTACAATATTTTATTACCCCTTTGTTCACATTCTTTCATTATTTTAACTATTTCGGGTGTTAATTTCTTAGTTTTCTCAAGTATTTTTTGACTTCTTACTAGTTGTTACTATTTCATAGATCATTATTTAATAATATATATAATTTAAACCATGAATTAATTATCTTATATATTCATCACATATGTATTATAATAGTCCATAATATTTTCAGATAAGAAATAAAGTGCATTGTTCATGGATACAGTAGGTCGCATGTACGCATGAGCGCTACTTTAATTTAATTATTGTATTAAAAGGATGAAAAATACATGACACATATGTATATTATAATTAAATTACCATATATATGTTATAAATGTTACATATTTTTATTAAAGTCATCCATAATACGTTCCATGAATAGCCTGAACGAATCACATCGCTTCGAGGGAGTGGTAGTCCACACTTCCTCAAATGATTTTATCATATTAATGAAAAATGAAAAGTATTAATGGTATGTTTCATAAAAGGATTTAATAAGTATAAAAAAATAATAAATTTTATATATATCATATAAAATTCTAGTTTGCATCATAATGTACACCATGAGATTTGGTAACGAAAAATGAACAATCATTGTTTCATGAGGCAGTAGTTCGACGTACACAGAAATAGTATATTTGTTATCCATTATATGGAGGTGCGTGTAATTTTAGTTATAAATAATAACATAACATCATAATAGTATATTAATTATACTTATTTTGTTATGTAATCATGTAATAAGAAGAGTATAGGTAATGGGGAATAAAATTAAAGAAAAGTGATCGTTGGAAAATGTTACCTTAAAATCATGTAACTCTGTTTGGTTTACACTAAAGGGGTTAATTAAAATTATTTCTTCCCAAATATAGGATTCAAGGTGTATTTTAGGTGGGTTGGGAAGATATTTTCCAAACCTAAGTGGTTTTAGAGGTATTAGGAATGGGGAGAGGTGGTGTCGTTTTATATTAGAGGAGTGTCACTCTTGTAAATTCCAAAAGGCATTCATTAATGGGAGGTATACCTATCCTAAAGTGCATAAAAAGTAATAAATAATGAATTTAATCATAATAATGGTATAAAAAACCTCCACCAATAATAAATATGTTCATTTTAATAATCTGGTTCCTTATCTTCTAATATTTCCCAATTTTATCATTTTAGTTTTTTATTAAAGAATTTTCTTTTCCAACCTAAGTAATTTAACCATTAAGAATAAACTAAATTAAGGATTATTATAAAATATAGTGAAAATAAATTATTAATATGATATATAATTTATAGAATAAAATATCATGTGGTTTGGAAATTAATTTTAAAACAAGATCATGTGACCCACTAAAACACTACTTAAACTCAGACCATGTTAACAAAGTTTTTACAATATATGGGTCAATATGATAATTATACAAGATAAATTGGTCCACTAATAGATAATATTTAACATTTATTCACACTTAAAAATAAATTTTATTAATATAGTTTTTTTGTTTATTTTAAATCATTAAATATAACATCATTTATTGTAAAATAACAATAATTTCAATTTTGACATTATTTATTTAATTTTTATTTTAAAATACCATAAAAATAATGGAATTCAAATATATTAGGTTTAAAGCTGTGTGACATGATATATTAATCTAAAAAATAATTAAATACAATAATTCAATCAATTCACTTCACTTTTAATATTTGTTGTACTATTTATTTTAGTTAATTATTAACTAAATAATCACCACATTGGTGTTTGTTAAACATTTTATGTAACTAAACCATCTCTAAAAATTATTGATAAATTATTATGATAAATATAACACATATATATTTAAAAATAATATGTATAAAGAAAAATATTATGTTTTTTACATATATCAAATTTTTATAAATGTTAAAGGTAAGGAAAGTTCCATTTTTGTATTTTTCCTTTTGGAAATTTTAATATAGGGAACTTCTATTTAATAATATCCCAATTACCCATAAAATTAGAACCAAGTTGGAATATGGTCTTATTATTTTAATCTAATATATTTTGGACAAGTTTCCATGTCATTTTGGTCCTTAAGATTTTGTTTTTGTCCTTTATTAAGATTAATCTTACCTTAATCACCATAATTAATTTTAATCACTTTCACTAATATTTTTTTGGAAAAAAATTAAGTTGGTATTATTATACCATGAATATTTTACTAATTACAACTGTGTATGTCCATTTTTTAAAATTAAAATCAATGAAGTTAGAAAATTAAGATTAATGTTAATCTGGCACATCTGGCAAGAAAGCTGGTTTTTAAAGAAGAAACGTTCAGAAGTTCAAATGTTTTTATATCTAATTTTAATTTAAAAATTATTTCAATGAACTAAATTGGATTAATATATGTATAATTGATCTATTTTTCCTTTAAAAGACTTATTTAAAACTAAATTTAACACTAATAATTATTGAAACAAAAAGGTCATTTTTAATTAAAATGCAGTATTTTTCACTACTCATCAAAAAATGAAAATTGTCAAAAAAAAATACTAAAATTTCACCCTAGCCAAATTTTGAAATTATAAATTCAATAATGAAGAATATTTTGAAAAAGAAATTTTATTAAATTTCCAAAATTTAATTTTAAAATAGGTGTTCCCTTAAAAAGCAGTAAAACCTAGTCTTGCGTGAAACACAAGTTATCTCAGTGTGGTGTATAGTGTGAACATAACATTGTATTTCATATAAAGAGATAAAAAATAAAAATTATTATAATATAAAAATATTTTAATGTATTGGGGTGTTACATTAAAGTTTTGAAATAGAAAATGAATCACATTGCTTCGTGGAGATGTTAGGTCATACATATGCACGAGCAATGATATCATTCCATTAACAAGTGAAAGGATAAGTAAGTGGGAGATATATTAATTTTATGGGATCAATATCATGTAATATATATAAAATAAATTCACTAAAGTTATCCATTTTTTACTTTCCATGTAAAACATAAGTGAAAAACAAATTGCATCGCTTCACGAGGCGGATGTTTGTCGTACACATGAGCGACATTATCGTAGTTTATACATCATGGAATGTGATAAGGTATATGTGATATTATAACTATATAATTATAATAATATCATAAATAATATATATATATATTAAATACATAATTATATAAAATTGGGAGATATGCATATGGAAAAGGAGTTACATCGATTCGTGAAGCGGTAGTATTAAGTTTAATGTTATGTAACAAGATATATTTAAACAGCATAATTAAATCAATTCACATCACTTTTAATATTTATATTATCATTTATTTTAGTTAATTATTAACTAAATGGTCACCATGTTGGCATTTCTTAAGAATTTTAAGTAAATACCCCATCTCTAAAAATTATTTATAAGTTATTATGATATATATAGACCATTTATAGTTCATAAGGATATGTATAGAATAAAATATGATGATTTTTAAATAACTCAAAGTTTTATAAATTTTAAAGGTAAGGAAAGTTCATTTTTAGTCTTTTTCCTTAATTACCCTTTACAAAGGGAACTTACATTAAATCATATCCAAATAACCCATAAACTTCAAACCAATTGGGGGGATATGGTCAAATTATTGGCATCAAATGGATTTTGGACAAGTTTATAGGTCATTTTGGTCCTTCATATTAAATTTTAGTCCCTTATTAAGCTTAATCTTACCTTAATCACCATAATTAATTTTAATCATTTTCACTAATATTTTTTGTTAAAAATTATGTTTATATTATTAGAAAAAAAATATTGTAGTGATTACAACCATGTATATCCATTTTATAAAATTCAAATCACCTAAGTGATAAAACTAAGATTAACTCTAATTTCGCACATGTGCCGAGAAAGTGGGTTTTTAAAGTAGAAACGTACAAAAGTTTAATAAGATGTTATATCTAATATTAATTTAAAAATGATTTCAATAACCTAAATTGGATTAAAATATCTATAATTGATCTATTTTTACATTAAAAAAAAATTAAAACATAATTTAACACAAATAATTATTTAAAGAAGAAGTCTATTTTTAATTAAAATGCAGTATTTTTCACTATTCATGAAAAAATGAAACTTCTCAAAAAATAACAAAAAATCACCCTAACCTAACTTTGAAATTTAAAATTAAAAAATTAATTTTTTTTTACAAATAAAATTTATAAAACTTCTAAAATTTAATTTTAAAATTTGTGCACCATTAAAAGGCATTAAAACCTAGTCTTGCGTGCAACACAAGCTGACTTAGTGTAGTGTGTAGCATGATATTAACATTGTATTATGTATAAAGAGAGAAGAAATGATATTTATTATAACTTGAAAATATTTTAATGTCTTGGGAAGTTGCATTCTACCAACCTTATTTAAATTTCATCCTCGCAATTTAAACTTGATCTTAGTAATCAATGGATTTATATTTGAAAATAAATCGTGGTTGAAAAAACCCACATCATAAATAGGGATAATAACACATATTCTTAATCAGAGATAAATGAATGTACAATGGTCATGAAACTAGGTTCCCTAGTAGTATAACATAGGTGGGAAATGGAAACATGGATACGAAATAAAAATCTAACAATCATGTTCTGATATAGAGTTCTAGAGAACATGGTTAGGATAAATTTGACAATCAGAGGGCCATAAATCCACAATGATCTAAGAGTATATTCTATTAATAGAAAATTATTGTATAAGGAAAACATTTTTTGTTACAATATTTTTTTATAGAGTTGAAAAATTGTTTCACTCTCTCAGAATATAAGTAATTATACTTACATTGTACGTTTCTATAAGAAGAATCTTATCCTTTGGTTGTGCCTTAAACTATTTCTACTTCATCTCTTAAAACAAGATCCATCTTATAGTGATGTAATATATCAATATCTAAAACCACATACAAATTACAACTTAAACCATTTCATAAATGATCAACCTTTCCAAAATATTATGATCCAACACTTTAGAATGATTTATATTGTAGATAGTTGTATCCAAATTACTTTATCCATATGAATCATCTCTTTGTCCAAAATAAACTAAAAATTAGGGACATATTAAGTCTTATGTTTCCCTCAAACATGTTTTTTCCCAAAAAAATAACTTACTACATAATCAATTTTCATGGTACCATTCAATATGTGATCTCAAATCATTAATGAAAATGTATTGCATTATAATAATTATATATTTAATAAATCATATGATGAGAACATCATAAAAAAACACTATTAAAAAATATTTATTATATAAAAATATAAAAGTAAATTAATCATTACACTTAAACTATGTTAATAATTTATTCCTGAGCTTGATACCTTATATTCTTCTGGGGTATATTCTCTTAGCGCTTGGGGAATTAATTTTCATACTGCCTCATATCCTTACAGTTGAAGCATTTAACATTAGAAAATTTTGTTATGCCCTTGCAATCCTCATCTTGGTGGCCTTTTTCACCACACTTGATGAAAATTACTTTCCCATTTAAACATTGTCCAAGGTGTTTCCTTCCACAAGTATCACATGTTAGAAAATACTTCTTTCTATTTTTCCTTTTATCCACATATTTCTCTACTTTCCTATTCTTATCTTAATTCCCTTTTAATCCATAATACTTTCAGAATTATATATCTATCTTGATAGAGTAGAAAACTATTTCATCAAATAAAGAAAAGGTTTGAGGTACTATCATCCTTCGGAGACATGGATTAAGTACTTTAAAGAAATGATCGATCGTGTATTCTGTGTTGTGTATGAGATCAGTAGCATTCCTTTCTTACCTTGTAAAGGTGGATTAATACTCTGAAACAATTTCTGCCTCCTTTTACTTAAAACTAAAGAACTTTTTCTTCATCTCAATTTTTTTCTAATGAGTGATGTTTTTATTGAAGACTACCTCCTTAAAATATTTTCATTCCATGAATTATATCTCTAATTCTTCCTTGGTATTTTGGATCAATGACCACCAATGATCGGCATCATCTCTAAGATAATATAATGAAAGTGTAACCTTTTCCTTTTCACCACATCCTAATGCCGAAAATATGTTCTCCAAAGACTTAATCCATTGATCAGCTATAATTCGATCAGTATTCCCACTATAGGATAGGGTCATCTATCACATAAAGCAGTCCAATATAGGAGAGTCTCATTATGGAACAGGTTACTCCATTCAATAAATGTTACTTGTCATAATATGATTAAGCCACCATAATATTTCCATAACATTTTCAATTCCAATACAATATGTATCAGTTTAATCTATGAAGGAATCTATACATTTTCCATGAGCACTGATACCATTATTCCTTTCGGGTTCCATTTCTGAACAATGACATACACTTGATTAGCTCAAAAAATTATGAACTTTTTATAACTCTAAATATGGTGTAACATAAATTAAGAAATTTATGCATAGCTAATATCATTATCATAAAGATGGATTCTTTATGGATATATTTACTTCTAAATCCTTCATAATGGTAGGAAAATAAAATAAGAACTATACTAATTGTATCACTCGGGCGCATCAAACTAGTTACGCAGTAAGGCATGTTGTTGTGTGACATGTTACAACGAGTCATGCTCGACACACCTTGTTGAAGTTGTTACTTCTTGGTAAATTTGTTACATAACCACATCCACTAGTAGTATCCATACATGGATGAATTTCTGGAAATACCCACATAATCTCAACCTTACAAAAATTCAAGGATTTTCTTCTATACAAATCCTAAAATTCATTCTTAGGGCTATCTTCCCTAATCTAGGTTTTCTAAAACTAGTTTCCAATATTGTTTTTAAACTTCCTTTGATACCAATTGTAATACCCTCACTACAGAAACCCGAATCTGGTGCATTATTTTATTACATTTTTCTTGATTAAATGTAATAAAATCATAAATAAATGATCGGTTTATTAGTCTTTGAACGTCAGATTATATACATGATACACATAATATGTTGGGAAATACAAATATAAACATGATACATAATAAAATGAAATAAAATTCATCCTCAAAACTCATTCAAAGGATTATTATTCATAACATGGTGAAATCAAACATAATAATGGTGAGTTCAAATGCAGAGTAAGGGTAATTAATGGGGAAGCAATAATAAAACAATGAGAAAAAATCAACATGGCAAGGTATATCATTGAAACACATTCAATTTAATCAATAATCTGATATTGAAACTTAACCATGGTTATCATAATTCATAGAATAATCACATGTAATATAAATAACTAAATATATAATGATGGAATTCCTAACTATGGATATCTAGAACATATCTTTGAGGCATTATTCCAAGAATCTAATACTTCCAAGGATTCGTGCAAAGAATCTAATAGTGTCAAGTATTCATTCCAAGAATCTAATAATATCAAGGATCCACACCGAGAATATAATACTATCAAGGATTCATTACATGAATCTACTAAATGGGTAAGTCCTTAGAAAAAACCTTATCTAGTTTGTCTCATGAAACCTACTGATTCATCGATGGGCTATAGCAGGCCTCGCCCATCCATACTAAATCCAATGCATCCCTTATAAGTAGAAGAATGGATTAATTAATTAATAATGTTCCTTATCATAAAATATGGATATTAAATAAATATATGGTTTTATCAATAATTATCTAGTGGAGTGAAAGTAAAATCAAGGTATTTTGTTGTTGATGAGTGGAAATGTAATTTAAATATCATTAAAACATTCTTGAAGAAAATAATCATTAAACATTTCAAATTGTCACATGCCACTTTGAAAATTTTAATTCATAATTCCCCTAGAATAAAATGAAACTTATAATAGCATGAGAATAATGATATTCATGATAAAAAATTTCAAAGTTAGTATACACATCATATAAAAAATACTAGGTGCATAACAACAATTAAGTCTCAATAGAATGTAAATTGAGATTAAAATCCCTTACCTTAACCTTATTTTTGTTGTATGGTATTTTTCCTCATGTATACTGGTTTTAAATATGTTACTAACTTATAAAATAACCATGATGATGTTTATTACATAAAATATTAACTTCTTAAAATATTTTATTACCCCTTTTTTGACATTCTTTCATTATTTTAACTATTTCGGGTTTTAATTGCCTAGTTTTCTCAAGTATGTTTTGACTTCTAACTAGTTGTTACTATTTCATAGATAATTGTTTAATAATATATATAATTTAAACCATTAATTAATTATCTTATATATTCATCACATATGTATTATAATAGTCCATAATATTTTTGAGATAATAAATAAAGTACATTGTTCATGGATACGGTAGGTCATATGTACGCATGAACGCTACTTTAATTTCATTATTGTATTAAAAGGATGAAAAATACATGACACATATGTATATTATAATTAAAGTTACCATATATATGTTATAAATGTTACATATTTTTTTTAAAATCATCCATAATACGTTCCATGAATAGCCTGAACGAATCACATCGCTTCGAGGGATTGGTAGTCCACACTTCCTCAAATGATGTTATCGTATTAATGAAAAATGAAAAGTATTAATGGTATGTTTCATAAAAGGATTTAATAAGTATAATAAAATAATAAATTTTATATATATCATATGTAATTCTAGTTTCCATCATAATGTACACCATGAGATTTTGTAACGAAAAATGAACAACCATTGTTTCGTGAGGCAGTAGTTCGACGTACATAGAAACAGTATATTTGTTAGCCATTATATAGAGGTTTGTGTAATTTTAGTTATAAATAATAACATAACATCATAATAGTATATTAATTATACTTATGTTGTTATGTAATCATGTAATAAGAATAGTATAGGTAATGGAGAATAAAATTAAAGAAAAGTGATCGTTGGAAAATGATACCTTAAAACCATGTAACTCTGTTTGGTTTACACTAAAGGGATTCCTTGGAATTATTTCTTCCCAAATATAGGATTCAAGGTGTATTTTAGGTGGGTTAGGAAGATATTTTTGAAGATATTTTCCAAACCTAAGTTGTTTTAGAGGTATTAGGAATGGGGAGAGGTGGTGTCCTTTTATATTAGAGGAGTGTCACTCTTGTAAATTCCAAAAGGCATTCATTGATGGGAGGTATACCTATCCTAAAGTGCATAAAAAGTAATAAATAATGAATTAAATCATAATAATGGTATAAAAAACCTCCAACAATAATAAATATGTTCATTTTAATAATTTGGTTCCTTATCTTCTAAGATTTCCCAATTTTATCATTTTAGTTTTTATTATAAAAAATTCTTTTCCAACCTAAGTAATTTAACCATTAAGAATAAACTAATGTAAGGATTATTATAAAATATAGTGAAACTAAATTATTAATATGATGTATAATTTATAGAATAAAAATATCATGTGGTTTGGAAATTAATTTTAAAACAAGCTCATGTGACCCACTAAAACACTACTTAAACTGAGACCATGTTAACAATGTTTTTACAATATATGGGTCAATATGATAATTATACAAGATAAATTTGTCCACTAATATATAATATTTAACATTTATTCACACTTAAAAATAAATTTTCTTAATATATTTTTTTTGTTTATTTTAAATCCTTAAATAAAATATCATTTATTGTAAAATAACAATAATGTCAATTTTGACATTATTTATTTAATTTTTATTTTAAAATATCAAAAAAATAATGGAATTCAAATATATTAGGTTTAAATCTGTGTGAAATTATATATTAATCTAAAAACTAATTAAATACAATAATTCAATCAATTCACTTCACTTTTAATATTTGTTGTACTATTTATTTTAGTTAATTATTAACTAAATAATCACCACATTGGTGTTTGTTAAAAATTTTATGTAACTAAACCATCTCTAAAAATTATTGATAAATTATTATGATAAATATAACACATATATATTTAAAAATAATATGTATAATGGAAAATATTATGTTTTTTACATATATAAAATTTTTATAAATGTTAAAGGTAAGGAAAGTTCCATTTTTGTCTTTTTCCTTACTTAAATTTTAATATAGGGCACTTCTATTTAATAATATCCCAATTACCCATAAAATTTGAACCAAGTGGGAATATGGTCTTATTATTTTAATATAATAGATTTTGGACAAGTTTCCAGGTCATTTTGGTCCTTAAGATTTTGTTTTTTTCCTTTATTAAGATTAATCTTGCCTTAATCACCAAAATTAATTTTAATCACTTTCACTAATATTTTTTGGAAAAAAAAAATTAAGTTGGTATTATTATACCATTAATATTGTACTAATTAAAACCGTTTATGTCCATTTTTTAATATTAAAATTAATGAAGTGAGAAAATTAAGATTAATGTTAATCTGGCACATCTGGCAAGAAAGCAGGTTTTTAAAGAAGAAACGTTCAAAAGTTCAATATGTTTTTATATCTAATTTTAATTTAAAAATTATATCAATGAACTAAATTGGATTAATATAAGTATAATTGATCTATTTTGACATTAAAAGACTTATTTAAAACTAAATTTAACACTAATAATTATTGAAACGAAAAGGTCATTTTTAATTAAAATGCTGTATTTTTCATACTCATCAAAAAATGAAAATTGTCAAAAAAAACCAAAATTTCACCCTATCCAAATTTTGAAATTATAAATTCAATAATGAATTCTATTTTGAAAAATAAAATTTATTAAATTACCAAAATTTAATTTTAAAGTAGGTGTTCCCTTAAAAAGAGGTAAAACCCAGTCTTGCGTGAAACACAAGTTATCTCGGTGTGGTGTGTAGTGTGAACATAACATTGTATTTCATATAAAGAGATAAAAAAATAAAAATTATTATAATATAAAAATATTTTAATGTATTGGGGTGTTACATTAAAGTTTTGAAATAGAAAATGAATCGCATTGCTTCGTGGAGATGTTAGGTCGTACATATGCATGAGCAATGATATCATTCCATTAACAAGTGAAAGGATAAGTAAGTGGGAGATATATTAATTTTATGGGATCAATATCATGTAATATATATAAAATAAATTCACAAAATTTATCCATTTTTTACTTTCCATGTAAAACATAAGTGAAAAATAAATCGCATCACTTCACGAGGCGGATGTTTGTCGTACACATGAGCGACGTTATCGTAGTTTAAACATCATGGAATGTGAGAAGGTATATTTAATATTCTAACTATATAATTATAATAATATCATAAATAATATATATATATATATATATATTAAATACATAATTATATAAAATTGGGAGATGTGTATAGGGAAAAGGAGTTACATCGATTCGTGAAGCGGTAGTCTGCAGTACACACAGTTAACGATTTTGTTTCCCATTTGATGGAGGAAAAGATGGATAAAATTTATTAAATTAACATAATAAAGTGCATGTATATGGGAGATAATTTTTTTTATTATACTTTTATTATTTAATAATATTTTCCATAGGTTGAAGAAGAAATAGAGTGCAAATTACCTTTAAGGAAAGTTACCTCTTCTTTGGAAGACCTCTTTAGGTTTTCACAAAAAAAAATTACTAGGATTGATTTATGATCAAATGAATGGAAATTAGATGTTGGTATAGTATTAATGATGTTATTTTGGAAGTTATTTTATGAACCAAAATGATTTTTTAGTGTGGATAGGGGTGGAGGGGAGGTGGACTTTTGTAAGTGGGGGAGAGGACACACATGGAATTTGTAAAAAAAATTAATTACACACACATTTTTATCATTCCATATTTCCTCAAAATAGTCCATTATAGACCATTATATGTGTTAAGTTAGAAATATTTCCATAAAATGGGTTTTTACATGTTTTTAGGTCATTTTAACCCTCAATGTTTTTTAAACCCTAGTAAATAAGTTTTTACCTTAACCGTGGTAATTAATTTATATTGATTTTACTATTAACAATAATAAGTAAATAAGATGAACTTATTTGATAATATAAATAATTAATATTAAAAATATGTAATATTTTTTTCTAAATTAAATTCATAGAAGTTTCATAATCCAATTTAAAATTATACCCATAGACGCGACAAAAAGTGGGTTTCCAAAAGGAAATTTCCCATACAGATATAAGGTTTTAATATCAAAAGTCAACATGAGATTGATTCCAATGAACTAAATTAGTTTAATAGTAATATAATTTAACTAATTTTAATTTAAAAAATATTTAAAATATAATTTAAACATGTAAATTATTTAAATGAAAAGGTATTTTTCAATAAAAACACTTTTTTTACTATTCATCATAAAATAAAACATTTTAGAAAGATTAAAAAAATGCTAAGAAAATTTTTATTTGATGAACTAAGAATTAATTTAATTTTATAAAATAATATTTATATTAGGGTTAAAATTTTATTTCATATTATGTGCGCAAAGTAACATTAAACGATCTTTTAAAAAAATACAGTTTTTTAGAAAACGTTTCTTTTTCTTTTAAATGATTCTTATTTTAGTTCTAATCAATATATAACCAAAATTTAAATAAATAAATTAGTCAGATTAATACCCTTAAAATTATTATATATGTTATAATGGTCATATTTTAAAAAATAATATTTTAATATATTATTTTGTTGCATTCAAATCAGGTGTTGTGTGCATCGAAAACTATCAAAGATATTGAATTTATTTAAAAATAAATACATCATAAATAATTATGGTATTAAATTCACATACAATATTTATATTTAAAATAGTATTCACTATGAAACCAAAATTTATTCTTTTAAAAAACATGGGTTGTTACAATAGATGAAGGAAAGGTGGTGGAACTCGCCTATAAAAGGAGAGAATCCATGGCCAAAGGAGTTGTTATCACTCGCATATTTCTTAAAAAGATATTTTTTTATAAAAAAACAAATATTTATCCAAAAATTTATTTAAGAATTGTGATAAAATCCATGATCTTATAATCTACACAAAAGGGGAGTTTTTTTCTCTTTTATAGCACAGTGAAAATGAACAAGCTATTGTTTGAGTAACTCACTCCAACTTTGCTATGTGAAGAAAGCTCGGTGAAACTTATCAGTTCCTTGATGAAGATCCATGTAACCGTTCCTATTTAAATAACACTAAAGGCACTACTGAAAAAATGGGCAATGGAAGCGCCACCTTTTATCAGCGCTAAGGAAAAAGAGCTGATAAACAAACCCTTTATGAGATCTAAAATTTTAGCGCTGATAAAGTCATTCTTTATCAGTTCTTTTTTCTTAGCTCTTATAAAGAGTACACTTTATAAGTGCTAAAAAGTGCTAATAAATAATTCCTTTATTAGTGATAAAAAATTGATGATAAAACCAAAGTCCCATATTTTATAAAATTAGGTGCATAATATCCTCTGTTTATCACACCCTCAAGCCCTCACAGTATTGTACCCCTGTGACAACTCCCCTCCCCGTAAGATCTTATCTTTGTTGGAGATCTGCTGCTAGCCCTAATCCTTCTCCTCCCCCCCAAACCCCTTCCATAGATCCTATTCCTCACAAACCCTACTTCCTCCTCTCTACTGGACTCCCCACAAACCCTAATTCTCTATTTATCAATGGTGGCGGCCCATCTCGTGCACCTCCCACTCGCGGTCACGCCTTCCCCTCCTAACGTAGCGTAGAAGGCTCCCTAACCGCTCGACACTTCTTCTCTCCCTCCATCGTGGGTTTGATCTACTCTAGGTAATTCTCCCACTTCTCCTTTTAGGTTTAATTTTTTGTGGATAGGTTTTGTGAGAGTAGTTTTCATTAGGGTGATGTTTGGATTCTTCCCCATGATCACCACCCTTGGATTAGATGCTAACTAACATAGAGTTCTAATAATCTATGTCACGAAATCACACATGTAGTGTATTCTTATACTTGGTTAGCAGATTATTTGAACTAAAGTATGATTTTTTATGATTCCCCATGTTTCTTTATGATGTTTGGAACTAGAAATTATTTTTCACCATGTGTCATTTGTATGAGGGTTTGATATTCTCATGAAACCCCAATCTAGGCCTTGTTATACATGAATATTCTATTAATGTCGAGTTTTTTTACTCATCCTTCTAGTGGGTGTATCTATACTGGGTAAAGTGGTCTTTTTGTAAACCCCTTCATGAAAAAAAGAGTTTTGATAGCACCCACCTCATTATTAATTGTTTACACTTTGTGGGTGTCATGATGTGTTGGTGATTGTGTTTATGGGGAAGGTTCTATTTATGATTGTGTTTATGGTGAAGGTTATACTTTGGTATGGGCCTCATGGGGGTTGTTATATAGGGAGGATAGATCGATGGATATGTAGATAAAATTGAGTAGGAATCGTCAATGAGGCTTGGACTTGGCTTTGGTTTGGGAAGGATCACTCTCATAGTGTTTTATTCAGTTTTATTCCTCCTCGGCTGTAGCTCTCTAGTCGTTTTCCATATACTTAGTGTCTATTCTTAGTTTTCTATAATTTATATAGGTTATTTTTGACAGTTACAAAAAAGTGTGTGACACCATTTATGAAAAATGATTTTGTATAAGTGTTTATAGGTTACATAGTTTTTGTTTGACATCACTTATTGAAAAGTGCTCACAACTGATCACAATTGATTGTGTATAAGGCTATGTTTGACTTCACTTGGGGTTCATCTTTAAAAAACATATTTATAATTGTTTAAAGTTCTTATCAATTATAATAAATGGTTTTGTATAATTTTTTCCATCTTTTTTGTTGGAAAGGAGATAATATAGCACATTTTTATATAGTTTTCTTTGGGAATTTAAGCGTCTACTTTGGGTTTAGATAGTGGTATTCACATGTGAGTAGTTGTATTTCGGTGGTTAATTATTTTTAGGATTGTGGGATGTTTCTTTAATTTGATAAATGATAAATTCCACACATCTTTCTTTTATGTCAAGGATAATTTAAGGGTGGTGTCAACTTAGTGAACCTATATGACCAGTTGTTCGTAGGTTCTAGTCTATAAGTTTTTTTATTGAAAATGGGCAGACACCATGCACTTTATTAGGTAGATAGTTATTCTTCCATGATACCTATTATGGATATCAATATTGTTATTTTGAATGGAGACTGCTCTAGTAAAGAACTACCCTTAGTGTGTCAGGCCAAGTGATTTTTGTTACGTACACCTACATTATAGAGAACCCGATTATGTGATGGGGGTGAATTTATTCTCAGGAGATCGTAAATGTCTTTCACTTGGTTGGATTGTATTTCAACTCTTTTTATTAAATCCAATGTTTCATGTTGATCAATTCATAGACTGACCTCTAGTGGTTTGGGGTAATTCAACATGTAAGACTAAGCTTTGGATGGCTATATTAGTGTTCTATGATTATGTCTATGGTTTGAGTTAATATCATAATATTTTAAGGTGGTGATATTCTAGGATGTAGGGTTAGTAGCACCCACCCACAGTAGGTGGGTGATGCAAGTATCATCTCATGAGGCACTATCATTCATAGGTACCTCAAGGATAGCCCATTACTCCAAGGAATTTAATATTATTGTGATGGGTATAGACATATCACATTGTATTTTCCTAACATTCATTCTACAGTTAGAGAGGCAGTCGATTTATAGCCTAATCAGAGGAAGGAACTGGAGAAAGGAGGTCTATACATCATTAAAGTGATGGAGGAGATCGGGGAGCAGCATGAGGTGGATGGAACGTTGGCTTGATTCTACTAATACTACCCCTAAGTAGACCACTCCTATATTGGGAAGTTAGTGGTTAGAATCTCAGATAGTTGTAGTCACTAGAGTATTTTTATCAGGAGGCTCTAGGAGTGTTTGGAGGTACGATCTTTGTTCGTTATAATTTTCTTGTAGTACTATTAGAAATAGGTATAAGAAACTATTTTTCCTAATTTTTTCAATTATTTTATAGGTATTTGGTAGGCTTTGTTAATCTGTATTTTTATAAGGAAGTTTTTATATTATACTATATTTGGAAGTCTTTTTTGTGTATTTGAATAAAAAATACTAATATTTGTGATTCAAATAGGATGGAGATGAATAAATATTGGATGGATTCTAATCGTTTGACAATAGATTATGAGAACAGAGTGAAAGAGTTTATCAAGTTTGCAAAGGATCACGCAAAGGATTCTTCTCAAATACTTTTTCTGTGTTTATGTTGTTGTTATTATAGACTAATTACTCCAGAGGAGTAGGAAGAACATTTGATATGTCATGGAATAGATCGGGGTTATAAATGTTGGAATAAATATGGAGAAAAAGTGAATGTAGCTACTGGCTGGGATAAAATTGTGTTTTATGGATCATCAGATATGAATACAAATATGGATAATAAAGAAGACCGTATGGAGGATGTGATTAAAAATGTCGATGAAGATGAAGATCGTATTGAGGAAATGATAAGGACAGTTGATGATGAACTCTGTGATTGCCCAAAATTGTCTGAGAAGCTAAAGAGTTGTGAAACAACGCCATTGTATGTTGGTTTCACTAAATATACAGCATTTTTCAGATATATTAAAGTTGAATAAATTGAAAGCAGGAAACAAATGGACTGATTTTAGTTTTAAGGGACTACTTTATCTCTTGAATTACATGCTCTCAGAGGATAATGATCTCCCAAACCAAACTTATGAAGCTAAACGAATGTTATGCTCGATGGGTATGATTTCTAAAAAAATACATGCCTTCCCAAGTGACTATATATTGTTTCGCAATGAGAAAAAATTACTTACAGAATGCCCAAAGTGTGGTGCTTCTCTATAAAAGAAAGATGAATCCAGTCCTACGAAAGTTTTATGGTACATTTCAATCATTCCATGGTTTCTGCGTCTATATGTAAGTGAAGAAACTGCAGGATGATTATCATGGCATGGAGATAAAAGAAATAAAGATGGTAAATTACGTCACCTGGCCGACTCTCCTAAATAGAAGATAATTGATCATGTGTATCCTGAATTTGGAAAAGAGATTAGAAACCTTCCTCTTGTATTATCTATAGATGGATTGAATCCTTTTGGTTTTTAAACCAACGCCCACAATACATGGCCTATTATGTTGGTAAATTATAAATTTCCACCCTGGTTATGCATGAAGCTGAAATTTATCATGTTATCTATGCTTATATTAGAACCAAAAACAACCAAGTAATGATATTGATGTTTATTTGTCTCCTTTTATCAAGGATTTGAAGTTATTATGGGATTCAGGTGTTATGTTGTATGATTCTTATAAAAGTGAATACTTCACATTAAGAGTGATGTTGTATTGGACGATAAATGATTTTCTTTCTTATAGAAATTTGTTAGGATATTTCATTAAAAGAACTCAAGGGTGTCCCTTGTACAAAGAAGATATAGAATCAATTAGGTTGAAACATTTATTGGAAATTATGTTTCTAGGACATTGTAGATTTCTACCTTTTCGGCATTAGTACCGATCTTGGACGACATCATTCAATGGAAGTTCAGAACAATGCACATCACCGTCTCCACTAATAGGTGATCAAATGTTTGAGGAATTAAAAGATGTGAACACTGTTTTTGGTAAACCATTTTCGAAAAACCTTACAAAAATCAGTTAGAAAAAGAGGATAGTTTTTTTAATTACCATACTGGGATTGTTTGTACGTCAGACATTTTTTTTATGTGATGCATGTGGAAAAAATGTATGTGATAGTGTTATCGAAACTTTTCTCAATTCCTTTGTCAAAATAAAGGATGGAATTAAGGTAAGGTTGGACATGGTTGACATGGGAATACGAGAAGATTTTTCTCCCGTGAAGGGTGAAAATTGAATGTTTCTTCCTCCAACTGCTTAGACTCATTCCAGGGAGGAGAGATATTAGTTTTTCAATTTCTTCAATGATGTAAAGGTTCTAGAGGGGTATTCATCGAATATCAAGAACATTGTTTCAATGAATGATTTGAAGTTAAAAGGTTTGAAATCACCTTATTTCCATGTTTTGATACAAGATTTAATTTCTATATCTTTACGTTGCATTTTTTCCAAGAATGTTCGTCATAAGTTAACCAAACTTTGTTTTTTTTTCAATGCTATATGTATCTAAGTTTTAGACATGGTGAAATTTCCAGCTATGGAAAGAAAAATTATCATCATATTATGTAAATTAGAAATGTTCTTCTCACCTACATTCTTTGATATGATGGTTCATTTGATGCTTCACTTGGTGAGAGAGATTCGACTTTGTGGTCATGTGCACTATATATGGATGTATCCCATTGAATGGTATATAAAGATTTTGAATGGGTATGTCAAAAATCGAAGTCATCCAGAGGTTTTTATGGTGGAGTGATATATTGTTGATGAAGCCATTGAATTCTGTACCGAATACCTATCTTATTGAAAAGAATTGGTCTCCCTAAATCTCATCACACTGAACGCATTGAGGGTGAGGGAATTTCTAGAAGAAATGTTGTAACAATCAAAATTACATATTGGGAGTAGGCCCACCTTTATGTTTTTCATAACAGTTGGGAGGTTCCTCCATATATTGAAACCCCCAAAGAAATTATTAGGCAGTTGAATCCATCAAGGGATAAAAATGGATATCAAATACAAATAATCACTAGTTTATTGGATGGTTTCCAAACCATATTTTTAAGGAGTTAGATAAAAATCCAAATTCAATTTCAGATTGACTTCGATGGCTAGTCGTCGGACCAATTGTGTATGTATTATCTTAAAATGGTTATGTAATTAATGGTTATAAATTCTATATAGATGAACAAGATGAAGATAGTACCATGAAAAATAGTGGAGTTACACTTGTGGCTAAAGCGATGCATGTTTCTGGTAATAAGGACAGAAATCCAATTTATGCAAATATGTCATACTTTGGCATTATCAAACAAATATGGAATATACAACATTCAAATTGATGATTTTTCAATGAAAATGGGTTGATAACAATAGTGGTGTTAAAATAGATGAATTTGGATTTGTTAAAGTTGATTTTAGTAAAGAAGGGTACAAAGAAGAACAGTTTATAATGGCATCGCAAGCGATACAGGTATTTTATGTTCCATATCCCACAAACCGAAAGTGGCTAATTGTTCTGTTATCATCCAAAACTACTGAAGGGTCCGATGAAAATTTAGTTGAGGGTCATCCTTTCAGTGGTACGTCGCAATAATTTCGCAGTGGTCCTAATTTAGATAATGTTTTATATATTAGAGGATTCCAGAATGAAGGGATTTGGATAATTTATAGAGGTGTAAAATCCCTTCAACCTTTGAAAAAATTAAAGAGGGTTCAATAAACAGGTTATATTTTGTTTTTAATATAGATATTGTTATCTCATGTTATTATCTTATCATTACTAAATTTATGTAATCTAAATTAACTATTCAACCAGTTTTGGAAATAATGACTTCTACACATTCTGGTGCTCCTAAACTCAAGGCTGAACAAGTATCTCAAGCTGTTGTTGCTGCTGCTGCTACTGCGGCTGCTCACAGTGCAGAGCAACAACATGTTTCTGAACCTATTGTTTCTCCTAGTGTTGAGGTCCAAAAACCATCAGCACATGGAGTTGCTATCATTTCGGATGAACGTATATATGATGTTAATATTGATGAAATGTTTGAGGATGATGGATCAACATTGCAGAAAACACAGGTGCGTCATAGTTTGATGGTGTTAGCCAAATTGATTAAGGCGAAAAGAAAAGGCATCAAATTTGATGTTGAATGGAATGAACAAGGCCAACATGTGAATCCCAACAAGGCTATGTTTAGTAGTTACATTGGAATTGTCACTCAAAAATGTGTGCCGATTGACATAGATTCATGGAACCATGTTGTGTCCGGGCTGAAGGCTGCGATCTGGGAAGAAATTATGGTAACATTATGATATTATTTCTTTAATTTACTAGAAAATTAAATAATGAAACAGTGTCTTACTCTTCTCAATCTCTTGTAGAGTACATTTATAGTAGATGATTCACACAAGAATAATGTATTATGGCTAGCAAGAAGGTGTCATCAAGGTTTTCACACTATTTTAACAAAATGTCACCTGAAAGATTCCAAAGGTAAAATAAACCCGCACCCACCCCTTTTCTATGCTCACATGATATCCCAAGAATCATGGAATGCCTTTATTGGTTGTCATGGGGATGAGAAGTTTCAAGTACATTGTGGCTAAAAATAAGTTGTTTGAGGATACGTGTATTTATCACTTTGATTTTCAATATTTTATTTATGAAATAGCAACTTTGTACTAAAAATAAGGAACGTTCATCAAAACCAACATACCCCTATCGTAAAGCAAGGATGGGGTATGCTTCACTAGAAAAGAAAATGATACATATTTTAAATTTATAGAAATATTGTTAGGTGCTAAGAAACAACATCATAATTATCTTTCTATATTTATATATAGATTGATGAGTCTAAAACCAAAGACACTTCCATCCCACATTATGGGCTATAGAAGGAGGCGCGTGTGAATAAGGAAGGGAAGCTAGTTTATGAAAACACCCAAAAGTTGTGGGAAATATGTGTAAGTATGACAAGATAAAAAGATTTGTTTTAAATTACAATTACATAAAAATAATTAGTTATTTTCCTATATCTGACAGTCACATGAATCAGCTACTATTGTAGAGGATGCAGAACTATTATTGATGGCTTTGAAGCAGTCAGAACAATATGGTTGTGTCAGAGGTTCAGGGTTTAGGGTGACACACCGAGTATATTATGAGAAGAAAAAACAAACAGATGCTAGAGATGAAAAAATGAAACAAATGAGCGAATGATTGGAAACTCTTGAAGAATGATTTCAATGGCAGGGAGAGTTACTAGAAACTTTTATGGGTGGGAAGAAAGGAGAAGACACAACTTAGGAACAACTAGCACGTGAAGATCCCACCCCACCCCCCACATGCTTTGAGGCGATCCATTTCCCTCAATGAACTGTCTTATCCATGGTAATCAATATTCTAATAATTATTCCCATGAAATGTGAATCAGAAAAACACTGATACTTTTTCTATTCTAATATTATATAGGGTGATAATGACTATTATTTATATCTGTCAACACCCACCTATCACCTTGTAGCAAGGGCTATGATGTTCAACATCCCAGAGGACAAGCAGCATAACAGACCACTTCTAAAAGATCATCTGAAAGTGATGATTAATGTAGCTCATGATCCAAATGTAGAGCTACCTATTCCACTTGATGACAATGATATTAATACGATCGAAAAGGCTATTGGTACATTCATTTCATGGTCATCACAACTTTTAAGAGTACATGTGGACAAAGAGGTATTTATTTCCATTTTTTCAAGCTAAACCTTTAACAATTAATGAAATAGGGGTCTGAACCAATGAATGTTATTATAGATAGAGAAAGGGAAGAGGGTGAATAGAAACATCGGCTCAAAATCATCTAAAGGATCGACCAACCAATCCCAAAGAGCTACTGAAAGCACAATAACACCACATGTTCTCTATCCACATTTACTAGCATGGAAGACTCATGTGGATACGAAGCTAAGAGGTGGTAGTAGTCATATAGTGGTTTTTGAAAAGAATATATATAGAGAGGAAATTCAAGATTTTGTTGCTGATGAAAATTTAAATGAGATCCTTGAATACGGTTGGCTAGGCGTCATAGTTGTAAATTTATATATGAGGTATGTTTTCATGAATTGATTTTCTAAAATATGATATAATGTGAAAATTATGACTAAATGCATTTTATATTATTGACAGACATATATATGAAAAACAATTGAAGGAATTTTACCATGATCCAAAACTCAGACTCGTTATTCCCCATACCACATCAACACAACTAACGAAATTAGAGCCATCAAAAAAGGATTAAATAGTGAACGACTTGCTGAAAACATTTGAAAGAAAGATTATGGATGACAGACTCTTCCTAATACCAACCATGGAGGGGTAAAACTCTATGATTAAATAATATCAATTATATTTTCATTTATTTTATTAATTATTACTTTTTGTGTTTTTAGGAAACATTGGATGTTAATTGCGGTGAACTTGGATACTCCAAAGTTTTATTTTCTAGATTCAATGCAAGGATATCCAATAAACCAACCACACATGATGATGTTTTTGAATCTGTAAGACATTACATCCTACGTTTTAGGTCTAAAAATCAAGTAATATAATTTATATTACCTTTTACTGAGGATTATGTTATGATATGGCATTGTGTCATTATAGTCTAAAAAAGGAATGAGGACAAGGGCTAAGCATAAGGAGGCGATCAAGTACTGCATCTGAAAAAATATCAGGGTATATATAGAAAAATTCACTATCCAAACACATATGAACACAAGTTACTTATTCTCCTAATGATCAAATTTTTTGCAGTGTCCAAAACATAAAAACGATAATGATTTCGGTTATTATGTTTGTAAATTTATGAAAGATATCATTTTTCGTCAACAAACTAGCATTCCTAAAGAGGTATTTTCAAAACAACTACTATTTATTTTAAATTAGTTATTAATTATTTATTTATATATTTTGCAGCACTACTATGACTTTAAGAAAGCCTCATACTCATAAAAAAATATTGATTAGTTCAGAAATAAGTGGGCCTCATACCTGATGGAATATTGTACACAAATAGCATGAAGATCTGACTTGGGGATGTGTACAATTGGCGGTCATTTTTGAGAGGGGTAAAGGGGATCAAAAGATGAAACATTGTTGTATATAAATTTTTTTTGGAAAATTTAATTGTTATTAAATAAAACATCCTTTATCTAATGATTAATTTTCCCATTTTAATAGATGAAATGCACTAGCAACATTCAAGAATGATGAACCACTTTTCTTTGGGATTTGGATAAGAAAAAACAGAAAAATATCCAAAATACTTTCATATATGACCAAACACATTTATATTTTATTGATACATTAGAGGAACGATCCATGGGTCATTTGTGACATGTACGAGTCAACCCCACCTCAATCTGAGGCACGGTGTGGCCGGTATCACTCAAAGACTATCTTTGTTTAAAATGGACAGAATTTTAAGTGAAAACAACAACTAACATACAAAAATCTGACCAAATACATTCGTATTGTGTTGATACTTTAGGGGAATGATCCATGAGTAATTTTTGATGTGTAAGAGTCAACCTTGACTCAATCTGAGGCATGGTGTGGCCAGTATCACTCAAAGTGTCTCACTTTTGTTTAAAATGGACAGAATTTTAAGTGAAAACAACAACTAACATAAGGAAATCTGACCAAACGCATTCAGATTGTGTAGATACTTTAGGGGAACGATCCATGGGTCATTGTTGGTGAGTACGAGTCAACCCCACATCAATCTGAGGCACGGTATGGCTGGTATCACTCCAAGTGTCTCTCTTTTGATTAAAATGGATAGAATTTTATGTGAAAACAAGAACTGACGTAGGGAAATCCAACTAAACACATTCAGATTTTGTTTATACTTTAGGGGAAATATCCATGAGTCATTTTTGATGTTTATGAGTCAACCCAACCTTATTCAGAGGCACGGTGTGGCTGGTATCACACAAAGTGTCTCTCTTTTGTTTAAAATGGACATAATTTTAAGTGAAAACAACAACTGATGTATGGAAATATGACCAAACGCATTGGTATTGTGTTGATAATTTAGGGAAACGATCTATGGGTAATTTTTGATATGTAAGAGTCAACCCTGCCTCAATATAAGGCATGATGTGGCCGGTATCACTCAAAGTGTCTCTCTTTTGTTTGAAACGGAAAGAATTTTAAGTGAAAACAACAACTGACATACCGAAATCTGACCAAAAGCATTCAGATCGTGTTGATACTTTTTTGGAATGATCCATGGGTTATTTGTGATGTTTACAAGTCAACCCCACCTCAATACGAGGCACGGTGTGGCCAGTATCACTCAAATTGTCTCACATTTATTAAAAACAGACAGAATTTTAAGTGAAAACAACAACTGACATTCAGAAATCTGACTAGACACATTCAGATTGTGTTGATACATTAGTGGAAATATACATGGGACATTTGTGATGTGTAAGAGTCAACCCCACCTCAATCTGAGGCATGGTGTGGCTGGTATCACTCAAAGTGTCTCTCTTTTGTTTAAAATGGACAGAATTTTAAGTGAAAACAACAAATGATATACGAAAATCCGAACAAACGCATTCTAATTGGTGTTCATACTTTAAGAGAATGATCCATGGGTAAATTTTTCTGTGAATGATTCAAACTCGCCTCAATCCAAGGCATGGTGTGGCCGGTATCACTCAAAGTCTTTCTTTTGTTTAAAAAGGATATAATTTTAAGTGAAAACAACAACTAACATATGGAAATCCAACCAAACGCATTCAGATTGTATTTATACTTTAAGGTAACTATCCATGGTTCGTTTTGGATGTGTACGATTAAACCTTGCCTCAATATGAGGCACAGTTTGGCCGATATCACTCAAAGTGTCTCTCTTTTGTTTAAAATGGACATAATTTTAAGTGAAAACAACAACTGACATATGGAAATCCAACCAAACGCATTCGGATTGTGTTGATACTTTAGGGGAGCGATCCATGGTTCATTTTTGATGTGTACGGATCAACCCCCACCTCAATCTATGGCACGGTGTGGCCGTTATCACTCAAACTGTCTCTCTTTTGATTAAAATGGACACCCCCACCCCATAGACGCCCCCAACCACCTGAACACCCCCACCCCCTGGACGTCCCCCCACCCCTTTAGACACCACCCCACCACCTGGACACCCCCGCCCCAACCCCCTAGACAACCCTACCCCCATGGAAAGCCACCCCAAACCCCCTGGACACCACCCCACCCCCCTTGGACAGCCCCACCAACCCCCTTGACCCCCCACCCCCCATAGACACCACCACATCCTCTGGACAACCCCACCCCTCTGGACACCCCCACCCCTTGGAAAGCCCCCCAACCCCCTGGACACCACCCCAACCCTTGGACACCCCCCCCCCCAGACACCACCCCACCCCCTGGACACCCCCACCCCTTGGAAATCCCCCCCAACCCCTTGGACACCACCCCACCCCCATGGACACCCCCACCCCTAGGACACCCCCACCCCCTGGACACCCACCAACCCCCTAGACGGCACCCCCACCCCTCCTAAACACCACCCAACCACCTAGACACCCCACACCCACCTAGACATCCCCCACCCCCTTTGACAGCCACCCCTACCCCCCGGGACACCACCCCACCCACCTTGGATAGTCACACCCCACCCCCCAGACACCACCCCACCCCCTGGACACCCCCCACCAATCTGGACACCCCACCCCCTAGAAATCCCCCCAATCCCCTAGACACCACCCCACCTCCCTGGACACCCCCATGGACATCCCCCCCCCCACCTTGGTCAGCCCCCCCCCACCCCCACCCCCACACCCCCCTAGACACCCCCACCCCTTGTACACCCACCAACCCCCTGGATGACACCCCCACCCCTTCTAGAAACCACCCCAACACCCTTGGAAACCCCCACAAACCCCCTAGACCACCCCCACCCCCTGGAAACCACCCCACCCCATGGACACCCCACCCTCTGGAAAGCCCCCCCCCCCCAACACCCTGGACACCATCCCACCCCCCCTGGACACCCCCATGGACGCCCCCACCCCCTTGTACACCCTACCATCCCCCTGGATGGCCCCCACCCCTTGGATGACCCCCCCCCCCCCCCACCACCACCACTCCTCAACACCACCCCACCACCTGGACACCCCCCCCCAACCCCTAAACAACCCCACCCCCATGGATAGCCCCCACCACCCCCCGGACACCACCCCACCCCCCTTGAACAGCCTTATACCCCCGGACACCCCACCCCCCTTGAACAGCCTTATACCCCCGGACACCCCACCCCTCGGACACCCCCACCCCCCTGGACAACCCCTACCTCCCTTGGACAGCCACCCCAAACCCCTGAATAGCCCCCCTAACCCCTTTAATTCTGAATTTAATTCTCTATGTATTTAAATAATTTGTGAATTATGTGTTAACGGTGTATGGGTATACTTGATGAAATTACTGTATGAATTATGTGTCAATTTTGTATGGGTATACTTGTTGATATGATGATTTTTTGTAGGTCTTGTTTGGGTGTGCTGCTGTAGATTTTTATATTACAGTAGGCAGGTCATTTATCAGTGCTTTTTTAGCAATGATAAAGGTATCCATTATCAGCGCCTTTTAAGCGCTGATAATGGTATCCTTTATCAGTGATTTTTTAGCGCTGGTAAAATATACCTTTAATAGTGATAAAAAGTGGTGATAAAGGTGACCCCTATCAGTGCTGAGCTTTATAGTTCTTTTTTAGCGCTTTTAGAGCCCGTTTTGAGTGCTGATAAAGCCCATTTTTGTAGTAGTGTGGTATTTTTTAAGGATAGTTCCACAAGACTTACATAGATTTCATTTAAGAATATGAAGTGTATATATAAAATTTCCTACAATAAATAAGATCTTAAGAACACAATGTATTTCATAAATCACAATATTGGGCACAATATAGGAGAGTTTACAATGTGTATGAAGAAATTTCCCAATATAACAAGCACCTATTTGGTTTTTCATTTATTAAAGTGAAAGAATAATGAAGAAGATCGAATTAATCATTTCATGAACATGTGAATTATCATTCACATGTGAATGTATAAAAATTTTATATACCTAATATAGGAGGAAATAAACTTTATGAAAAGAAAACATAAAATAATAACAGAGAATATATATGTCCTAGGGTTTGAGAATACTCGTTCATTATGTTGAAAATTCATGAAGATTGAAAAATTAACATGTTATATTATTTGTATTAATAGTCTATAAGGAACATGATAATGAAGTTGGGAAGAATTTCAAAAGACACCATATCCAAATTGTTATTGTATTAAGATTGTGTAAAATCATTCTTTCATGAATTAATATTGAATGTGTGGTTTGATTCAGATGAATAAATATCTTTTTCACAAATAATAACAAAGTAGAATATATACTATATTCTATTTTAATATTTTATCAAATAATAATAAATTATTATGGTTATTCTAAGATGAGCTTTCATTGTTTCAATAATCACAAAATAGATTTGTGATTCAAGCAAGAGAAGAAGATAGATCTATAAATATCTGTTTGAATGGGAAGAAGAATAATAATAAGTGAAATTTCAGTTTTCTATTATTAAGAAGAAGAAGAACAATTTCTAGTCTATTTTTTTCAAGTAACAACAATAATTATTATTATTTGGAAGAAAAAATCAGTACTTTGACATCCAACATAAGTCTAATTTGGTGGAAAACTTTATTAGTGTTATAAATAACCTTACAAAAAAAGTTGATGGATATCTTTAGAGATAGTATAAATAACTAGTAATATTGTAAAGTTGGATGAGTTTTTTTCCTTACCAGGAAGAGGATTGTTACCCTCCCCTTCTAAAGTGTAGGGACTCACACTTGGATAAAACAATTACTTTATCCAAACAACTGTAACTAGTGCCTCATTATAGTAGATAATCAATGTAGTGCTCATCACCATACATGGAAATTAATAACTTCTCTAATTGATAAATAACATTATAAAAATATCATGTGACATATTTTACCTACTATCATATAATTTTATATGATAAGAAAAGTTAATATGAGATTCACAATCCTAACAGGTCTAAGAGATAAAGTGATAAAAATTTATAAAAGATGAAAAATTTACAAACACTAGTTCACCCCCCCCCCATCATAGTGTTGAGTATATCCCAAAGTGGTACTCACACTCCACAACATCTATAGTTAATCATTACCTCCCTCAATGCACCAATATAATAGTTACTGAAATCATTTTTCCAATATTTTTAATGTTTTCAAATTTGGTCATGGCTACATATGTATGATGACATATTAACCATATATAACTTTATTTCATTATTTTTTACTGTATTTTACAATTTTTATGAAAAAATACAAAATTACACCATTTATCTAATTTTTAAATATATAATCCATTTTCTCAATTTAATCTTTTCATTCTATAAAATTTTTCTTTTAAGTAAACACTTGTGAAAACAGTAATTGTGTGATAGATGTTTTTCAAAATAGTTACATTATTATTCCAATGGTCAAATTACTTTTATAATAACTACCATATCGAAATATGATATCAATTTTATACTAATAATCATAAAAATATGATAAATTATTTTACAAATTAAAATAATACATAATTTAGATTATATTAATATAGTCAAACATATGTTATATAACCTTTAAAGAAATGTTTTAAATTATCAAAACATACACATAAAATTTTGTATTACTTTAAAAATCATTTTAACATTAAACCAAATGTTATTTAATGTAAAAAATGACTAATAAAATATACCTTTACTATAAAAAAATATCTATCCATTTATTTTACCATATATTGCATAAGAAATTTCATATAACATTAAATATTTATATAATAAGTTAATGTGTTTATTTATATCACTGTTAAAAAATGTACAATAATATGCTAAAAGTTATATTCTATTGAAAAAATTCATTTTAAAGGGACTATATAAAATTTAAACTTTAAATATATGAAATTTGGTTTTCAATGAATCGTGAATTTGGTAAAGTTATTTTATAAAACCATTTTAGGAAATTATTATTATTTTGAATATATGTAGATATTTATTTATTTTCATTATGATACATATATTTATAGAACTTATTTATTAATAATAAATATAATATTACCAATGGATATATATACTCACTAAAATTGTTTTGAAAACACATAAATATGATAACAAATGAAATACAAAATCATTTTTTTGGAGGAAATATATTATCGTACCATTAAATGAATTTATTAATATCATTTATTGATTTATATAATTTATAATGATTAATAAATACATATATATAAAGGTTTCACTAAATTATTATATAATTTTAATTTTAATTAACTATATACCCATAAGTCATTTAAAATATATAAATTCTGTTTACCCATATATTTTCTTTCTTACAAAGTTTAATTAATATTTCGCATATATTTATTACATGAATTAATATTTTATTCTTATGTACCAAAGTTATTATAGGTATAATTTTTACTTAATACTATGTGCTAATATATATTACTTATCTTAAAATATTCAATTATGTACCTATAAAATTCATTTAAATTCCACATCTTTATTTCAATTATAAAATTAAAATAAAATTATTCCTAATACACTTATAAATTAAAGGGAAAAAATAATGTTAAAATGTATATTGAAAATTTTTAGGATGTTACATCCCCTAAATAAATTTCAACCTTGGAATTTTCTCATTATTGAAAAACTTATAAGAGTATCATTAAAATATTATGACTTTAGTTATAATTCATATTGGGAAAAAACCTATGAATTTGGTGAAAGGATAAGTAATTTATTATTTCTCCAAAAATAAGAATACATTTAGATTTATTCTAAACTATACATTTCAAATATCCCTAATTAATGGTTATTAATTCCCATGTATAGATATTAGTTATCACATGAAGTTCATAATCCTCATTGCATCAATATAGTTTTATGAAATGTGAAGTTCCCATCTGAAGAAGTTTTATTTATTATCAATAAAGGATTAATAATTAAAATAAAAGTGTGGTGAGTAACTAAAAGTGCTGAAATAATAAATGGAAAAGGGTATTTATGGCTACATCTTGAAAAAAGCACTTGGAAAATTGAAAAATATATTCAAGACAAATAATTATATTGATTGTGATTATTGGTGTTCAGGTATTTAAGTAAAGGATGTGTTTTGGAAGTGATAGTGTCGACTAAAAACAAATTTCAAGGATTTTGAGGAGTTTTTGAATGGAAATATGAAAGGAATTAATTTAAGAGAAGAAAAATATCTTAATTATTGAATAAATCGTCTAAATGATGTTGAGTTTTAAAGCTTCATTGAACATGTAACAAAAATGTGTTAGATTATTATTATGATATTTTTTTATATATGTTTTGATCATTATGAATTCTATGAAGTTATCCCAATAGGTTCTAAGATTATTTTATGTGTTCCCTGATTTATTTGAAGAAATTATGGAATTATGGTTCTTGAGCTAGATTTTAGAAAAATTAGAAAAGTTATTTATCAAACATGTAAGAGATTTTGGTTAGAACATAAATGATTTCATCTATATATAAGATATTATATCTATCATGTAAGTAATTTCATCTAAGTATAATAGATTTTGGACATTATGTATGTAATTTAATCTATGCGTAATAGAATCTATCATGTTTAAGATATTTCATCTATATGGAAGTAATTTGGAAAGTGTGTAAGATATTTGACATTGGTAAGACATTTTGGATCTATGTATAAGTAATTTTAGGATACTATAAGATATTTTGACTGTTTTTAATATATTTCATCTATGAATATGGAAAATTAGTTATTAAAATAGACTTTTACACACATAAGAAGATATCTAAAATAAGATATTGTTCTTGAAAGATATATGTACATAGGATATTTTACTTTGAGAAATAATTATAATTTTTATAGTTTTATATTTTGAAGGGGAATAAAATTTTATTATTTCTCTATTTTATAATTCATGGATTCAAAATATTATGATTAATAAAATGATCATGATCCAAGATAAAAATTGCAGAAGATGAGTTCCATTCTGTAAGATGAATATTCCACATCACATATCGGTGTGGAAGAATTTTAAAGAATCTTTTGGAAGAATTTGAATCTGTGAACTTCATGAGAATTAAAATTTCATGATATTTTGGATCATATAAAGAAAGAAACATCTTGAGTATTTAGATAATTTAAGGGATACTTGACTAGGAATTCAAATGAGTTTGAAAGTGGAAAATAAAATTAGATTCTGTTAAACTATTTAAAATGTAGATCACAACTATTTAAAAAGTCTAAGGAGTTTCCAATCTAAAATTATGAAAAATAATATTATTCATAATGTTATTTTGTAAATATAAATTAGTATTAAAAATAATGATATGTTAAGGATAATTAAGAGATCTTGAAAATTTTCAGTGCAATAATTTTAAAAATTGAGAAGATTGATACATCCCTATATCAAAGAGAGAGGAGGAGATTAAATCCAAAAAAACATCCAATGTCAAAAAGGCCTCATGTGTTCCTGATTATTTGGAGTTTGAGGAGAATCATTTTTTCTGAAGGTATGGAGTTCCATGGATGTGGGAATTTCATGTTTTGAAGAATACCTTGACATGCAGACTTGAATCTTTACACAAGTAGAACTATTAATCCAGCTTGTTCATGGAGGAAGATCATTTTTCAAGAGGTATAAAGTCCATTATAAGATTTCATAGATATTTATTTTATTAGATACTAAATTATAGAGTGGATGTGTGAAGTTTTAAGAATCTATATGTGACTCTGGAACCATAACATAGTGGGACTCTAGGTTTATTAGACTAGGAAGGTTCGTGATTTTAACTACTTTTGTTAATTGTAGAAGAATATATAATTAGAGGGATTAACCAATCATGGTAAGAAGTATCAAAATTCCTATTATAACCAATCTAGGTTTCCTCTTAAAGATAAAAGAATTTTAGGAATATAGAGAATTAAAATTCTAAGAATAGATAAGGTTTTCCTATGTTCAATGGTAAGAACAACCATGTTTGTGAGAATATAAGGGTTTATTACCTTCTATCACTCATCCTAGAAGTAAGAGATTCTACCATATTTTATTTTACACCCATTACTAAATAATATAATATGATGCTCTCTAACAATGAAAATTTATAGGTTGATGGAAAATCAAAAAAATAATGTCTTTTTTATAAAAATGTGTATATAAAGGTAATAAGACTCCAAAATACTATGTAGATTTAGAAAAAGTTAGGAATCAGTTACGTGGGAAATATAAAAGTCAAGGGATATGAATTTAAATTATTGAGGAGTATATTTTATATTATAAAGATTGATAATGACAATATAATTGGATAATACGTTACAGTGGTTGATGAGATTATAAGTAATATATGGATGTTGGGTGAGAGGTTTGATGATTACACCATTGTAAAAAAATTGATGAGGAGTTTTTCATACTAGTGTGATATAAAAGTATCATCTCTATAAGTTATAAAAGACTTGATAGTTGAGAGGTTATATAATATTCTCATTCCAAGTGAGATGATAAATGCGCTAGAATTTAAGAAGAAATAAAAAAGGATGAGATATATTTTTACACCATGACAAATGGATAAGTTAAGGAAGAGGGAACAATTGAAGAAAGTAATTCAGAAGATTATTTTCATGAAGACTTCAAAAAAAATAACTTTTCTTAAAAAGGTTCATGAAGGTAAATTGTAAAGTAAAGAGAAATTAACCACCAAGATAATGAAATTGTATTGAAATTGGTAATTTTTTCAAGGATTTCACAGGGAATAAGGTTGAAGAGTATAAATCAGATCAGGAGGATGATAAGTCTCGAAATTTGAAAAAGGGTTAAATAAGAAATAATTTTATATGCAAGAAAATGAGTTTAATTGCAAAAAAATAAAAAATTTGACTCATGGTGTAGTAAATTAGATGATAAATTAAATTTATTTACTCATATTGAGATGGTTTTTGATTCATCAACCTGTGATAACGATCAAGAAGAAAATATAGAAATTGAATGGAAACTAAAAGGTGAGTTGTAAGCTTCTCTTGAATATATTACATAGTTCAATAATGAAAATAGGAATTTATAAAAATAAAATAAAAGGATATATTCAAAAAAAAATAGAGTATGATTGAAAATAAACAAATTTTCTGATGAAATTAAGAAGAATATATTTAAGGTGGATTAACTTGAGACGATAGTAATAGGTCTTGAATAGGGTTTGGTTACAAGGGAAAAAGAACTTGCTGATACACAATACATATGTATTAATTCCCAAAATGGGTTGAAAAATATTAAAAGATACCTTTAAAAGGTTTTTTATATTAATGGAGAATATACTTAAGCTAGTGAAATGAGGTTTTCAAATATGAAATAAAAATATAAACTTAAAATTTCCCAAGTTTAATATGTTACTTCTAACAGTTAATATGATAAATGGATGGTAGAACCAATTTGGACTAACAATACAATTAAGAGGCATGCTTCCACTTCAAAATAAAAGAACATTGTGCCTAAATGAGTCCGTATACCCCTAGTTAAATAAAGTCTTGGTTTATAGTAGGATAACAAGAACATCATTTTTGATAGATTTATAATCTGTTGGAAATATTTAAATTTCAAGGGTTATGTTGTTTTTGTAGAAGTTATAGATATAAATCCTATTATTTTTTTTAATATTTCATTTCTAAGAAGGTGTTATGAGCCAATTAGGAGCTTTGGTTAGAATATTAGAATAAATTCTCAAAGAATTCAAATTTTTACTATACCTACAACAAATATATTTGTAACATCCCAGTTAATCATACACTCTTTTTTATGTTTGTGGTTTTGTTTGTCATTTTTGAAATTTTCAAGGACTTCCTGGGAGTATTTTTTAGGATATTTGGTTGGGTTATTTTTGTAGGAAAATTTCACATCATGAGGTTGATTTATTAAGTGAATCCATCACTCAATATAAACCATGAAATGGGTTCATTATGTAAAAATAATTCAGGACATGAATGAGATTAATATTTTGAATTAGTTGATCATGATTATTTAACCTAGGTAGTTAATATTTTTATATACATGGAACTCAAGGGATTCTTTCCATGAATATGGGATTTAGGATGTGAAACATTCTTATATAGTAGGCTTTCATGCAGATTAATCTTGAATCCTAATTCATTCATTGTATATCCACCTCCCTCAAACCCTAGGGATACTCCAAGAAATTTTGGGTGATTCTATTCCTTCTGGACCACCCTGTTTGGTGTGTTGATATCCAGTTTTTTTGGTTGCTATTAATTTATAAATCATTTAATTTTATCTTATGTTTCTTTGGTGATCTTCTGTTTTGGTGGTGGTTTTGGTATATATTTGTGGGATTGTGGATCATGTGATGTTTATCCTACATCCCCTTCAAGATCTATTATGTGATCAACTTTTGAAGGTCAATCCTTATGTTGGTTGCAGTGTAGTGCATGGGTTTCTTGGGGTATGTGTTGGTCTAACCTCTCCACTAAATCTTTTTTTATTGTATTTTATTCTAAGAGGTAAGAATCATTATTATGGTCTCTATTTATTATTTCACCATTAATTTCATTTTTTGGATCCTATTTTAGGTGGTATGTGATGCAAGTAGAAGGTATGTGGTTTCATTTTTATCCTACATTAGATGAACTTTAATTTATATTTGTTTCATAATTTTTTTCTAAATAATTTTCATGATACTAGAATGATTTATTTTTGTGTGTAAATTATTTTTTGAGAAAATATGGTTTTACCATAATTTTGGTAAAAGAATTGTGATTTTTAAAGCATTGTGAAATGGATTTTGAAATGGGTTTTCAAACAAGGTTTTGATGGGAAAGTGTTTTTGAGTTTGTATGGTAAAATATATAATCCCTATGAAATGATTTGAAATATACACATAGGGGGCTTGGTTACTTAGTTGGAAGATATGGAAGTAGGTTTCACCCTTTGATATTTAAGGGGGTTCACTTTCTCGGGTGTTCTTTTATTCCTAGATCGAGATAAATTTGTCTCTAGGGAATGATTGACATATTGGTAGGGTTCACTTTCTATTGTGTTCCATTATTCCCTTAACCTTGATACATGGGTTATAATTACTTGTCATGTTAACTATTCATATTTGATCTATGAGTGTCTCAGTCAACCTAACCATGAGTTATACTTAGAGTGTTTACCACTGTTCTTTGGATTTGTATTGATTTGGATCTCATATAAATATTTTGATAAATGTAACTAGTTTGTGTAAATTATGCATCGAAACTATTTAACATAGATTTATTTTGGAACTTTTAAAAAAGGGGAACTATATACCATGATTTTATGTTAACCTATTTTGTGACTTATCATGCCTTATTCTCCATAAATTGAGATTTTTGAGATTTATTTACAGATAATTAAGATGGAACACCTGGGTGGAATCCTATTGAGCCTCTTTATCATACATCACTTTGGTAGTATGTGGACCTTGTTGGTACTTTTTTATAGGAAAATGAAACACACTTAAGTGATGTGGTGCGGTTTATATCATATGGGTATGGTTAGATGGTGGTGAGATTATGGGACATTTACCACATATCATAGAGTAGTGGTTTTCATATTTTGGTTGTATTTTTTTTATTGTAATTATACCTTATAATTTTATCTTCATGCTCATGAGTTGTATTATTATATCTATTTTCTTTGGTTATGGAATATATTTATTCTATTTTTCCTTTCATTGTTTATTTTTGTTGTGTATATGTTCCATGTATCTTTTTTTAGGATGAGTGGTTGTTTCTGATTCTTTCGTTAGGGATAACCCACATATCAACATACAATGTGCACACTGGATTTTTGTTCCCTTATATTCCCACTTTATAAAGGTGGGAGTCTTTCATCATTTTTAATGGTGATGTCTAATACTTGAATAAAATGGAATGAGGGGGTGTCAATTTCTACTTCCATGGATTCCTCCTTGGAGTTAGTTTACTAGTCTAGGTCTCCCTCATAGATTAATTCATGTTCATGGAACTCTTTCAAGTTTCCATCTCTTTGTAGACATTGGTTAATTACACGTCTTGTGTCTGGTAGGTAAGTAGCCTTTAGTCAAGGGAATAGTCACGTTGGGAATCTCTGAGCATGTCTTGATGTTGTTAAGTCAATAAGGTTTTCCTTATGATTTTTTCATTCCTTCATGTTTGGGGAGATTGTTAAGTCAATAAGGTTTCCTTATGACTTTACCATTCCTTCTTGTTTTGAAAATCACAAACACCTTATCTCAAGGTAAATTTCATTTTACCCAGTTTTTCTTTCATAAGGAAAAATTATCCTTACCATGTTTCCATTGTTCATATCATAATTTTTCTAAATATACAAAACCTCATAATCCTATAATTACCTAGATATGAAGGATTATTTTTTAGGATCCGAATACTCAGAATTCTGGTTATGAACTCTTCTGAGTCCTAACTTCGAGTACTCTGAATTCAGACTTCGAACTCTTCTGAGTTCTGAATCTGAGTTCTCTAAATTCAGACTTCAAACTCTTCTGAGTTTTGACTATGAGTTCTCTGAATTCAGACTCCGAACTCTTATGAGTCCTGAATCTATATTCTGTATATGAATTCTTATGAATTCAGACTCCAAACTCTTCTGAGTTCTGACTCATAATTCTCTGAATTCAGACTCCGAACTCTTATGAGTTCTGACTCTGAGTTCTCTGAATTCAGACTCTGAACTCTTACGAGTCCTGAATCCAAATTATATATACGAATTATTATGAATTCAGACTCCAAATTCTGAATAAAAATTATTATGAATTCAAACTCCGAATTCTGAATATGAATTCTTATGAATTTAGACTCCGAATTCTGAATACAAATTCTTATGAATTCGAATTCTTATGAATTCAGACTCTGAATTCTGATTACAAACTCTTATGAATTATGACTATGAATTCTTGTTACTAATTCTTCTAATTTCAGACACCGAATTCAGTTTACTAATTCCTATGAGTTATGACTCTGAATTCCCTAATAAACAGAATCTGAATATTCTGTAATATAGACTCCGAATATTTTTACTTAGACTCCGAACTTTTATTTTTCTTAGACTCTAAAAAATTGGTTTTTATTAAGCAACTATATTTTTTATATTCCTTGATATAGTTATGAAACGATGTTGTACATTCTATTTCTAACTAACGGTTGTTTGAGTGACACGTGTATAGGTCCCTCTGAAATTCAAGGAAAAATATTACTGTTGGAGGAGGGAGCTAACCGTTGGAGCTATGCCTATAAATAGGAGCTCATTTGAAAGAGCTCAGAACTTTTAGACAGCTTTTGATCTGAAGTGATTTTGAGAGAGAGATACTCTCATGCTTAGTGCGTACTGAACTTCTTGTTCCGATTTTCTTTCTGTGACTCCGATTGTTGCTGTGTATAATCGAGGGTTTCTGGGGATAGGAAGACAGAGGTTCCGACTACCTTGACGTTGAGGGCTTCCTTGCTGAGGAAGACAGAGGTGCTGACTACCTTGAAGTTGAGGGCTTGCAAGGATAGCAATCCAGACTTCGATCTTCATATCTAGGGCTTACCCTGGTGTGGGTAAGATAAACTTTCTTGAAAGTATAAATCAAGGGACATTTATCCAAGGTTGTTGGATACCATTCTCTTTGGGTTAAAATACGTATTACTTATTACTTGGTTTGTTACAAGTTTTCCACTACATTTTTTTTTGTTGAGGAAAGTATAACTATCTTATACTTCATTATACTTGTACACTGATTTAGTAATATTCTATACGCTTTAAGGTAGAATCTTTATCTTTGTAAACTTACATTAAGTTTCATTCTCCGGAACCATATTTCCGGATTCACTTTTTCAGAATCATATTTCCAGAATCTTGCAAGTATGTGGAACTAGATATTTTGTGAATTACCTTGTTTAACCTTGTTAAACATAACCATATTTAAAAGTTCCAAAGGAACTTTTAAAGTGTACAATTCACCCCCCCCCCCTCTTGTATATTGAGCATCAGTAGATACTACTTACAATATCTATATTATTTTGATCCTACATTTGGTAATATAGAGTATATGATACTCCACATACCATCTCAATAATTGGTATCAGAGGAGGTATCTGAAATACTTATATCCACATATAATTTTTCTTTTCTCAATTTTTCATTGTTCTATATTTTCCAAGCTTAGGAATATTTTCCTTGAATCTGAACTTTTTCTATTAACAAGTTTTTGTGGAAAGATTTTTCTTTAAGTTGGAAGGAATCAATGTTGGTTCCATAGACAATCTAAATCCAACCAGACCACGTATTTTTTATGGGAATGATTTTGAATATTGGAGAGATTTTATGAAGACTTTCATTATCAATACTGGAGTGGATAATTTTTTTATGCTTACTAGAGGATATAAAATCCCTAACAAGGAAGTTAGTACTTTCAAAAATCAAGAAAGGAATGAATATCAACTGAATTATAAAGTATGAAATACATTTATTTGTTATATGACTAGAAATATATATAGAAAAATTTCATCTTGTGAAGTAGAAAATTGTATCTATAAGAAACTTGAAGTTACACACTTTGGAACTTCAAAAGTCATTGAAACTAAAACAGCCATGCTCAGAGCTGAATATCATGGTTTTTTCTTTCCTTATGGAGAACCCATATGTACGGTGCAACAAATATTCCTAACTATTGTTAATAGTTTACAATCTATGGGCGAGAAAGGATTAGATGATGAAGATCTTGTTGATAATATCATAGACATCATGCCCAATGAGTGGGAATCCAAGAGAACAGCTATTGATGAGAACAGAAAGGTTAATAAGATTTATCTTGATGAACTTTTTGGAACTCTTCTTCAACATGAGACTAGAATGAAGAGATATGCTGACAACATTAAGAAAAAGAATGGGAATGGCAGTGTTTCTTTTACTACAACTTCAAATCATATGAAAGGGAATACTTCAGAGAGAGTTACTAGATCCAAATCTAAGAAAATTGTTATTCAATCCAAATATAGTGGAAATGAATCTTCATAAAATGAGTTAGCAAATCTTTCTCAAAGTATGAACAAGATTGTTGGACAAGAGAACATTCAATCCCGATATAAGAAGAAAGAACGGAATGGTAAGAAAGATTCATAAGTTACTTGTTACGAATTCAAGAGATCTGAACACATCAGGCCTAATTGTCCTATACTTAAAAGAAAAGAAAGAATGAAAAATCATTATAAGAGAAACTGAAAGAAGTACTACAAAGCTAAATCTAAGAAATTATTGAAAGATAATGACACCTGGAGTGCCAGTGGTGGTGATTCCTCAGATGAATCATCAGATTAATAATCTTCTGGATAAAAGAATATTAGTCTAATAGCCAGAATACCTATTAACAATCATTGCTTATTGGCTAAGGTACACAATGATGAATTAATGACCAATGTTTCTTTAAATGAAAATTATAGTAATGATAAATATTATGAATCTTCAGAAGAAAAATATTCTTCTGATGAAGATAATACTTTACCTACCTATGAAGAAGTTTCTAGGTTTGTTAAACTCCTTAATATTGAGAATTCAAAACTCATGAAAAAGCTTGATAAGGAAAATTCTAGAAATACTATTCTTACTATGTAAATATCAGATCATTCTAAAGATCTTTATTAGAAAATTTTTTATTTTGAAAGTATTTCAAAAAAAAATTGACGAAGTAAATTCTGAGAATAATAACTTTCCAAGGATCTAGAAAACGTAATTTCTAAGAAAAATGTTTTCAAGCCTAACTCTAGTTCAAGATCAAATGTTTTGGAAGACAATAACTTAGTTATCAAACTGAAATCCGAAATTTTTTCCTTGAGGAAGTGTTTGTCAAACATTACCTTAGGTAAGGAAAATTTTGATAAGATGTATTCTCAAATATAACCTCTAAGAAATAGTTCTGGTTTTGGTTATACTAGTTATAAACCAGTTTTTAGTAACAATTATTTTGTTCCTCAAAGTGCTCCATTCTGTACTAAGTGTCAGTGTGATGGACATTGGGCAAAAAATTATACTTTAAACAAAACTCAGTCTTTAGGATTTCATAAAGCCTATTTTTCTAAGAAAATGTGGGAGCATATAATTTTGCTTTCTGAATTTTCCGGTTCCAAGAAATTTTGGGTTCTGAAAGTCTAACTCTTTTGTTTTCAAGAAAATAGAGAAGGTACCAATAGAAATACTTAGTACATGGATAGTGTATGTTCCCGTCATATGACTGGTAACAAAAACTACTTTGAAAATATTATCAAGACGAAAGGAGGGAAATTAACTCTCAGAGATAATTCTCAGGGAGAAATTATTGGTATAGGTAACATCATTATTCTTGGAAGAACTTTGATTTCAAATTTTTTATTTGTTAAGGGTCTTAAGCATAACCTCATTAGCGTACGCCAATTATGTAATGAAGGTTACCTTGTAAATTTTGGGAATGAAAAGTGCTTAATACACAATTCCAAGGAAGAGTATATTATTTATTCCCATAGGCAAGGGAATTTATACACACTAAACATAGAAGACCTTAGGTGCCAAGACTTACCATGCCTTAGTGCAATGGAAGATCATTCTTGGTTGTGGCATAGAAGGTTAGCACACTGTAACATTAAGAACCTATGAATAATTTCTAATAAAAGATTAGTTAAGGATCTATTGGAGCTTAGATTTGATTCTTCAAAAGTTTGTGATCATTGTCAATATGGAAAGCAACATAAATCTAGTTTTAAATCAGTAGGTGAAGTCTCAACTACTAATTCATTACAGTTAGTGCATATGGATCTTTTTCGCCCAACACAAACTAGAAGAATTGGAGGCAAGTATTATGTATTTGTCTTGGTTGATGGTTACAGTACATTTACGTGGGTCTATTTTCTAGCAAAAAAGTCTGAAGCTTTTTCTTATTTCAAAAGTTTTGGATCCCAAGTTAAAAATGAGAAAAACCTTCCTTTGATAACTATTCATAGTGATCATGGAGGAGAATTTCAAAATTCTGATTTTGAAACTTTTTATAGTAGAAAAGGAATTACTCATAACTTCTCATCACCCAGAACGCCTCAACACAATGGTTTTGTTGAAATAAGAAATAGAATTATTCAAGAGATAACTAGAACCATGTTGAGTTATTATTCTATAGCCAAACACTTTTGGTCTGAAACTGTAAGTAATTATTGTTATACTATAAATTGAGTTTTTATTAGACCTTTTCTTAATAAAAATCTTTATGAGTTAAGGAATGGTATAAAACCTAGACTTTCATACTTCAAGGTTTTTGGTTGCAAGATATTTATCCTAAATACTAAAGATAATCTACATAAATTCGCACCAAAATCTGATGAAGGTATTTTCTTAGGCTACTCCACAACTTCTAAGGATTATTGATTTTTCAATAAAAACACTTAAATTTTTAAAGAGACAGTACATGTTAAATTTGATGAAACTGATCCCTTTGTTTCTAAATAACCCCAACCTACGTCTTCGGATGTATTTTTAAAAATTGATTATCAACCATTGATAGAACATCCTTCTAATAAGGAAAATGTTCAAAAAAGATATTTCTGAAACATTTACCCTAGAATATTTCCTACCCTATGTTGATGAACAGGTTTTATAAAACCCAAATCAGGTGTTTCTTAAGAATCATCCTAGCGATAGTATCATTGGTGATGTAAATAAACCTGTAAAGACTAAAATTTCCTTAAGAAATGAAGTAGAACATCTATCATTCCTTTCCCAATTAGAAGCAAAAAAGCACTGATGAAGATTTAGGTGATGATGATTGGATTAAATCCATGAAAGATGAAATAAATTAATTCTAAAGGAATAAAGTATGGACCTTGGTTGAAAGGCCTAAGGAAACTTATATTATTGGAGTAAAATGGGTTTTCAGAAATAGGTGTGATGAAAATGGAATCATAGTAAAAAATAAAGCTAGTTTGGTTGCTAAAGGCTATGATCAACAAGAAGGAATAGGCTATGAAGAAACCTATGCTCCAGTAGCTAGACTTTAATATATTTGTATTTTACTTTCCTTTGCAGCATTCTTCAATTTCATAGTTTTTCAAATGGATGTGAAATGTGCATTTTTTAATGGTTATGTTCAAGAGGAATTTTTTTTAACAACCTCTTAGTTTTGAAGACACAAAACATCCTAAACATGTTTTTAGACTTACCAAATATTTGTATGGAATTAAGCAAGATCCTAGAGCTTGGTATGATAGACTTACATGATTTTTTCTTCAAAATAATTATGTTAAGGTAAATTCAGATCCAACCCTTTTTATAAATAAAGATAAGAAAAATGTTTTGATTGTTCAAATATATGTTGATGACATTATATTTGGTTCAACTCAGAAAACATTAACTGATTCCTTTGTGGATCTAATGAAATCTAAGTTTGAAATGAGTATGATGGGTGAGTTAACATTTTTCCTTGGTTTTCAAATTTCTTAAAAACGAGAAGGAATCTATATATCCCAATATAATAATATTAAATCTATTCATAAAAAGTATGGATATGACAACACTAAGAGTATTAGTACTCCCATTGGTACCTCAAACACACTTGATTTTGATGAAGTTGGGAAACCAGTAGATAAAACATCTTTTAGAGGTATGATAGGAAGTTTATTTTACTTGAAAGCTAGTCATCCAGACTTAATTTTTTATGTATGATTATGTGTAATATATCAATCCAATTCTAAGGAATCTCATTTAAAGGAAGTGAAAATAATTTTTCGCTACCTAAAGAGACCTATAGATTTAGGACTCTTTTATACTTCTAGAAATGATTTTGTTGTAAAGAGTTTTTCATATGCTGACATTGGTGGATGAAGAATGGATAGAAAAAAGTACATATGGAAATTTTCATTTCTTAGGAGATTCATTAGTTTCTTGGTCATGCAAGAAGCAACACTCAGTAGCACTTTCCACTACTAAAGCTGAATATGTAGTAGCTGGAAGTTGTTGTGCTCAAGTGTTGTGGATGCAACACACACTCACAGACTATGGTATGATTTTTACCAAAACACAAATTTTTTGTGATAATACAAGTGCCATTTCCCTTAGTAAAAACCCTACACACCATTTAGAAGGATGAAAGTTGGTTTTTCTAAGGAATCAATAGAATTGAAAAGTCATGATGATTAGTGATGATACCCTGAAAAGGATGAAAGTTGGTTTTCTTAAGGAATCAATAGAATTCTATGATCTACCAGTAGAAGAGGCAGAAGATGTTCTGAAAGAACAAGAAGTGGTCGAACCATAAAAAAAGGCTGGAAAGAAGAGAAAGTTGAAAGAAGTAGAAGAGGAAAAGAAAATACCAAAAGCTAAGGAATCTCAATCCACACCTCCAAAACCTAAGAGACCAAAATCCTATCCAGATGAGGTTGTAGCCAAGTGGAGGGAAGACAAGAAAAATCAGAAGGAAGGAGAGCCACAGTTTGTCTTGGATCCTATAAAATCTAAGGCTTTAAAAGAAAAGACAGTTGATGAGCTTTAGAAGAAAGCTAAATTAAAGAAGAAAAAGAAGAAGATTTTTAAGGATGAAATTGTTCAATCCCTTCTGAGGGATACTAATAAATCATCTGAGAATATCCGAGTACCAAAATATTTCTCGGTAGAATCCTTACATGAGACACCAGGAAATTAATTTCTCACTCTATAAAAAGTACAAAAAAATATTGTTTAAGAAAAAGAAGTTGTGGAAGAAGTGCAAGAAGAATAAAGTAGTGGTGACATAGAAGACCTCATAAAGAATGTTGAATACTTTCATGAGAAGGAAAGTGCATTCAAGAAATTATCAATCCAGACCTCTCAAGCCAGATCTTTAAATATTTCTACTCCTAGGTTAGATGAGAAATCTGAAGACGAAGTGAATAAACTCTCTGAGGAAGAAAGTTTAATCATCATTTCATTCACCCTGGAGATGTTGAGGCAGGAACTGAGAAGGAGAAGATAGATGAAGATAAAATCGTTCATCTTTTTGATAGTGAACATGAATCTCCAAATGAGGAAGTTGTTCCGAGAAATGATAAGGGGAAACAGGTGATTTTGGATACACCCACTAAAGTTGTTTTAAATAATAAATAAGCATGTGGATCTTTTAAGAGAAAACTTGCTGACCTAGAGAAATATCCTTCACCTAGAAAAGTATCAGATTTGTAATCATCATCCATGGGACATGATTTTGTTGTTCAATCATTGAAGAAGTTGTTTGACACCATTACGATTTTCCCTATTATATACTCCAGATGTTAGATGCTTCAACACATGAATCAGAAATCAGATTCAGTGTCCATGGTGATGGACAAGTGTGTAAAGATTGAGGTTGATCGCAAGAATTTATTCATCAAATATGAAGCTTATAAAATATCTTGTAAGAAAAATGTTGGCAGGTCAAAGAAGACAGTAGAAGATTGGAGAGAACTTGATGAGTTTCAAGATGGTGTCAATGAGGCTTTTTACATTGAAGATGGTAAGATCAAAGATCTTACAACCAGTTTTGAAGAAAAACTAACTCTTGAAAAGAATACATAGATGCAATAGGTAAAGGATCTGAATGGGAAGCTATATTCAGTTTCCCAAAGTTGGAAGAGGGAAAGGGATCTTCAGATCGAGATTGAAGATAATCTAGTTAAGAAAAATTAACTAATGAAGGCTCAGGCAGAAGCCCTCAAGGCTCAGGAAGAAAAGATCAAAGCTTTAGAGAAGAAATCATAGGATCAGGATCAGCTCCTAAAGTAAGCAAAGGAAGACCACAAGGAACTCAAAAATATGAAAACCATAGTGAATAAATTGATACCCAATGATAAGGAAGGAAAATAGACTCAATCCGATCTTTTTTTGTACTTTTCATCCTTGTACAAATTCTCTCTAATCATAATAAAATTTTTGGTTGCTTGTCTTTTGGATGTGTTGAACTAATCGTTCAGGTACCATAATTTCTTTTTCATTCGCCCAAATTATTTTTGAAAATCCCAAAGGTGGAGAAAGGAAAAAGATTACTAAGTAAAGAAGAAATATCCCTAGGTAAGGGGGAGTTTATTTAAGGGGGATATTTCATTACTGAGATTTTCATACTCAAGATAATGAAAAATATCATTCTGGAAATATAGAATACGATCCTTAGTGCTCCAAATTCTAAGGGGGAGTTAGTCATATTCATCTTTTCCCATATTATAAGGGAGATAAGTTTTATTTTTAAAATCTAGAAAAATATTTTCTAAGTTCTTTTATTCTTTTTCGTAAGGATGTTTCTGCTTTCCAAAAAGGGGGAGATTGTTGAGTTAATAAGGCTTTCCTTATGACTTTTCCACCCCTTTATGTTTGGGTAGATTTTTAAGTCAATATTATTTCCTTATGACTTTACCATTCCTTCTTGTTTTGAAAGTCACAAACACCCTATATCAAGTCAAATTTTATTTTACGCTGTTTTTCTTTCATAAGGAAAATTTATCCTTACCATGTTTCCATTGTTCATATCATAATTTTTCTAAATATCTAAAACCTCAGAATCCTATAATTACCTAGATATGAAGCATTCTGTTTTAGGATCCAAATTCTCAGAATTCTGGTTACGAACTCTTCTGAGTCCTGACTCTGAGTTCTCTGAATTCAGACTCCAAACTCTTCTGAGTTCTAACTCTGAGTTTTCTGAATTCAGACTCCGAAATCTTCTGAGCTCTGACTTCGAGTTCTCTGAATTCAGACTCCGAACTCTTATGAGTCCTGAATCCAAATTCTGTATACGAATTCTTATGAATTCTGACTCTGAACTCTTCTGATTTCTGACTCTGAGTTCTCTGAATTCAGACTCCGAACTCTTCTGAGTTCTGACTCCGAGTTCTCTAAATTACGACTCTGAACTCTTATGAGTCCTGACTCTGAATTCTATATACAAATTCTTGTGAATTCAGACTCCAAATTCTGAATACGAATTCTTATGAATTATGACTCTGAATTCTGAATATGAATTCTTATGAATTCAAACTCTGAATTCTGAATATTAATTCTTATGAATTCAGACTCCAAATTCTAAATACGAATTCTGATGAATTCAGACTCTGAATTATGATTATGAACTCTTATGAATTATGACTCTGAATTCTTGTTACGAATTATTATGAGTTCTGAAAACGAATTCTGGTTACAAATTCCTATGATTTCTACCTCCAAATTCCTTAATAAATAGAATTTGAATATCCTGTAATATAGACTCTGAATATTTTTACTTAGATTCCAAACTTTTTTTTCATAGACTCCAAAAAATTGGTTCTGATTAAGCAACTATATTTTTTCTCATCCTTGATATAGTTTTGAAATGATGTCCTACATTTTGTTTCTAATTAACAGTTGTTTGAGTGACACGTGTACAGGTCCCTCTGAAATTCAAGGAAAAATATGACCGTTGGAAGAGGGAGCCGACCATTGGAGTTGTGCCTATAAATTGGAGCTCATTTGAAAGAGCTTAGAACTTTTGGATAACTTTTGATCTGAAGTTATTTCAAGAGAGATATACTATCATGATTAGTGCGTATTGAACTTCTTGTTCAGATTTTTTTTGTGCGACTCTAATTGTTGTTGTGTACAATCGAGGGCTTCCAGGGATAGGAAGACAGAGGTGCTGACTACCTTGAAGTTAATGGATTCCTTGTCGAGGAAGACAGAGGTGCCAACTACCTTGAATTTGAGGGCTTGCGGGTATAGAAACACAGACTCTGATCTTCGTATCGAGGGATTACCCTGGTGTGGGTAAGACAGACTTTCTTGAAAGTATAAATCAAGGTACATTTGTCCAAGGTTGTTGGATACCCTTCTCTTTGGGTTAAAATATTTATTACTTGTTACTTGTTTTGTTACAAGTTTTCTACTGCATTTTTTTTGTTGGGGAAAGTATAACTATCTTATACTTCTTTATACTTGTACTCTGATTTAGTAAGATTATATACACTTTAAGGTAGAATCTTTATCTTTTTAAACTTACATTAAGTTTCATTCTCCGAAACCATCTTTCTAGATTTACTTTTTCGAAATCATATTTCCAGAATATAGAAAGTGTGTTAAACTAGAGTTTTTTTGAATTACCTTTTTTAACCTTGTTAAACATAACCATCTTTAAAAGTTATAAAGGAATTTTTAAAGTGTAAAATTCACCCCCCCCCCTCTTGTATATTGATCATCATTAGATACTACATACAATATCAATATTATTTCAATCCAATATTTGGTATTATAGAGTATATCATACTCCACATACCATCTCAACAGATTTTGGGTGTATTGGTCACCATTGAATCTTCTTCATGGGAGATAATCTCATATGAGGCATCATAAGTGCATAACCCAAGTAATATAATGTTAATAATTAAGTAAAAACACCTAGGGCATAAATCTTTCAAGTATATTTACCTCATTCATCCCATAATTATGCATGGGGTAAACATTTTGGGTCTGGTCAAAAATTCTATGTTTTGCAAAGATGGATCAAAACATCGAGCTGAGACGGATTGGGGAATGAGTTTAACCTCTTATGGAGATACGAACAATGTTAAATTCTTGTAGGGACATGATGGATGGATCAAAACTCTGTAAAGTGGTTGACCCAAATCTATTGGATTAGAAATCACCTTAAGTCGAAATCGGGAGGTGCATACCTAGGAGGGAAGATGTCCCACCTTCAGGGGTGGATCTAAATACAACTTAAGGTAGATTTGGGATTGATGGATCATAACACTCCTTGAGGAAGATCTAAAATGGATGGAGCAGAATGCTCTTTGAGGTTGGTCTAAGATGGATGGATTGGAATTCTCATTGAGGTAGACCCAAGAGGTGTATCCCTGAGAGGGAAGATTCAACACCTAGATACTTTACTAATGGATCAGAACTCCCTATAGAGGCTGATCCAAGAGGATCATCCATAAAAGGGAACACCATGAATTTACCATCGTTGGGATTGAACCTCATGAAGGCATCTTATATCCCCTATTTAAAATACATGGATCAAAACCCTTGTATTTAAATGTTACAGTTTAAGGTTGTGTTTATGTAGTTTAACATCATGGTAAGGACTCTCGTGTCACGAAAGTAGTGTTTAAGAGGGATGGTTTGGTGATTACACATAGAATATTCCCTTTGTAAGATATATTATCTTGGTTGGAAAGGTTTGGGGCTTACAAATTTATTTTCCCTCAGTGAAAGTTTTTGGGTATTATGTGTGAAATATTCCTTGAGTGGGTAGGTTTGGGGTCATCCCATGTTAATTGTACAAGGAGAATCATGTGTTTATTACACAGGTTAATACGAAAGTTTTACAGCATGTGATAAGGAAGTTTTCATATAGTTTAACATCATACGACTAAAACGTAGAGGTAATAAATTTTATTTCGTACATCTAGAATGTGGGTAGACTCACTTATTACCCCTTGGGCTTACATGACCATCGTTTAGGTGCCTTTTGGTGTACCATGACATTGTCACTATTGTGGATGTGTGTTCATTCACGAGGTCCACATGATGATCCCAATTATTAGAAGAAAAATAGTTTAATATACATATTCTAAGAAGTAAAAGGTAGGTGGGTGGCTAGATCCACACTTGGGGTGAAGTGGAAAGATACAAGTCATGTAGGGACTCGAGGTGTAGTTGAACTGGTCCTAGATTGGTTAGGGGCCCTGGGCACTCAACATTCGTTAAGGGGTGTCAATAAAAAGGAGGAACCATGGAGAATCCCAAGAGATATTCATAATAAATAGAAGAGGTTCAAAAAGTGTTTTCTTGTGAGTATTATGATCCCTTAGGAGGTTAGGGGTTCCAAAAATAGTATTCTTTGTGAAATCGGGTGACCTTGCCTCAGAGGGAACTCCTGATTTAGAAGGTGAGTACTTTGAGAAGGAAGAATGCTCTATGAAGACTAAAGTTCCAAAATGGTCCTTCTTCCTTCATGAAGGGTGTATTCCTTCACAAAACTCCTCTCCACTTTGGTTGGATTCTCTCAAGAACACAATATATAAGGTTTCATACAGCCTTGATACCATGGGTGATTCATTTTGTCTTTGGTTTGTGATTCTCATGGGGTTAGAGATAATGGAGTGATTTTAGAAGTTGAAAGGTCATGTGTCATTCCTAAAATGTTTGAATATAGTTGATATTTATAATAAATGTGTTTTAGGAATATTGTAGGTGTTCATAAAGAAATATGATCTTCACAAATGGGCACGGGTCCACAAGTCTGAGAGTCGTGCTCAAAAATATCACTATCAACCCTTTATGCATTTGTGAAGCACTCTATGAACTCAAATTTCATTGCACGGAGGTTACCATCATTCATTTTCATGATCACAAAGGTAACTATCAACCATGGAGGTTTTTGAGCTTTGTCCATTCATGAAGGTTCTAGGATTCGTGAAATAGACCCCTTAGAGGTATTTGGGGCCATTTTGGATTGGATTTTCTTTGAACCAGCCATGCTTTCCTTGAATATTATCTTTGAACATGTATTTAAATGTCAAAAAATTACCCCTCAGAATGATAGATGATGGGAAATAAAGATTATGTTTTGATAGATAATCACCAAAAATTGGAAATCAACTTCTTTTCATGAATAATTATTGTGAATATCAATCGTGAAGATCGATCGTGATTCCCACTCCGTAAAGGCCATCATGAACCCAAGGCCCACCATATTCTTATAAATAGATTAGGTTTCCCAGAGAGTGAATATAAAACTCTCTTTAAGAGAAAACTAGCACTCTCTTTTCAAAAATCTCATATCCTTTGTGAACTCTTCATGATCTTGATCCTCATCGCTCTTGAATATCATCGTCTATGTGATCTGAGATCTAACAATGCTTCTCAGCAAACTAAACTCCATGAACCTATTCTCTATGAACCACCTTCACAAACTACCTCTGTGAATAGTCTTAGTGAACTAGACTCAAAAAACAACTACGCATTGAATTAAATGGTCTCTCAAGGATTCAATGTCACCGCTACTCATAAGGAAGAAATGGCTGGGGATATTATGATTGGAGAGAGTTTCAAATGCACCTTGGACCATAAATCACTAATTTCAATAATGACAGAGGATCATGGGGAGTACCCACTATGATAAAGCCAGCTGGTCTATGGAATTGGTCTAAGGGATTATTTTTTCATCCCTGTAGAAAGTAGAGATGAACCAGCCTACTGGTTCTTTAGTTCTTCTATAATTTACCAATGGAATTGGGATATCATATGATATATCTAGAAGGACCACTTTCCTCTTATGGTAGATACTATCTGGAACCATGTAAATAATATTTATGGAGAGAAACTATAGGATGAGGCGTCCCCTCTATATAATGATACTTTCCTTAAGGAGGGTTTGGGGAATTTTCTCAAAGGGTGGAACAATAGCTAGGACCTACATTAGGGTGAAAAATTTACCAAAATATGGTCCTAATCATATTGGGTGTGCACATCATGTCGTGAATTTTATGTAGATATGAGGAAATTGTGGGTTTATGAGGTGGCATGGTCCTCATAGTTCCATGCCTACTACCACCAAGAAATCATGCCAAAGTTGTTGAGAAGGTGGTCTCTAGGGAAAAACAACTTTCATCTGTACCATTGGTAGGTTGGGATCATCCTATGGGGTCTTCACTATATTTTGGGGATCCCATTATAGAGGGATATATATGACGAGTTCCACCCTACATAGAATCTGTGGGAGGACAAGAAGAAAATGATATCCCTTTCAAGTGAATTGATGCATCTGGTTCTGGGAACCAGTGAAGAGAGGATGGAGATGATAGACATCACATTCAACAAATTATTCAGATACTTATTGAATGAGGTAGTATAGGTGGATTTAGTCTAGGGGATGATCCAAAAAATAAGCTACTGGGGAGGTTGTGCACATTCCATGGATCATACCATCATGGAAAGGAGCACACGTGTAGGAAAATCTTGGAGGAAAGTCAGTGGAAGATGTGGGGATACATCATCAAGCCTGAAGCTCCTATGGTCAGTCTTTCAAGGTTTATCATAATGTTTATCTGTGGATGGATGCTCTCAGTGAGATATGCACATTTGGAGGTATGGATGAGAAACTTCATTATGAAATTGATGTTGGAAATGGGAAAGAACGACAATTTTTTTCATTATATTTTTGAAGTTGTATAAGGTTATCTTCCATGTTATATAAGGGAAGACTTTAATATGTGTGTGTAGGCCATTCCATTTCCTGTATAGTTGTGTGGCCACACACGTGGGGGGATATGAGTACTCAAACCCTATATCTCTTCATAGCACAAACTTCTAGATAGTGATACAAAACATTTCTATGAGTCACCATCACAGTTTGTTCTTGGTGTACATAATGGGGAAGTTCGGGATAACAAAGCACTTCATGTTTCATTTGTTTTACCTCCTAATGGAAATTGTGAGTAAAGATGGTACATGAACTATCAAGTGGAAATCATACCTCCTAGCCTTCATAGGTGGGGTACTGGTGGTGAGGATCAAATGTGATCTGATCTACAAACCATACAATTTGTACGGGTTCGCAAGGCAGTTCATATTTGTGTAGTGTCTAACACTAAAGGTATATATTTCGGTGCATTTTGATTATTAAAATTCAGTTTTTTAGCATACCTAACACATTTTCATGCATGAGGATGGAAATATTTGAAATTATTTTTTCCCCTACCACATCGTATGGACTCATCCATGAATATCTACTAAGTTGGGAGAGCGCATATCCTGGAAATAGGTTGAGGCGTCAGACCACCTGGTTTAGTGAAGGATAGTCCTTAAAACCATGGGGATGAGGGAGAGTGGTGGTAATATCACACTCTGGAGGAATATTTAGACTCTTGGGAAGGGAAGAATCATCAGGTCTGGCAATTAATGGACTTGAACGGGCAGATTCTTCCAGTAGAGGAGAATCATTGGGCTCGACGCTCCTAGGAAAGTGGCAGAATGAAGAAGGTGTTCCCTATAGGGTAGTCCTGAGGAATTTCATCCAAGCTACCATGAAGTGGTTTAATAATGTGTATATTTCCAATTATTCTATATTTCCCAGAGCATAGGAAAACTGGGATCTCTATAGATAATTATCTACTACTTGTAGGATATGGCAGGAGCTTAATAAAAATGAGATGTGTCTTAATGGGATTGTTCATTAAAAAGTTGGAATTCATCTATCCCAATATGAGGAAGAGAGATATGTAGTAGAGCTATAAGACCTCATCTATTATTGGGTCACTAAATGCCCTATGAATGGTTGGGTAAAGGTGTTGATGAACATGACATCTCCCCCACAACTTTTGGAAGATGATCTAATTATACTTGTGCCTCTACTATATGAGTGAGACAATTACTTGGGAAGAAACACCTACCAAGGATTAGACATGGATAGAGTATCTATTACTTGAAAGGTAAACCCTCTGGTATTTTTATTTTCTTAGACATCATCAAACCTTTTAAACTTATAGTCTAATTCCTACATTAACTCAACTTATAATCAAAGATCATGGAAGAGGGAGAGGTCTATGAGAGGCCTCATTTAAATTTTAAGGGAAGCTAAACCCTTGAAGTGGAAAGTGTGGGATCCCTTCCTGACATTGTGGAAGTGAGAAACCAACCATAATTTCCTACAACTGAGGTAGTTTATGTAGAGGGAAACTTTCCTAGGGAACTACCTATGAACCTTCAAGAGATCTTTAATGCATTGTACAACATGATTAATTATATTCCTCTTATATTACCTTGTCTCTTTTTCCTTGTATTCACATGTTTGACCAACACATTTTAGAACAGCAGTTTGAATGATGCTCGGGACTCAGTCACCAACACCAACACTTTCATTAACAACATATGGGATAAGGTGGTGATGATGGATGCCACTCTCCCGGTGAGAATGGTCTAGGAGACCATGGTGGTTGAGTCAACTATGGATGTTCCACTAGAGGGTACCAATGAGGTTGTGTCCTTGATGGAGGTGGTCAAGGAAGTACCTCAGATTGTGTTAGATGAAGGATAAATGGTGGTAGATCTTATCAAAGAGGTGCCACCAAAGGTGATTATCATGGATTACATTGCAATAGAATAGGTGTAAATTTCTCACCAATAACTACAGTGGTTGGGGAGGTTACATTGGATGTTCAACTCCAAAATTTCCAATAGTGGTGGTCGCAGGTGTTGAAGTTGAGGTTGTGTTGGCAATAGGGGTAGTTGAGGGATATTGGGAAGTTGTGTCCACCATAGTGGTTCCACAAGGTACAGTGGATACTATTTTTATAGGCCAAGAGTCTATCAAGGTGTTGTTTCTGAGAGTATAAATTTATTTTCTTGCACTCAAAAACCTTCCCATGTATGATCCAACCGATGATATATTAGCAGTCTTCCTTCATTATGAGCCTTCACCATCCAAAGACTTCTAAGATTCTATCTCATAAGGTATCAAGGAGAATCAGATCATGTGCTTCAAGGAAAAGATGTTTCTGTTGAACTTCATCACCCATACTTAGATAGATTAACTATCATAGTGGAAGGGACATATCCACCACCGGCTAGTCAGTATGGGGACTAGTGGGGTGAAATCCAATAACCTTCACATGATAGCCTGATTGTTCCTTGTCGAGTGAGCATGGGAAGAATGGTAGTTTCTTGACCTTTCCTTGAAAAGTCACAAGGATGAGGGCTCCAAGGTGCTTGAGGAAGATGAAGGAGAGATCATCCATCCGGTGGTGTTGGAATAGGAGAACATAGTGGTCGTGGATACTCAAGATGATTTCATTAATAGTCTAAAGGCCCAATTAGTGGTGGATGAATCCAAGTACGTAAAAGCGATATTCTAAGAGGCTATGTGTCAGCTCGAGTAGAACCAATAGCGGATTAGAGTCAAATATGTCTTCTCAAAGGCTAAGGAAGAGAAAAATTATTTACCAAAGTGAAAGTGGACCCTAGAGGCCACTCAAAAGATGCTAAATGTTCTTGAGTTCTTGATCACTATGTTCTATCTTTGAAGGACTTTTATAAAGGAGAGGCTATAATATGTGGATTACCCTCTAAAAAATTGTTTTGTTTGATTTAAACTCCTTCATGATTAAACATATTCTTTTTATTTATTATTACACTTTGATCATACTTCGGAGACAACCAATGACCCATACCTAAAATCATATTGGTCATGATCAGTGAAATAAACAAGGGTTTACCATGTGACTAATCATTTATATGAGAGTATTAGATAGTCATCAAGCACTCAGGGCCACTATTGGCTAACTGACCACCAAGAGTTCTTAGACCCAGAGGGGCTATGGCTAGGTAATGAGGCTCTAAAAACATCATACGTACCTTTCCAACATGTGTTAGTGAACTAATGGGATAAAACTAGGTTCATTGAACAATAGCCAAACAATGGGGGTTGGAAATTCTGAACCACGATGCCTAAAATCTATAATAAAATGGGAGGGGCATGACTATATCGAAGACCACTTACCAAGTTCGAAACACAACATCTATATTTCTTAGATTGGAATGGAGATAGACAAATTAGGATCAACCGTTGACCATGTTCGATACATAGAACCTATATTATAAGGTCATACAAAGTCCTTTGGGATGTTTGGCCTCGGATAGTAGGTGATCCAATTTGGTCTAGACACAATTTCATTAGGGGGGTATTTCATACATGGAGGAGGATAACAATCCAAATAAGGGGCACGTGAAGCATGGAAACAATGTGATGGGATGTTATAATGGATTCGAAAACTCCTATAATTACACCACCACATCTTATAGCACATTGGTTTAGATGTATTGGTCGAGACACGATCAAACTCATCTTCTAGGGAATCATCATCTCATATGCCGAGTGATAGTCAAAAAACATGAACAATATAGTAGGTGGATACAACTGGAGGAAATGGCTTCCTGAATGAGGGCCTAAGATTCTTTTCAATTTTAAATCATGCATTGAGGATGATAAACACATAGATTATTTCCATATGGTAAGGAAGTTGGACACATGGTTTAACATCATACAATAAGGATGATGCATTATACAGTTTAACGGCATGTGATCAGAATGCATTTCACAGTTTAACATCATGTGACTATGATGTGGAGTGTGTGGGGATTATTCAATATTCTTACCACCATTTATTTGTCATTTTAGGTTAAGATTAAATCTTGTGTTCATTTCATAGGTTAGAGTCGTAGTTTAGAAATATGAAAAAAGTTATTTAGTGAACCAACATGAATGATACCCTACCTAATCATGAGAGTTTAGGGTAAAGGAGGGTAGTGTGATGGGATACCCTACACTAAGAAATAGAATCCAGGGTGGTTCACATACAGTTATTATTTTTTCTTCATAGAATAGGAAATTTAGTTTAAAGTCATAAATATTGGACCTGTTGAAAACAGTTTAAGTTCCTATTGTATGGACCATAGGTAGGGTGTCTCAAAGAAATCTGTTTGACATTGAATTAAGTTTACCTATTGTGAAAGGTGGGTCCTATTAGGACACCTGATGTCAAATAAAAAAACCTTGAGAGAATTAAAATGTATTTTATAGTCATGAAGTTCAAACTTGGGTTCTACTCCTTGTTTAAGGTCGTATAGTTTGAACCATGGGGTACCCTAAAGTTTTGTCATGGAACGGAAGAGTATTAAACCTATGTGAATGGGGTATGAGAAGGCCTATATGTTATAAAAAACATAAAGGGTAGGTTGAAAATATTTTAATGTCGTAATATTTTGACTGTGGCTTTTAGTTTAAGGACATAAAGTTCAAGTCATGGAACTGGGGAAGGAAAAGGCCTCGTTATGAGTCAATGGAGGGGTTGGACCCAAGATAAAATATATGTGTGAATCAAAACATATCCCATGAGGTTGGGAATCAAACCACATGTTGTTATGAAACACAATGTTGTATAATATTAAATCTGGTAGGGGGATACCCTATCGAACAAGGATATTGAATCTTATCATACTTGGATACAAGGAATCCAGAATTTATATGGGGTCAGGCAATAGTTTAAAGTCTTGTTATGAGGATGTTAGTCGTTGTTCATCCTATATTAATCATATTTGGAATCTTAGTTTGTTGAACTGTAAAATCAACTCTTATTAAAAGTCATCCGAAACTTTTCTGGGGTAAGAATAAAATTTTGCGCCATGTGATGAGGATGTTGGAAAGCTTTCAAATTGGTTTTTCATTCTTACCTTCCTCATATAAGTCTGTGAGGGATTCTTTCCCTACTAATGGGTCAAGGTATTTTAATAGGGATTATACCTTGATGGGAACCCATGCACTATTTGGGGTGATTTCACCACAGTTAATGGATGGTCTTGTGGTCAATCTATATCTAGTCTTGGATATAGAAATTCTAGGAATCACTATATATCCCATAATAATGGGAGTAAATCCATACATAATTCTAGAGGTGATACACACCATTTAAATTCATATAGTCTGTACCATGGGATGAAGGGTGGGTCAACGATTTTCATGTTTTGAAAGAGTTAAAACCCAACATTAATGATCCAAGGAGGCTCTACACCATGTGAATCGATCATAAATCTAGTTTATCATAGTTTAAGTTTATACGGTCTAGATCCTATTAAATAGTTTAGATTCATGTCACTTGTACTATGGTTAATCAATTTAAAGTCATGATGTGTAGACTGTAGAATTTTATGTTTCAAGGGTACTTGTACGGGGAGAAAGTGGTAAAACCCAATGTGAATAGACACAAAGGAAGCTCTAGTACCATAGAACTAGAAGGAGAAAAACAGTTCTTAGTTTGAGGTCATAATGCTTGGATCATGAAAAAGGGATAAAAAGATTAATTCCATGATTCTTGGACTACATTGAAACTGGTCCTAGAGGTAATAAGTCCGAGAGTCACTGTGTATCCCATGAGGATGTGAATTAAGCCACGCATAGTTCTAAAACATAGTGTGGTAGATGACCGATGCCAGTAGGGGTGATCCTCTCTGGTGAGGGAATTTGAGGCATCTCATGGTTATCATGGGGCATCCCATGTTCAGGGAATGGGGAAAGGACCATATCTTATTTAAAATTCAAGAGGCATCTTGGTTTTAGATAGGGTAGTACTATAGTTTAACATCGAATGATTTGGAAGTCAGTTCATCTTGTATTTATCATACAGTGCATCCTAATTTTATATTGGGTAAGATAATTCCTTATTTAGAGGAATCCTGAAATTTTCTAGGGTAATAGTATATTTTAACATTATGTGCTGAGGATTTGAGACTTTTTAGTTTAAAGTCAATAAATTTAGACAGTAGGGGATGCAAATAGTTTAAGGTCATAATGCCTGGATGAAGGGATCTCCATTTTAGGTCATAGAGTCTGGACCAAATGGGATCTTAGTTTAAGGTCATAGAGTTTGGACTAAAGGGTATCTTAATTTAAGGTGATAGAGTTTTGTCTAATATGTAGAGCATTACAAATAGGGATATGCATGGAATGACAGGAACAACCCATCATGAATGAGGACCAAGGTAGTCCATGCCGCACAATACATTCTCAAGAGAGACTCACACATAGTTTAAAGTCGTGTTTCTTGGACTTGAATTCCTATTTTATGTTCATAGTGTTAAAAACTAGTGATGGGAATATCAAATGGATATGTATAGTGTGGTGGATTAAAAACCTAATGTGAATGGAGGGCCAAAGAGTCCCAACATCACACAACACATTCCCTAGAGAACCCACATATAGTTTAAATTCATGATGATTGGACTTAAACTCCTAGTTTATGTTCACAGAGTTCGGACCCTGATCCTCATGAAAATTATTTCATGAGAATCTTGGAATCGATAAGAGGTGTGATATTCTCTCTATCTATAGTGATCAAAGAGTATTAAACATTGGAATAGACCTTATGATAGATGTAAGTTCATTCCCATTTGGACTCAAAATTTGGGGTGTTCTTTATAGTTATCATTGGTGTTCTAAGATCCAGTACCATGTTAGCCTTGAGAAAGGAGAGGATGCAAACCTTATTTTTAAATGCTCTCACTATCTTGTTATGGTGCCTCTTGATTTTGTTCAATGCCTGGATAATGTTCTGTTTGAGGGCTTACAAATCATCAATATAGGCATGTGTTATTTTCTATGGCATCTTCTAGTCACAAACAGCTATTCTGAGTGATTGAAAAGGAACCTAAATGGGAAAAACTACCTCTGTTCTATACACCAGGGAGTATGGAGAAACTAGGGTGGAATTATGGTTTTTCTTCTGATGGGACCGAAGGGAGTTTGGGAGCTTGTTCAAACATCTTTTCTTGTTATGACCCACCATCTTCTGTAGAATATTAGAGAGGGTTTTTTGAACACCTTGATCTGTCAATTTTCCGACACATGATAGTGTTAAGTATGTTTTGACCAGATGTTGTGCTTGGAATAAAACTTTTTCATCTCAGTAGCCTAGAAGTTGGTGATGTTTTTTGTGATAATGTAATGAGTAACTTTGAATCATAGAATGATGTGGGAGCTCATGAATTCAACCACAGATCAGGCCTTAACTTTCTTGAGGGTAATTTCTTCTCCCACATGGAGAATAAATCCATTGGTGTCATAATTAACCTTCATTGTAGTGTTATTAGTGGTGGATATGGCCCCACAACATCAATTCCTCATACTACAAAGGGCTAATATTACTTGGTGTTATGAAGAAGAATTGTAAGTCAATGAAAAAAGATGACATGGATCTAACACACATGATACCTATTGGAAAACTCGATGTATTAGTGGAACATGGTGGGTCAAAAGTATCCCAGTCTCTAAATATGGTGGGATAGCTTCAATCTTACCTAATAGGCACCACAAGAACCGACACAAAATTCCGGCATAACCATAGGAATATCATCTCATTGGATGCAACAGAAGATAATTCCATCAAAACCATGTCTGTAGAGAGTCTTCTTGAGGTTAGGCCCATTCTTGAGGGTAAAATGAACTATATTCCAATGGATTCTCTCGTGATCAGCCTCGTCTAGAGGGAGAATTCCATTCTAGAGATACTCAATGGAAGGGGTTATATAGTCAGGTGGTTCCTCTCCTATGAGGGAACCCAATGGTCCTGAAATGGAAGAACTAGTAGTTAAAAATTTACCTAATACCTATCATCATCATCTGAAATAATGGGATAAATGACCCTCTAATGCACCAAATGAATGAATAGGCCATCTTGGTCAGGTTCGGTAAGAGACCCCACTAAAATGGCAAGCCATCATCTTGATCATTATGTGATCAAGGTAAATGAGTAACTTTTGGATGAGAAGAAAACATACCCATTATTTAATGATTTTTCTCTAGTAAGGGCATGAGATCTAGATTTATAATGATGTAGTCACTGTAAATCTATTTGATGACTAGCTCAGAACCTCCCATCACATGAAATCATGGGACATCATTCTTGAGTCTTAGATTGGGAGAAGTAATGAGAACCTGATACTATGCCTCATTGTTGGTGAAACCTTATGATAGTAGTAATGGATATGGTAGGACATCTTATACTAGGGTTCTGAATAAAATTCTCAAGCCTACTCTATTGATATTGGGATTGTTGATCCTTCTAAAGGTTGGGATCCATAAGGCACCATCGAAATGTATATTCTAGAATGACATAGCCTGATCTACTGAGATGATAGATTTATATAAGAAATCAGCATCTAGGGGTAACTTCTCAGGGTCTGGATAGTCATCCAGGTAGTTTAACAATTTGTAAACCATTATAGATTTATACAAAACAAATCAAATGTCGAACTACTAAAGGATCACTATCCATCTAGAAAACCTCCCATCAACATGTGTAATTTTAGAATATGCTTCAGAAAATCCACACAAGACGCCAATTTTATCTCATGATTATATAGACAGTTCCACAAATTCTACACTGCAAAAACTAGCATGAGGCATCTCTTCTCGATAGGGGAGTATATGGTCTCCATGTGGAGGATCATGTGACTGAGATAATATAAATTTTTTTCTATTCCATCATTTATCTCTTGGAAAATAAGGTAAGTAAGGGACCATTACGTGGTGTTTACGTAGAGGACCAAAGTAATCCTTGAGATAGGTGGAATCATAATCGAAGGTTGCAAGATATACTACTTGATTTCCTCAAAGGCGGTCTGGAACTCCTTATCCCACTAGTAGATGGTGTATTTATTCATGAGCCTTGAAAAGGTCTTACACATTCTAGACATGTTTTCAACAAATCAGTGTATGTAGGATAAGTTTCTTTTGAGGCCTCACAACTTCATAATCACCTTTTCTAGTGAACATATTAAATAGCTTGGGACTTAGTCATCCTTTAAAGATTAATTCTGGTTCCTTCTATGTGGAAAGAGAAATCTAGGAGCCTAGACCTGCTTAGGGGATGGAGCCTAATGAGGGGTTGGGGCCACATTCTCTCATCTAGGTTGTTTCTCTTGGTGTGGCAGAGTATTCCAATTCTGTGTTGTTTTAGGCTACACTATACTCCTTTGGAAAAAAAGACAATAATTCTAGTGGCTCGGGGGCCTCTACCTATATGGCGGTAGCAGTATGTTCTTTGGTAAACCTTCTTGACAGTGGTGGAAAAGGAAATGGGTAATATTGTTTATCCTAATATAGTGATTTATCCAGATGATGTGCCTTGTCAAAAAATTATCAGAACTCTCTTGGAAAGTTTTGGAGGATGTGGGTCAGTACAATCTCAGTCTTTCCATTAACCATGTACATCATTAACAGTTTATATTGAGTTAGTTGCATGTCAAGAGAGTACGTGAGGATTTTCCACCATGAAAAAAAATCTATGAACCGATTATAAGGAATTTTATTTCACATTAAGAGTTCAGTAATACTTTTCTTTCACATTTTGGTGTTGAACTGCTAAAGGAATTTCTTGTAAAGGTCTTCCCAACTAAGGATAGACCCTATAGGTAGATAGTTGTACCAAACAAATTTTGGTCCCTCCGATGTCAGGATGAAACACCAAATATTGGCAGCCTCCTACTTCTCTAGGGTCCCCAACATGGGTCCACATATACAGATGAAGTGGAAAATGTGCTATAGTGGGTCACTCGTCCCATTGAACGGGGGAAACCTATGGTTCTCAAACTTTGGGGGTTATTAAATGTTTTCCACCCATGTTGGGTACAACTTTTCATTAGGTGGGATCACCACCTATTACATTTCTACATCCTTGAGGTGAGTGGTGAGAGTGGATATCAAGTTTACATGGGAAGGGTCTCTATCTTGATGAGGTTCGCTGACCACTAATGTATAGATAGGCTCATCAACTTGGTGAGGAGGATCTATGGCTTGTGGATGACAGGAACTGGATCTTAAGGAGGGTCATTTTACTGATCAGGTGGGTTCAGCAACTCATACCTCGGTCTCTTCCCATATACTCTTGCATTTTCTCTACCTAGATACTTGGGGTTTCCAAGCTTGACTTGGGTCATCTCTCCATGGAGGAATTTCTGTTGTTGCCCCACTAGAGGAGATATTGGATCTCTTAGGGTAGTTTCATAATCTGATTGTCTTCTAGCCATGTAATTAGCAAGGATATTCTTATGCTCTGTAAGATCCTAGAGTTAGATGGCTACGGTAAGATCTACATCGAATTTTGGCACAAACTCAAATAGATTAGAGGTCTGAACACGTGCCTTAACCTTTTCGATGTTTCGATGGGTAGGAAATGATGCCTCAATGGAGGGATCATTGAGGATAATCACCTACCTTCACTAGAAGTTGGGGACACTTATATGAGGTTATTTTTGGTACTACACCACCCCTTGAGGTGGATCTTACCCATCAAGTATTTAATTGATTTCCATGTCCCTTTGATCATCTAGAAAGTTGGGGATAACAATTCTTACAATAACTATATTGAGAGGTGAATCCCCGTCATCAATGGGTAGGTTAGGTTGTTGCAATACATGGATAAAGAGGAGAACAACATATTGTCTCCATCCCCTGATATGAAAATGTGGAGAAGCTTCCTCGATAATCTAGTGGATGACTATGAGGCTCTTTATGAAACTTGATTAGAGGGTTTAGCGGTAGCTAGATGACACTTGGGCGCTGAGCTGCTTGGAGTGCTGCTAACTCAACATTGTGTCAGTACTGATCAAGTTCCTTAAGGTGTCTCTAGCTTTCTGGGTATTCCAATTGATGATAATGGAGGCAGTGAAGTATTTCCCAAATGATCTATTATAATCACATATCCTATCCCTTGGTGAGGGACTCTAGGATGTTGAAGTTGGGAATTGATGGTGACCAGAATACCACTGATATTTGATTAGTGGCCATAGATTCCCTCAAACCCTATTTCTTAGAGGAAGGACCATCTTTTTCGTTGGCACAAAATTCAATCGATATTGGATAAAATATGGGTGGTGTCACTTATGTGCACTGGTTTAGCGAACATTTGGTTGATAAAGGATCCACTACGTGATTAAATTATTCACTTCGTGTTGGGGTGTCTATTTGGGGTGGTACCAACTGCCTCCTCGCATTTTTTATAGGATTGGGTATTCACTAAGGCCTCATGTACATGAATGGAGGTTCTTATCTGTTGCTCAGCAGAATTATCACCATCTGAAGGATTTATATGAAATGATAACATCACTCTAATGTCTTCTATAGATGTAGATAGGACATAAACTGGAAGTGATGGGTATGGATGAACCATGAACCCCTAGAAGGAAGCCAGAACTACTTGCATGTACCTATGAATGGATTTGGGGATCCTATAGATCTCATTTTCTAGGATAGTGAATCTTACATGTCGGGCTATTTCCCTAGACTCTAACATCTGGGGTGTAAACTCCATTACTGATTTATCTATGTCCTCAAAATTATATTGGCCAACATGGTCGACAATGTCTTAGCATTTCCTAGGATTTCACCTTCAGTGGAGAGTGTTCAATCTTCTACCTCAGGATGGTTCTTCAGGGTTGATTACCTCTTCAGCACAAGAAGGACCTCTATGGTGGTGGGTGGAGACATGGGTAGGACCCCCATGCTAAGAATCATGAGTATGGGTAAAACTTCGGTACTCATTTTTGAAAGAGTGGTGAGGGCCCCTACTTGGATTAATGATGATGTAGTGAGGACCTCTGCATCAAGTCTCATCATTATGGGTTTGCCTATAATGGATGCTAGTGGTGTCTTTGATTGAAAGGGCTAACCCAACATGCCTATGAGGTGGCTAGAGACTCGATCCCAATTTGTAAAAGATAAGTCCCTATTCTCCCATTACAGGGATCTAGAAAGATGAACCAGTGGTGGTGGGTTCCACTAAACCCATGGAAGACATCCCTTTTTGGGCATTCTTCTGAACCCACCCCCAATGTTAGCTTTAGTTGGATTGGACCGGTGTTGGTGGAGTAGGGGTGAAGTCCACCTATTATTCAACCTAATGGACCAGTCTTTGCTGACATTGGCACAGTATGGTGGGAGTCCTACTTAGTGGTTTGCAATAAGTAGTCATGTTTGTGGTGACTCATACATCCCCCAACTCCTCGTTATAGGGGAGTGAATCATAGTATCACTCTATGTAGATACTCCTAAAGAAGAGGGTGGTTTCCCCTGGTACAACCCATGGGGGTGATAGTTTCTCCAAGGCATTGATGCCTCTAGGTTCTTAAATTCCATTTCCATTAGGGTAATAACACCCTCATGTTCATAATAGAGAATGAGGGAATTGATAACCCTTCTCTAGTTGATCTATGAGGGTGATATGGGTTCGAGTGCCCTACTGTTGAAGTCATTGTATAATTTGTGGCAGATTTGGAGTTGTACAGGGTTTCCCAATCCATATTTCCCCTTCCCCAATTCCTGTGGGAACTGGGTTGCTGATTCCATGCTATGTGATTCATGTAAGGCATTTGGATTCATCCATCAGTAATGATACAAGGAAACGGATACCCGATGACACAAAATTGTCCAGTATTTTGAAGATAGAAAGGGATCCATGCTAACAATTTCATTTATTGAGGGTTCCCAATTTCTAAATGCCCCAATTTTCTCATGAGTTTTATGCAAGGCCCACCATTTTCATGGTTGGACCTTGCACCAGGTTTTTGAATCCAATGAAATGATAATATGTTAGTCCCCAAATCTACTAGTCCCCATGTTATGGGGAATTGTTTCATGTTGGGTTCTCCATTTCTATTTTCATTACTTTTTTTATGGACTACTCAGATGTTGACATACAATCCACACACTGTCTTCATGTTTCCATGCATTCACACTTTATAAAGGTGGGTGGATATCATCACTTTTGAAGGTTATTTATACTCCTTGATCAAAAATTAATGAAGGGATATTGGTTTCCCCTTCCATGGATTCCTCTTGGGATCTCATTCCCTAGTCCAAGTATCCCTCATAGATTAATTCATGTTTATAGAATTAATTCCTAGTGTCATTTATTTTTGGACTCCGGTTAATTACACCACTTTTTTATGGTAGGGAAGCAACCTTTATTCAGGGGAATATTCACGTTGGTCATCTCTAAGCATGTCTAGATATTGGGCATAGTGTTAAACTATGAATCTTCATCATGAGAGTTCATCTAATACAAGGAATATTAGGCGCAGATCCCAAGTCATCCCATATCAATCATGAGGTAACAACATCAGGGGACTAAATATTCCAAGTCTTTCTAACTAATTCATCCCATACTTATGAATGGGGTAGAAATTTTGGGATAGTTTACAAGTTCTATGTCATGTGTTTATGGATCAAGGTTTCTGGATGAGATGGATCAGGGCATGAATTTAACGTATTTTAGAGATGATTGTAGGGTTAATGTCTTGTGAGGACAAGATGGATGGATTAGAACACCCCATAAAGGTATACCCCAAATGGTTGGATCAGAATGCCCCATGAGGTAGATTTGGGAAGTTCATCCCTAAGAGAGAAGTTTTCACACCTGGATAGATGGATTAGATCTCCACTTGAGGTGGATCCAAGATGGATGGATCATAATTCCTCTTGAGGTGGATCAAGGATAGATGGATCAGAACATCCCTTGAGGCAAATCCATGATAGATGTATCAGAACTTCCCTTGAGGAGGATCTAGGATGGATGGATCATAATTCTCCATGAATTGGATCTGGGAGGTGTGTCATTAGGAGGGAAGATTCCACACATGGATAGTTTACTAGTGGATCCAAATTCCCTATGTAGGAGGATCCGAGAGGTGATTCCCTATTATATAACACCATGTGTTTACTGTTTTTAGGATTGAATCTTAGAGAGGCATCCTACATACCTTGTTTAGAATTCATGGATAAAAACCCATGTAGTTTGATGTCGTAGTTTAAGGTCATTCTAAAGAACCAATAAATGTATTTTAACTTCATTTTGTATAGAAACTCATGTTGTGAAAAGAGTATTGATGAGGGATGGTGTGGGTTTTACACCTAGAATATTCCCTTCATAATATAATTTCTCTTGGTTGGAATTGTGTGGGGATTATGAATTGATCTACCCTGAAAGAAAAGGTGAGGGGATTATATGTGGAATCTTCCCCAAGTGGGTAGATTTTGGGTCATCCCATGTCAATCGTATATGGGGAATAATGTGTTTATAACATAGTGTAAGACTATAATTTTATGTCATGTGATGAGTATTTTATCATGAAGTTTAACTTTGTAAAACTAGGATGTAGAGCTCGGAAGATTAATTTCATATATCTTGGATGTGGATAGACTCACTTATTACCCCTTAGGCTTACGTGACCACCACTCATGAGCCTTTGGGCAAGGCATGACATTGGAACTACCATGGAGGAGTGGTTCGTTAAGAGGTCCATGTTACAGTCCCTATGATTAGAAGTAATAGGGTTTTTTGTACCAATTCTTAGAAGAAAAAGGAAGTGGGAGGCTTGATCCACTCTTGAGGTGAATTTGGTGGACATAGGTCACATAGGGACTCAAGGTTCATTTAAACCAGTCCAAGATAGGTGTGGAAACCTGGGCACTCAGCCTTCGTGAAGGGGTGTCAGTAGAAGGGGGAACCATGGATAAGCCCAAGAGATGTGTTTTGTGAAGATTTTAGATTTGGGAATGAGGGTCTTGTGAGGATTTGGGTCCTTGAAGAGGTCAAGTGTTTCATGATATAGTATGATTCGTAGAACAGGGTGACCCTTCCTCAGAGTAAAGTCCTGATTCATAAGGGGATTTCTTCGCAATGGTTAAATTATTTTCGAAGCCTAAAGTTCCATATGGGGCCTTCATCCTTCATGAAGGGAATATGAATTCATAAAATTTATATCCATTTAGTCTATAGGATATCAATAACAAAAGGGATGAATTTTCTCAAATCCATGATACATTGGGTGATCCATTTTATCTTTTGTTCATGATAATCAGGGGGTTCGCAAAAAGAGTGTTCTTTTGTAAGTCGAAAGGTCATGTGCCATTCCTAAAATATCATAATAAAAGGGTAATTTATTGGAAAGGTTTTTTCTAAAGATTGGACGAATTCATGAAGTAGTATGAGCTTTGTGAAGGGGTATGAAACCACAAGTCCAAGAGTTTAAGTCTCAGATATCAACGTCAACCCTTCAAGTATTCCTGAAGCACTTTATCACATAAAATGTTATTTCATGGAGGTTACCATCAGGTAATTGCATGGTTGTGAAGGAAAATATTATCCATTGAGATTCACGAGCTCCGTTCATTCTCAAAGGATCTAGGCTTTTTGAAATAGACCCCTAATATGGATTTGGGGATCTTTTGGCCCATATTTTCTCTGAACTAGCTGTGACTTACTCGACCATTCTCGTGGCATGCATATTTCAGTGTCAATAGTTACATCATTACCTTTGGTTTTTTTAATGCCTGTTTTCTAGACACTATCCCATGGGGATCAAGAACACCTTTCAAGTCAGTACTGTATAAGTTCAGGTACCATTTTTGGGGGGTATCATAGGTTGGTTTGTTAAAAATTGGTATCAGTGGAATGTTTTTCCTCAAGTTTCCTTATATTTGGATTACTATTATTTAGGGTATAGGATTATCAGAACTTTAGGGGTAGGTATTGGGGAGTTCTTGTCCATTTATTACCTTTAATATCCTCAAGTTACCATGGGATATTGGGATGTGTGTGTTTCTCGTGTCGGTTTTTGAACTAGGTCTTTGTTTTTACTTAAGATCTTCAGGTTTGACCGGATATTATTCTATTTTATAATATTTTCTTTATGTTTTAGTGTATGTAAAAATTCCTTTGAGAAATATTTAATGGGTTCCTTATAAGTTTACAATGAGAGATGCTTCTCAATGTAATCTACCTTTGGATCAAAATCTTATAGAGGCTATCATTCAGGCAGTTTGTTTCATAGACTATAATGTACTGAGAATTCAAAAACAATATTTTGAGGTGATACAAGGAGATTGTTTATATAGGGATTGATATCAATATTTCCCAAATAATAATCCCTCTTTTTTAGGGGTGATAATGATCCTCAATAGGTAGAGTACTAGCTGTACAATCTCGATCGGGTCTTCGGATTTCTGAATACACCTGATCCTATCATAGTGAAATGTGAAATGTCTCATCTTGAGGGTCTCAGTAAGTAGTGGTGGTATTATATGGTATAGGTAGATCAACACTTTGTATTGGATTATAATGGTTTCAAGAACCACTTATTTCAGTAGTTTTTTCTAGAGTCTCTGATGATACAAAGGCATCTGGAGTTCTTCTCCTTGTGGAAGGGAGAGCACTCGATGTTAAAATACACCAACCATTTTTTAAAGCTATTTTGTTTTTATTTAGAGGTGGTGATGAATGATTAGTTGAGATATCGGAAATACAATAAGGTATTGCATATAGTCATTGGATCACAAGTATGAATATTGAATCTTACCACCTATATTGACAGGGTTGATAGGAATTGATGGTAGAGATGGATATGGAAGAAAATATTTGATAATTTTTTCCTTATCTACCACCTAGTGGTAGTTTTAATGGTGTGTAGGGGAATAATAGGAAGTGGTACAAGAATATTAAGGTTGGTGGAGTAATTTCTTAATAACAGTCCTCCAATTCGCCATTAGAAGAATTTATTCGTGAAAATATAACTTGCTATTAGTGTCGCAAGGCTGGGCATACCCAACATACTTCTCTCGATCCCTTGAATATTTTTAGTGCTTGTGGTCACTATGGACATCTGAGGAGGAACTTTTGGTCTATGTCTATGCCTCACTATGTTTAGGTATCTTCAAATCCAAAGGTCATTGTAACTCATTCATATGATTTAAAGTCAACAAGGCTCTAGCCACTAGCCTCAGGAGAGAATAATCTTCATAGAGTGGATGAGTTTTCAGTGGATGTTGATGTGGACCAAAAATAGTGAAATGTACCTTTTTTTTGAATCTTCTATAAAAATTGATTTATTTGATACATGTTCCCCACACTCATTTATATCTCCATGTTTTTTATATGCTAAAACTTCCTATGGAACTCGTGTTAATTTTTATGGAGATGGAAATGCCTTTTGGAAAGAGGAAACATATGGGTTTTTTTCCTTTTTGTTCTCTATAAATTACCAACACAGTCTTATTCTAGGATTTCCTAATTCTTGATTTGGATTTATTTGAAGTTATCATTGGGATTGATTTTATTTTTTCACATCATTTTGAGATGTATTGTTATTATTAATGTGTTTTTTATTTACTTTAAATGAGATATGTCATGTGTTTTCGGGAGAGTAAGATCTAAGGTTTGGTTAGGAAGGACCTTAACACTCATAGATTAGGATTTTGTTCTCTTCTTTTAGAGTTAATCCTAATGATGTTTCCTCTTTTAATGATCTTACCTTGGTTTTTAGGGACTTTACTCATGTCTTTCAGATGATTCTTCTAGTATTCTTCTAGTGAGGAAGGTATAATTCATTATTGACCTGGTATCAGGTATGCAATTTATTTTAATACCCTCTTATCATATAAAACCATCATAGGTTAAAGAGATCAAAATCCAATTAGATAATTTCATGGAGAAAGGTTTTTTCACCCTAGTGTGTCAACATGGGAATCCCCTGTGCTCTTTCCAAGAAAGAAGACGATTCACTTAGTCTGTGCATGGACTATCAGAAGTTGAACCTAGTGATAGTAAAGAATAATTGTCCTTATCTCTATGTGGATTAATTATTTGATTTATTAAAGGGGGTGATGTGGTTTTTAAAAATTGATCTTCAAGAAGGTTATCATCACCTCAAGGATTAAGAGTGTGGTATTTTAAAGACTTCCTTCAGGAGTAGGTATTACTATTATGAATATCTTTTTATGCCTTTTGGTCTGATTAATACTCCTATAGTTTTTATGGATTTGATTAACTAAATATTCCATCAATACATTAACACCTTTATCATTGTTTTTTGTGAATTATATCTTGATATTTGAGATCTGAGTGTGAGTATGAGCACCACTTGAATATAGTCTTTTAAATATTAAGGATTCACCAAATTTATGGAAATTTGATGAAATGAAATTTCTAGATTATATATATAAATATCTCAGGGCACGTGATTTCTTAACATGGACCATAAGTTGATCCGGATAAATTTAAGGTTGTCTTATCATGGGAGGAGCCATAGAATGTCTTAAAGATCTGTAATTTCCTCAGTATGGATGGATATTATTGGATGTTTGTTGAGGATTTCTCAAAGTTAGAATCACCCTTTATTGCTATTACCATGAAAGAGGTGAATTTCAAATGGGATGAAAAATCTCAAACTTCCTTTGAAGAGTTGAAATGGATTCAAACATTAACTCATATTTTGATCTTATTTGTGCTTGATAAGGGGTATGTGTTATAAAATGATGCTTCAAGTGCTGATTTGGGTTGTGTTCTTATATAGGATGACCACATCATAACCTACATATCCTATAATCTTCATTCACATGATAATAATTACACCACTCATGATTTATAGATTGTTGTGTTTATGCATGTTTTTTAAGTGTTGGTGGAAATATCATTTTGGGGAGAGGTCCAAAACCTTTTCTGGTCATAAGAGTATGAGATATATCTTTTCTTAGAAGAACCTAAATCTTAGGAAGATATAGTGAGTGGAATACCTCCAAACATTTGACTTCGACATCACCTATACCTCATGGAATAGGAATATCATTGTTGATGATTCCAATAGGAACGTTCTACCATATGCTATTTTGAAATTGATGATTGAGTGGAACCTTATGAGGATCTTTGATCGATTGTATATTGACAAGTAGGAGGATGATTTAGGTATGGTTCTAACCAGTTTTTAGCTATCATCATCTCTCTTTGAGACTATTTTGAAGATCTAAAAGCAAGATGGCGAGTTTAGAGAAATCATGGATACCTTGTATGGTGGGAGGATCATTTTTGTTTGGTCTCTCCCTTCTGATGATATTCTCCAAATCATGGATCTATTTTTTGTCTCATTATCTATGAGTAATTCAGTGTTTCATGATTGTCATAGTTACTTATGGTCTATTCATTATGGTGTTAAAAATATGTATTATTACATGTGAAAAATGATTCTGGTTATCATGCATGAAGCGTGACATTTTTGATTTTGTGTCCCTCTATTACACCTGCTAGTAGATAAAGGAAGAGAACATTAAGACTTCTGATCAACTCAAACCTATTGTTATTCTAGTTTTTAAATGTAATGAGATGTATATGGACTTATTTATTGTATTACCATATACTCCCCAAAGAAATAATTCTATCTAGGTAATGATTGATCAGTTGATGAAATTAGCTCATTTTATTATGATTAGGGAACCCACGAAAGTTTAATATTTAATTAAGTGGTACATCAAGTAGATCATGAGGTTTAATGGGGTTCCCTTATCTATTATATTGGATATGGATACTAGGATTACTTAAAGGTTTTGGAAGAGTCTCCAAGAGGTGATAGGGACTCAGGTTCGATTGAGTACAGTTTACCATACACAAATGGACAGTTAGATAAAGTGTGTTATTCATACCATGGAGGATATTCTCTACTCATATATCTTGTATTTTGATAGACCATAGGATAGATACTTGTGGATAGTTAATTTTTCTTATCACAATAGTTACCAGTAATTGAGCATAATGGAACCCTTTGAGGCTATGTATGGTTGATCATCTAGGTCACCTATTTGTTGGTAAGAGGTGGTAGAGGCCTCTCTTATGGGTCTGAGTCTTTCTCAATTGATCTCGATGAGGATTTAGGATATATGATGATGCTTTCTTACATTTCAGAGTTAAAAGAAATAAAATATGGATCACCTACATCACCCATTAGAGTTTTCTATGGGTGAACATGTTTTCTTGAAAGTCTCTCCTCAGTAGGTCACCATCAACTTAGAAATTAGGAGAATATGGATCAGAGATAAGTTGGACTATTTAAGGTTCCTGGGTTACTGGGTAAGGTTTATTATTAGTTATAATTTCCATCTCAATTGATAGGTATTTATAGTGTTTTCCACATATTTCATCTTAGGAAGTATTATCCCGATCACCCACATGTTCTGAGTTACAAAGAGATTTTGTTAGATCCAAATGTTTATATTATGAAGAAACTAGTATATATAATATATTATCTGATTAAATGCTTTCATAGAAAGTATATTACTTTGTTCAAATTTTTGTGGTGGTATGGATTAGATTCTCATGAGACTTGGGAGTGTGAATCATCAATGAGGTAACAGTGTCCTCAACTCTTTTTAGAGCATTCTTCTTCCACATGACTTCCCAAGGATGGAAATTAATATGGTTTGTAGATTGTAATGTCATGGTTAAATGTAAAATAAATTTTTTTGTTTAAGAGTCTGTTTCTTAGTTTTTTAGGATTTTAGGGACTTCCCGGGAGTTTTTTGCATGAAATTTGGTTGGGAACTATGTACATAAAAAATTACATCATGAAGTTGATTCATGACATGAATTTTTCACTTGGAAAATCCATGAAACAGGTTCATAACAAGAAAATAATTTAGTGTTTGAATGATATTTAAATCATGAATTAGTAAATCTGAAATGCACAGCTGATTTTCGCCTATCTACCGGTCAAAGTTACGGTGCTCTGCTAATGTGTATAACAACACTCGGGTCGAATCCTCGGCGATGATACTTTGTAATAGTCGTTTTTTTAGTTGATTGTATTTTGATTAGGGGGTTTGTTTGCAGAGCTTAATTGAAATTATTTATTGACTATAATTCATTTAACGGATTGATAAATATTGGGGTGAGTTCATTATTAGGGAGTTAAGCTTGTGATATCCTTGAGCTTTGCTTTATATTGCATTTGAATTAACACCCACTTCACAAGTTGACGTCGATTAGAATTCCTAAGTGTTAAAGCTTTAATCCAAGCCTTAACTTAATTAGGATTCTAATCTCAATTAGTACATGTTTATGGTAGTGTAATTGTGGTTCCAATAATCCATGGAAACCACATGCTAAACAAAATATGTCATTAATCCATGACATATTAAGTCCAACATACACAATGTTAAATTAACGAATACTCATCGAGCAAATACTCTCAATCACTTGACATCCCTAAATTATAAATCACCCTAATGAGATAATTACTCATCAATTTGGGTTTTTAATATTCTGGTTATAATAATTATAATGATAAATTAATAATATAAGAAAAAGAAAGGGATTAGAAAATATTTTTGCGTCGAACACACACACACATGAACAGTGATGATAATTAAAAATGGATTTTCGATTGAATGAGGAAGAAAAAGAAGGGAAGGAGATTCAACTAAATTTAAACTGTTTTAAGAACATTAATATTAAAATACATAAGGTGGAGGAGAATGAGAGATATTGAAGAAGTAACTTTCATTAAAACAGAATTACAAAGAAAGAGACTTACAAAATTACAAAAACGAAGAACATGAAAGTAAGTGAAAACAAAGAGAGGAGGAAAAGTCTCTCAAGTGAAAACTTGAGTATGGAAGATCATCCCAAGACTTTTTAAAGGCCTTGGTCTTTCCAATATGTTCTCTTATCTTCTGAAATTCCAACCCTTTTGAAAGGAGAGGAGGGGATGTATTTATAGCCCAAGGTGGTGGACTTTTACATTCCAGAAATACCCCTCCACTTAGCTCGCTGATATGGACATCAAGACAGCAGAATCTCGAGAAATCTCCTGATTCAAAGTTGTATACAATAAATATTTCCGTCTAATCTCAAAATATGGAGTCATTTTGACTTATGTATCAAAAGTTATGGCCGGTTTATTAAACAAAGTAAAATTATCCATTTCAATCCAGTATTTTTGAAGTCCAGAATGTGAAAGGGTTTTTGGATATGAAGATGCCTTCAAATCCGAATGTGTTCTTAAACAACATCGGCCTCCTATATCTCCTCTTTCACACTAAAAAATTTCAGCTCGAGTTGATACTTACATAATGAGATATGTCATTCATACTATACTGATTTTAATTCTCGGCCAGAATGGTGGGCTGGATTCAAAGCTTTATTTGGGCCCCTTGTACTTAGATTTGGGCCTTGAAATTTTTATCCAAGATGAAATGTAGTGTCCCCCGAATTATTGTGGAGAGTTAATATTTTTGGACTTCTGTATTGATCCCGATAAATAAATCTTCAAGGCTGGTCCAGTTTGTTCACAGATTCTTTGGTCTTGTTTGTGAGGACCATATGACCCTTAAAATGGCAGAATTGGCTCATGGTACCTTCTAATGAAATGTTTTATATTGAAAGAAAATCCTACAGAACAATAAATAGACAATTTGGATCAGTATAGTGATAGTTATTATTAAAACATTAAACTGACTCAATTGGACTACTTCTAAAAATGCTCAAAAATTATACTTAATATTAAAACATTAATATTTCACACAAATTATGCACATTTCATATAAAATAAGTAAATGGAGGATATAATAAGTCATGAAAATATTAATAACATAAAAATAAGGATTATTTAATCATGTTGATGCATTTTTAGGTGTTCATGGAACTCGAGTGATTCATTCCATGAGTTTGGGATTCACCAAATTAAGTGTTCCCAACTACTAGGTTTTTATCCACAATAATCTTGAATGTTAATTAATTTTTTATGAAGCATCATCTCTCAAAACATGGGGATACTTTGGGTGATTTTGGGTAATTTAAACTCTCCTATATCACCCTATTTTTTTTGTCGATCTTTGGAATTGTTGGTTTCTGTTCCTTTGGTAAGTGTTCTATTCTCTTTTCTCTTTCTTAATTTCTATTTGTTTTTGGAAATGGTGATGGGCTGAATTTTTTGGATTGTGTATCATGTGATATTTATACTATAGTATCTTATATATCCATTGTTTGGTAACCATTAATAGGTTGGCCTTGTGTTGGTTATGGTGTGGTGTGTGGTTTTCTTAAGTTATGTTTTTTTCTAACCTCCATAATGACTCGTTTTGTTTATGGGATTAGATTCTATGTTGTGAGAATAGTTTTAAGGGCCTCTACTCTCTTTTTTATGTGTTCCTTATGGGGTATGGATCATGTTTTTAGTGGTGTGTGACCTGTTTATTTGGTAGTTGGTTTTTTCTCTAGCCTATGTTGGATGATTTTTAATCTCCCTTGATTTTATAAATTCTTTTTTAAATAATTTTAATGAGAATATATTGATTAATTTGTGTGTATAAATGGATTTTTAAGAAAAGATGTTTCCCCCTCATTTTGGTAAAAGAAATGTTATTTTATAAGAATTTTGAAATGGGTTTTAAAAGAAGGTTTTTATGGAATAAGTTTTTTTTAATTTTTATTATAAAATGTATAAGCCCTTTGAAATGATTTGAAATGAAGCACATGGTATCCTTGGGTACTTAGGTGGAAGATGTGGTATTTGGGCTCATCCTTTAATATTGTAATGGGTTTCAATTTCTATATTGTTCTTCTATTCCTATATCTGGATGAATTTTTCTCTATGAATGATTAAAATGGTAGGAGGGTTTTATTTCTATTGGAATTGGGATAACCACTTGTGTACCCTTTTGGTCTTGGAAAAACCTCCAGTGTACCCTCTTGGTCTTAGGAAAACTGCATGTATACCCACTTTTTCTTGTGATAATTACTCATGTACTCTTTCAGTTCATGAGATAATAAACATTACTCAATATATTATAGATAAATAATGAACCCACCCATCAAACAATAATAAACCATTCATATATTCATTATAATAACCTTAGATCATTCATCATCCCTTTATAGTTTAATTGACTCATGACAAATGGGTTTCATGAAACATCTTTAAATCAACATCATCAGAAGCCATCTCGAGAAAGGAATTTGATGGTATAAAAATATCATATCCCTATTAAAACATACCAATACTTAAATTATGTTCAAATAGATTAAAAATATACTTTTATATAAGCATTATAAGTTTTCTCTAAAAAACAAGAAGAAATTCCATTTTCTCTTTGTGGCCTTTAAAAATTTTAAAATACTTAAATAATGGGAATATAATTTTCTTTAAAAAATATTTGAATTTATTTAAGTAATATTTATTATAGATAAATTACATTATGATGGGAAAATATGTTCATGTCATAAACATTTAAAAATTATATGTTAACACTTTTTTAAATGGAGTAAAAAAATAATCTGTTTGGAAAATGACAAAAATATTCATTTAAAATGTTTTTAAATAAATAAAAATAAATTATAAATATACCTTAATAAATAATTTAAAATAATATAATATCATCCATAAAAAAATTTCGGAACATGGATATAGATACCCAAACCTTTTACACATATTATTACATGATTTTTAACATAAATATCCATTAAAAAAATCAAATGATTGAAAGCACAAGTGTCTTTGTAAGAATAGGTATATAAGACAAAAACATGTAACTAAAATAAAAATTATTTATTTTAATCTCTATATTGATATTCAAAATCCCTTTGAGTTCCTAAAACTACATAGGATAACCTGGGGAACACATAAAAGAAACGTGCAAGCTATAAAGCCCAGTAAGGGAATAAACAAGATGGAGAAGCATAACATATCAACCAAAAGGCATAACATGATATCATAAATAGAAGGCTTGTAAATAATTACATGTTATAATATCCTAAAGAACACGATATCATAAGATCATTTCAACATAGTATAGTGGCAATAAGAAAAAACATGACATAAGAATTAGTCATGGCTTACCACCAAGACAACATCACATGGTGGATAAAGACACGTAGTGGATTATGTTCACTATATAATTCCATAAATAAAATTTCATGAGAGAAAATAATCACCCAATTAATTGGATCTCTATTTGGTTGTAACCATTAGAACATATACATGATTTTGCGTGCCGCAAAAGGGAATAAATCATAAGGCATAATTATAAGAAATTTGATAAATAGACTTAAGGAATGTATTAACCCATAAAATGAAGGGATAATAAGATATGTATATATGTAAGAGAAGTATATAAATAATTTATAATCATTAAATCACATTAAATAGAGATATAAAGTTAGTTATATAGAAAAAGGTCATAACCCCAGGAAAAAGGGTTGTTCTGAGTGATCTCTTACCTGATGTTCTGGAATCATTATACACTTGTGTTTAATGTCCTAAATAATCAAATTAGATTCAGTAATTAATTAATTAAGAAACTTTTTATATATGTTTTATATATTATAATTTTATTATGTTCATTTATAACCATTTCAATGAGATAGTGTTTAATTTTGTTGTTCGGAGGGTGTTCGTTTCATGGTTTCAAGGTCAGATTACTAGTGGAAAATTATTGAAGTTATTGTAAAATTTGAATAATCCACCAGAAATGAAATTAAATTGTATTAATATAATTATATAAATTTAAATTTTCTCAATTATGCTTTTTTGTTCCGGCATAGGGATGATTTTTTTAGTAAAAACGTTAAAGTTAATCAGTTAGTTCATTTTGGCTGATTTATCGACCATCGCAAACTAAATTCATTCTATTTAATTAATTGATTATTAAAAAATTAAAAACATTAAATAAGTTATATTATACTTATTTTAATCATATTTAACCATAAAAACATTTTTATAATCATACTTAAAGGTAGATAAGAGAAACGAAGTACGTTTCTCTTGGAGGTAGTGAACCAGCCATATTGTGATCAGTGTTTTCATTTAATAAAACATTGAAGGGATAGAAGAATATGGATATTAAATTAACATAATATAATTATATTATATTTATGATACATTATTCACCATTATTTTTTGGATGAGGGGTAGGAGGAGAAGGTAGAAGAAGAAATGAATTTGAAAATAAAAGGTTTGATAATATTACTTCTTGAATGTTATCTCTTGAAATACTCCATAAAGAACTTTGGGATTATAATTTTTGGAAGAACTAGACTTATAGTAACATGAAGATGGATTCTAGGAATGATTTTTAAACAAAATTGAAAATCTTTATTTCTAATAATCTGTGAGGAGAATGGGTTGTGGGGGTGGTATTTATAAGGGCAGGAGATGGGTGTTTTTTAATATTATATTCATTAGTTTATTATTTTTTCTCAAGACTATCAATATTATTGATTATTGTGAATTTATATAGTAATATTTTCATATTATTTATAATTATTTGTGAAAATCCCCAAAATTATAAAATAAGTATACTATATTTGATAGCGTGTATGACATGGAACACCAAGTGTATAAATGAATATAACAACTCGAGGAATTATTATATATTTATATTTTGATAAATTTAAATTTTCCAATAGCATATATTATATGAAAAATTTATCTTATCTTACATTACATGAAACATAAATTTTTTATTTCTCTACCTTGAACATTGTGGTTAGGTTACGTTACACGTAATAATGACTTTCTTTGATGGCTTGCATTACACGCAAGACCGAGTTTCACCGAATATTACTAATATTATTATTTAAAATAAAAATTATCTCCTATAATTTAAATTAGAAGTTATTAATAGTATAAACCAACTTATAAAAATATATGTTCAAATTCATTGGTTACCATTTAATTATAAATGATTATAAAAACCAATTGGATATAAAGAAAATGTTTTTATAAAAAATTATTTTTATGAGCCAAAGGCGTCTTAACTTAATAAATTAAATTAATTAATATTAGTGGATGATCTTAATAATATATATATATATATATTCAATTAAATTTTTTTATATTCATAAAATAGATTTGATATGCATAATATAAGAACAAATCCAATTTTATGCATAAATGTTATATTTTTCTAAAGATAGTTTTGTCAGCTTTTAAAGACGCACATGTTTTAAAACTGAATTTTGAAAATTTTATAAAAATTATTTTAAAAAACTTTATTTTTTTAATCTAAATTTCAAAATTTTCTTTGGGTGATATTATGGTATTTTTATGAGAAGTTTCATTTTTTTATGAATAATGAAAAATATTGAATTTTAATTGAAAATGGTCTTTTCATTTAAATAAATTATAAGGTTAAATTATAATTTGAATTGGATTTAAAGTTATATTGTATATATTAAAAATATATTAATCTAATTTAGTTCATTTTAATACTTTTATATTGGATTTATATATAAAAACAAAGTACATTTTAGAACATTTTCACATTTAAAACCTACTTTCCCACTACATCTGTAAAATTAATTTTAAATTAAATACTACTAATTATATGAGTTGAATTTTAAAAAATGGATTCCACATTTTTAATAAATATAATTTATAATTTAAAATAAGGTAAACATAATTTTTTACCATATTTATTATTTAAAATAATTAAAATTAATCACCACGATTAAGGTAAAATTGAGCTTACAAGGGAATAAACTTTAAACTTAAGGGGGTAAATGACCTAGAATATTGTAAAAAACAAATTATTTGTCCCTTTTTAGACCCTATACCCTTTTTTATCTAAAATGTTTCGTTATTGGAGGTAAATTAGGTAAGGTATACCTATCAATAGTGTTTAAATTTTGATATTTACAAGAATGTCACTCCTCCTCCACTATAAAAAGAAACTCACTTCCCTCACTTATTCACACCTCTCAATCCATTTGTCACATCCAAAAACTACCCAAATATCTTACCAAATTCCCTAAAATATTCTTATAAGACTTAAATTTTGAATAAATCCAACAAAATAAGTCCTTTAGTGCAAACCTAAGGTGGATACCCGTGGAAGAAGTAATGTTCTTATAATGGTATTTTCATTTTATTTCTTTATCTGCCTCCTTAAAAACATTATATAGTTATTATATAATAAATTAAATATATTTAATATATTAATATTTTTTTATTTTAATGTTACACCCTAATACTTAACACCCTTACATAAAATGGGATATGTTATCATTGTTCGTGTGTATGGCGGCTACCACCCTGTGAACTGATGTTGTTCGTTCTTCCATTACCACCTTTCAAGATTAGAAATTATTAAATATTTATAGTTTATATATGATATATATTAAATTTATAATGTTATTATACATTTTTAATTATTATATCACACATACCACCTTGCTTCCCATTTAGGGGGAATATGATATCGTTGTTTGTGTTTACGGTGGACTACCGCCTCACAAAACGATGTGATTTTTTCACGATTTACATGGAATGTATTAAAAATGGTTTTAAGAAACACATTTGATATATATGACATAAATATAGTACTGGAAAATAATATACATATATATAAATTACTTTTATTTCTTTTAATATGATATAAAATGGAAGCAACGTTCATACGTACGTACGACCTACCATCTCCATGAACAACATATTTTATTTCCTATCACTAAATTTAATGGATTAATGTAAATACTTATATAAAAAATATATATGACGTATAAATAATTTTTACATTATTTATATGATGAAATCATGATCTAATTAGTATAAACCAAAAATAACAAGTCAAAACATACTCAAAAAACAAAGCAGTTATTACCTGAAACGACAAAAATAATGAAAGATTATTAATTATGGGGTAATAATATGTTCAAAAATTATAATATATGATACCATAAATATGAATATGGTTCTTTTATAAGTTAATAACATGTTTAAAACCGCTATACTTGGGGTTAAATCAAGTATGGCTAAAAAGAAATCATAAGGTAACAGATTCCGTCTAAATTTCATTTCATTAAGACATATTGTAATGTTATGAACCTAGTATCTTTTATATGATTTATATAATAACCCTTTGACATTTAATATCATTAATAATTCATTATTAATGATATTTTAAGTTTCAATTTGAATTATTTCATCTATGGGTATTTGAATTATAAGTTACCAAGTGGTAAAGAATTTCGTAACTCAATTTCTTTTCACTTGGTTATATTACTTCCTCATTGTCATTAATATTATAAGATCATGTGTTTAATGAATGTTTACTATATATATTGTTGTAATTCCACTTTTTTATGTGGATTTATAGTAGATGCACATAATCGATTCATTTATTAATTCTCACTTCAACATTACGATCACTTTAAGGGTTTATTTCACAATCTCATTCTCATCAAAATTGATTATTCTTGAATTTAAAGTAAAGGTAATTATTTGATAATTGTATATTAAACCTTTAATTTTATTCTAATCTGGTTATTAATTATCTTTTTCAATTAATATTACCTTTTTCCGACTTTTTGGTACTTAAAATGTTTTATTAATTTTCTTTAAAATCTGACTTCATTTCTCTCTTCGGTCGGAAATTCACTTTCTTACAAAACCATATATTTCAAAAATGTTTCCAAAATGTTTTTTATCCTTTTAAAAATTATTTAATAAAATAAATGTTTTACCCATTTTGTCTTTATACAAAAAAAACTCAAAGTAATCTTCTTTTCTATTTCTGAACAAGTCACTTTTCTAACCTTTTTAAAATGCAAAAGGAATGTTCTTTAAAGCATGTACAGAATTACCCACTAGCATGGCCATAATTTCATAAAAGATTAATTTGAAATTTTATATGGTTATTTTAAAATAATTTTTTTTTCAAATTTATTTTCAAAGAATTTTTTTAAAAAAAATATTCAAAATAAAAAATGATATTTTACTCACGAATGTTTTTAAAGATATTTTCATGGAATTTTTATTTCATCAATGACAAAAAACCCTTATTCTTTATCCAATGTGTATATTACATATTGATACCATCTTTATTATTTATATATATGTATTATGATTATTTTGACCAAGGATAGTATTTAAATTCACTAACTTGAATCATTTTTTTATTAATTAACTTCCTCATGAATTATCCACTTCTCAATGATCATTGAACATTAAATTTCCCCTAAATATCTATATCATTTATCATGGATATGATTACTTCCTAAACCATATTTCATTTTTATATATGGTGTTTACTTGATATTTATTTGATTAAAATTGTAAATATTGATAAATTTGTATCTTTTACCTAATATAGATATTTGATATGGAATATTGTTCATGAATTAAATCAATTATTTGATATATGAGGAATAATCTGGACATGAACAACATGGGTTAGGGACCATTTAAACTAAACCACTTGATGCATCAGTAGTCTCATAGGATAAATCATGTATCTTATCTTATTTAATTTTTCACTCATTATGTTTTAAACTATATTGTAAAAGGTCTTGATGCTAAAGATATCATGTAACTATGAAACATGGAACCGAATAATTAAGAATTGACTTCATTTAGATTTTTTTACTATTATCCATGACATTTTAACCATGAAAAAATCTATGGATGCATTTGATTATCAATTTATTGACTAAATGAAATTTATTTTTAGTTATTTACCTTGTCATATTGATTATTCCATATCCAGATATTTAAATTTCATGTGTCTCTAGTTATTTACCTTTCCATATTGTTTATGCACTTCCTTATCAGTTTATTGATTATATGGAATGTGTGTTCAGTTATTACCTTTACATATTCATTATTATCATTGATTTATTATTGATTCTGTTGTATTTAACCCTTACTGGGCATTTGATCTCACTCGTATTTTTTTCCTTTCCCCATGATTCCATGAATTGTACTATTACTAATACATAGGGATGCACTATAAAGAATAAATTTATTCTCAAAAAAAATATGTTTGTATTATTTTATTCCAAATGTAATTTAAGACTCGTGTATATAACTACTTTATCAATACTAATAAACCAATTAGTCCCTCAGGATATTTTTCCTTGTATATTATTCTAGTGTAATGGAAAAAGGAACCGACTCTGGGCTTAATGGGTTTGGGTCACTATAGTTGGTATCAAATAAATTTTAGTAGAAACCTTGGTAACTAGATTTAGGGGAAAATAGCTTAGGGAAAATAACCCTATAATAGAATTTTAGGATAATTAAATAAGAACATACTAATGTTTTAGTATAGTAGATATTATGTGGTTTTTTATTGTAAAAAATCCTTCTCTAGATACTACAAGTAGATGTGGTTTTGAAAGAAAAATTCCAAGGGGTAGTGACTCCAAAGAGGGCATGTCGAGCATGACTTGAGCTTAACTATAAACAACGAAAAGCGCTCAAGGGATGAAGAAGGTTTCCAAATGAAAAAGTGAAGTCATATTCGGATCTGGGTACCCTGTCCAGGGGTCCCAGAGGGGTCGCGTGAAAAAAATTCATTGGTGCACGAAAAAGTTATGCCCCGTGTGGAATGTTCTGGGATTCGCAAAAGTTTTCCAGTGGGGGTGTGAAATATTTCACACCCCGACCCGTGCGGTCGACATTGCGTGCTGCTGCCTACATCACGCAATTTTTTTCACACCAACCCAGTTTCCACGCCCTCGGATGCCTATAAATAGAAGGTGACCCCTTCCACTTCGGGCTAAAGAATCTGAACCGGCTCTCAGGCACGAAATTCGCCTTCCACGCATGTAAAGATGTCTTTTAGTCACGGTTCTTTTCGCGCCATGTCGACTAGGGTCCGCCTTTACGCGAGATCCCCTTATTTTAAGACTAGATTCTAATCCCTTCAAGGTCTACCCCTTGCGCTCAAACCCTTCCATTGCACACAGGTCATCCAATTGCACGCAATCCCCTACAATTGTGCACACCCAAGTCATTGGGTGCAGTCTCTCCCAATTTCGTGTAATTCGTACTCCTTGCGCGCAATCCCTTAATTTGCGTGAAAAAACTGGCTCTATTTACGTGAAATCATCATTGATTTTGCACCAACTCGGTGTTTTTCACGCAGGGCCACTAATTTTGCACGCAAGCCTCAAAGGTTGCGTGAAATCCCTCAGGACCCCTCATCTCGGTGCTCCCCGGGTGTCCCCTTGCGCGGGTGCCCGATGCTCTCCTTATAGATGCCATTCGCGGGTTCCTATCACGCCCCATCCATCCACATCATGCACTGTTTTCCCATATGACCTTCTAGGCTCATACGAAGTAACTTCAAACTCCCTTGGACGATACTACCTTTTGTGTTGCTTTCCCTCATGCTTCTTCACATAGGCACGCTAACGACTATTGCTTCTTCACATAGTCACGCTAAAGTGGACCCCTCGATGATCGTTCCATGAAACCCACTCACCATGGAATTTCCGATGCCTTCCCTTCCACAAGGAGAAGAGGGTATCGGTTATGTAAGACCTATGGATGAGGAGAAAACCCACCTCGTCCGAGCTGCATGACGTTAAACTACCAAGCACCATCGTCCTCAGCACATGACGTTAAACTGTGACCTCGCCCCATGTCTTGCATGCAGGGTCCCCCACCTCGGATATTCTCCATGACCACTCGTCTCCATGGGGATGGGATCACCCCTCACAGGGGATGATATCCTCCTTATTGGAGTGGAATTTTTCTATGGGGAAAGGGAATCCACCTTGGTGTTAGCCCCTAGATTTTCTTGCCGGAGGAAGCATCCCTACTCCTTCTTTCATCTTCAGTCCCCAGGGCCAGCGAAGGGCGTGGTGGGAAACGGGGCTCCTACTTTCTTCGGTCCCAAGTCCCTCTCCCACTGTGCTTTGTCTCCCATGGGACTCCATCCTGGTGTAAGCCCCAAATTCCCAGGATACTAACCACACATAATCCCCTATTTCCTCTTTGGGACACTCCATGTGTAATCCCTACTCCAATTCCCATGGACTCACCTTTCACAACGTGATAGTCAGGTCTCTACTATCTCTTGTTTCTCACACCGAGCATGACTCACGTGAGCTTAGAGAAAGCACCGACCATGACCCAACACCTTGGGCCGCCTCAGAGTGTAAGCCCCAATCCATCATGAACTAATGGGAGATTGATCCAGGTCAAGACATGGTACGTAGGAAGCCTCCACGAGGTTCAAGCCCCAACACCCAGTCGTTCTAACCATCATCACGTTGGTTCACTGACTCCAACACCTTGGGATGCCTCAGAGTGTAAGCCCCAATCCATCCCGAACTACGGGGACTTTTATCCATGTCAAGGCATGGTACGTAGGAAGCCTCCACGAGGCCCAATACCCAACACCCGGTTGTTCTGACCATCATTACATCGGTTCAACGGCACCAACACCTTGGGCCACCTCAGAGTGTAAGCCCCAATTCATCCCGAACTACAGAGACTTTGATCCATGTCATGGCATGGTACGTAGGAATTCTCCCTGAGGTTCAAGCCCCAACACCCACCTAGACCCCAGGTCCCTATTCACATCGGTTCACCGACTCCAACACCTTGGGCCGCTGCAGAGTGTAATAAGACCCAATCCACCCCGAACTATGGAGTGTTTGATCCATGTCAAGGCATGGTATGTAGGAAGCCTCCCCAAGGTTCAATCCCCACAACCCAACACCTTGGTCCGCCTCAGAGTATAATCCCCAATCCATCCCAAACTACAGGGACTTTTATCCATGTCAAGGAATGGTGCATAGGAAGCCTCCATGAGGTTCAAGCCCACCAATCAGTCGTTCCGACCCCCTTCACGTCGGTTCGCCCCCGTCCCGCATGTCGTTAAACTATATTCACCATCTGAATTATGTGGTCTTTGATTCCCCACCATGGGGATAAATAGGATTCCTCCATGAGGTTCAATCCCATCACTCATGTCTCATCCTGATCTCTCTCTCAGGCCTATGTGTCTCAGGAAGCTCATTCCCTAACCCATAGGTTCCACTTCCTATGGGTCCCATCCATGCGTCCATTCTCACGGGTCTCCTCCTCAGGTGTCCCATCGTTTCATCGAACTACGTGGACTTTGATTCCCTACCACGGGGATGTGTAGGAAGCCTCTTCGAGGATAAATCCCAAAACCATCATAACCTCGTGACGGTTCTATCCCACTCACCACCCCACTCACGAAACCTTTCCATACTAATTCTTACCCAGGCTACCACATCCTGGAGGAATCATTCCACCCCACTCCCCATTCCATCAAACAACATTCGGGAAGCCACCCACGTGTGGGCTCTAATGTCAGTGTTCCCTCTAGGGGGTTCCTCCATCTGATCCACTCTAATCAGTGTTCTGATCAGTCTGATCTTTCCCCGCTAGACATTAAACTCACGGCATAACCTGTGTTAAACATGGGAAGCTGAGGAAAACCTAAGATACATGACCATGGAATAAAATTCCCTGGGTTTGATGTGGGATTCCTTGGGCTTTCGCGCCCTCGAGAAGCCCTATAATCATGGAAAGAAGATAGACATGCCAATTCCAGAGCATCAAGACACGCCAGTGGTTCCCAACATGACTACTCCCCTAACCAAAGGTTGCTTCCCTAATTGGACCCCTTGGAATTTCCTCACAGAAAAATTGTATTTAACTGGTGTCCATGAAGATATGGCGTCAGGAAGAGTTTCACGAACAATGTCTTAAATCTATGAGGGAGACTCAGACTAGGTGACGAGATCTAAGGAAGAATATGCATAAGGATGAACCGACATCCCATCATCCCATTTCGATCAAGAAATAGATGTCCCTGAATAAGGAGTAGATGTCACCCGCCTTTGGAAAGCGGGAATGCGGGGCAATAGCCGTGTGTCCTCTGCGTAACGGATGTGTACACCCCGATAAAGCATCAGAAACAGAAATGGTGAACCCAACGTGAAGTTCTTCTCCCCAATATGGAGACTCGTATCATTTTAGGCACCAATGGATTAGCTTTTCATCAGACGCAATCAGCTGGCACCAGGTCCCCCATGAAAATAGTAGACCTGACGTGAAAATCGCCAGTAGGGGAAGTTAGGATGTTGAGCATTCTATTCTGCGATGTTGTTAGCATGGATCCCTCTTACCGGCCATAGAAGACGGAACGATGCTGGGGAACTGGTTGTTGATTTCTTTTCCTATCAGTTTTAATGGTTTCGTCTCCCTACTTTCTGGAACCAAGTTTTCGCATTCGGAATGCAACCACCACCTGCCCACCGGTGTAGGGGCAGGGGAAATATCGGCACGGCCACCCCATGCAGTTCCAAATCATCCAGGATGTCCTCAACCACCACGACTCTTGGGCGCCCACGCCCCCTCTCACATCGGAAATTATCCAGAAAAGGGTAATTAATGACCATGTACGTAGGTACGAGGAGGAGGGTATCATCTTCACCAGAGATATGGCCCACCTAGATCTCAAGGTGGCCACGCCTCGACATCAATGCCACCCTCGAGGGTCGTGCAGGGAGCCGTTGTTCCCCACCCCAACATTAAATAGTTTCAGGAGCTTGTCCCCGGAACGCCTTGAAAACTCCTTGCCCTATTCCGACGAGGTAGGGGATGTACGGGTCGGCCCGATTGGAGTTCCGCTTCAAGGGCTCCCGGCAAGGGCTCCCACCAAGTTGCGTCAGCGCTGCCGCCCGGTTCCCCAAGCCGAGGCGTAGGTAAGTCACGCGCCTGCACCACCATCCCCAGTTCATCTGACTCGATGACAACATCGGGCGCAAGTGGAGAATGGTGCCCGTCGTGGGGAATTAACGTCAGTGACTACTATGGCCCAAGCCACCGCTGACTCATATCCCCAACTCCAGGCATACGTTGAGAAGGGTCAGCTATATGCCCGACCTGGATCGAGGCCCCAACATCCCCACGGACAGGTTTGGTCGATTCTCCCAATCGCCGACATAGGTGATGGCCGCTGCGGACCAATCCACAGAAATGCCACCCAGCATAGAGGCCCACTTCGTACCACCACTACAGAAGGTCCGGGTCTTCCCTACTTCCAATCATGGCTTGGAGGTCTCCACCGTGCCACCTTCAACCCAAGAGAGGGTCTCCCCCGTGATAGCAACACTACATATGGGGGTCTCTCCAGCGCTCACTACACTGGGTATGGGGTCACTACCTCTACCACAGACTGTGGGTATAGATACATTGCATGTCCAGTCACTCACCAACATGGAGTTCTGATCGTGTTGTCGAGAAAGTCAAATTAGTTGTTTTATTTTGACTAGAATTTCTGCAGTATACTAGCAACCCTAGGTCGTCTCTCGACGGAGCCTTAGATCATTAATTCCAAAATGTGGTTCTGTTTATGAAGGTAAAAAGGGAAATGGGGTTTTATAATACTTGGGTTTGATGATTAAAGATGACAATAGAAAATGAAAGCAATAAAACAAAGTAGAAATGAACAAGATTAATTAAGTGTGATCAACCCGGGGTACTCTCATGATGTTTATCCTTCATCGCTTCATGATATAGGGTTATGATTTTTTTAATCCCTGGTTTGTAACACCTAGAACCATAATTTTACTGATCTTATAATAGGATACCTTCTAGGGTTCAGTCAAAAACACACAATTATTCACCGGACGTCGCCGATGATTGGGTGATTTGTGTTCGACATTGTAACTGAAACTCACCAAGGAAACACATGAAGAACTCGATGTGGTGTCCAGTTTTGTATGTTATTTCATTGTGATACCATGACATAAATGTACATGAACTTGATAGGGATTATGTGAGTTCAATTGACCAATATAAACCACACAAACACCGCAATTGGAATGGGGGAAAGAAAGTGGTGAACGGTGTCTGAAACATCACATGAATTGGTACCCCCAAATATGATCATATGAGTTGAGTATGACATACCAGTACATAACTCAATAAAATAAGAATATAGGATGATGAAAAACAACACAAAAACCTGGAATTCCAAAGATCATTCAAATATTACAAACATGAAGCTTGGGATTTACATCACGTTCCTCCCCGGGTGATCACAAGGGGTTTAGAAACCCATGGGAGAGGAAGAAGAAGAAGATGTTGAAGTATCACTTACCATAGCCTCTAGAACTTCTAGGGATGTTTAGAAGACTCCTTGGAGACTCCAAAATGGCAGAACCTTTCCTTCTGGACGAACTTCCAAATGAGGTGCCCAAGGTGTCTTTTTATAGCCAAAATGAGAAGTGGTTTTGGGCACCCATATTTTGATAAACCACTTGGAGAAAGATTTTAGGCTCTTATACAGTCGAATATCCTTTTTGAAAAGACTAGAAATTTTTATCCCCATGTCTTATCTATCACAACCGATGTTTTGGAACCATTTGGACAAATAAAGCTCGTGATATTGATAAAATAAAGAACACCACTTTTGACTTTGTGCATATTCGGTGTCTTGGACAGATCAGTTCGGATGGGCCCCTTAGAAGATGAATCAGGATTGGGTTCCTTGATATGAAATGTATAATATTAAATTTTGGATCTTAATACAAAATATCAGCACATTTGGATGCAATTATTTCATGAAATATTCAAAACAATGGATAGATGTCCATGGATCCATGCAATTTTGGCCCATTTTTCTTCCACTTCATCAAGGGACCTCCAAATCATATCCACCTAAATTGAAATAATAAAAACAAGTAACATTTCCCATTATAATATTGATTAACATCAATTAATTGATTCAAACAAAAAGTGAAATTTATTATTATATTTGCTATATTCATTACAAAACTATATTAAAACAACGGTGTAAGGGTGGAATAAAACAGTGAATCGTGGTACGATCACACCCCCACACCTAAACATTTGCACTCCTGGGAAAAGTCACATATCCAAATAAAATGATGCATATATATATATATATATATTTCCAAAATCATGAAGATTTAGCATTTTAGGAAATTTTAATTCACCAAAGTAATGTGATCAATGCACGAACCGCACTAATGATTTCTTCCTAGTGAAAATGGAAAAAGATGTCTCATAAATCATATCATAATAAAATTCAAAGAGATTTATGACACCAACATGATCAAGGAATTAAAAATTCAACCATTACACTAACACTCCATGTGTGTGTGTGAATACCATTCCATGCTATTCTTTCCACTTTCTATCAAATAAATATAGGTTATTTTAACATTATTCAGCTTTAAATGATTTTTCACCGAACCTGTCCTACATCCTTTGAAATCATATTTCAAGACCAACTCACTTAAGCATTCCCAGAAGTCAAACCATAAGCTCCTGACCTAGATATCCCCATATTTTTTACATTTCATCACTCCCCTCATTTATTTATTTTTTAGAAGTGAATTTGGAACAAATCTCACACTCATCTCTCAACCCTTGTTTGATCTCCTCATGACACTAATTTCAATAGTTATAACAAGATAAAAGGTTGAGGAGGAGGGGTTTTTGACCTTCCCAAGACACAACATTTTTTTTGAGGGCGTACAATAGTCGGACATTAGGTACACATGCATAGGTCAATCTGGTACAGTAATGAAACTGATTGGATAAGGAACGAACGTATGGAAATATAATTTAAAGCTGAAAAATATTAACCCAACATATATTTACCTTATATTAAGTAAGAAATAATCACACTTTTTGGTTTGGTGAAAATATTTGTGGATATATTAGTGACATAGTTTTCCCAAAAACTACTCACACAAGGGGCATCAATAATCTCAAAGTTTTTACATAGATACGACCATTTATATCATTGACAGAAAACTAATTCACTAAAAAAAAGAAAATCACTCCTTGATGTTAAATTCATAAAAATATTCTTTTTTCCCTTCATTATGGTATTTTTACTTTCCCCCCTTTATGGTCACCAAATCATCGAACTTTGAAATTGTTGATGGGGAAAAATGAAAATACCATAAAGAAGGCTAAAAATAGAAGAAAGGATAAAACGATGAAAATTACTAACTAACCCAGGAATGTATCCACTCCCCCACACCTAGAATTTGTAGTGTCCTCACTAAAATAATTGATAATGTGAGAAGGAAGGATAAAACCTGGTGTGTTTTATTGGTATGATGCATTAAGAAGGTGGATTTCCTCCGATGGATTCTTCGGAAAATCCTCATAGAAGTGTTTAAGTTGCTTCCCATTGATGGTAAGACTTCATCCACTCTGTTCATGCAAAATCTATATTGCACCAAAAGGATAAACCTTAGTAACAGTATAAGGACCGCGCCATCGGGAACGAAGCTTACCTGGGTGGAGCTTAAGCCTGGAATTGTACATGATGACCTTCTCACCAATATATAACTTCATCTGTTGAATCATGCTATCACGAATAGCCTTGGTTTTCTCTTTATAGATCCAGGAGTTTTCATATGCATCACGTCGAGTTTCTTCCAATTCTTGAATATGCAACTTTCTTTGCTCACCTACATATGAAAGTTTCATATTACATTGTTTAACAGCCCAATATGCATGGTGTTCCACCTTCACTGGGTGGTGACAAGCCTTTACAAACACAATTCTGTATAGTGACATTCCTATTGGGGTTTTAAAAGCTGTACGGTACGCCCAAAGTGCATCATCTAAGCGCAAACTCCAATCTTTCCTATTGGGTTGTACTATTTTTTTCAAGATTCGTTTTACTTCACGATTTGATATTTCTGCTTGTCCACTAGTTTGGGAGTGATATGCAGTGGATAATTTATGATCAACCCCATACTTATGAAGAAAATTGTTCATGTTTCGATTGCAAAACTGTGAACCCTCATCACTAATGATGAATCTTGGTAAACCAAACCTACTAAAAATTTGGGACCTTACAAAATCAACAACCACTCGAGAGTCCTCGGTCCTGGTGGCCTTTGCTTCCACCCATTTAGATAAATAGTCAATAGACAATAAGATGTACACAAAGCCAAAAAAAATTGGAAAATTCCCCATGATGTCAATTCCCCATGCATCAAAAATTTCACAAAATAACATGGGTTGTTGGGGCATTTCATTCCTCTTAGAGATATTACCCATGAATTGATAACGACTGCATGACTTACAAAATATATGTGCATCCCTGTACAATCTTGGACAATAAAGTCCTGAGTCAAGGACCTTTCAAGCTGTACGTTGAGAGACAATGTGTCCCCCACATACCAAAGTGTGGCAGAAGGTCAAAAAAGAGGTGAACTCATGGTCAAGGACACATCGAAAAACTACTTGGTCACTACAAATTCTCCATAAGTATGGTTCATCCCAAATGTACCAAAGAGACTCATGCTTAAGTCTCTGGGATTGTGAAATTCTAAAATTAGTGGGGACCCTAGATGTTGCTAGAAAATTCACAATGTCTGCATACCGGGGGGTAAGGTCCACAACATCACAAAGGTTCTCACGATGGAAGAATTCTCCAATGGGTAGGGGTGAGTCAACATGATGGTCCAATGGTGGGGAAATCCTACTAATGTGGTCAGATAACACATTCTTCACCCCCTTATTATCTCTAATCTCAAGGACAAACTCTTGGAGGAGGAGCATCCACCATATGAGACGGGGTTTAGCTTCAGGTTTCTTTAAGAGAAATCGAAGGGCAGCATGGTTAGAAAACACAATCACTTTTTGACCCAAGAAGATATGAACAGAATTTTTACAAGGAAAAAACAATAGAAAGGAGTTCTTTTTCTGTGGTTGTGTAGTTTACCTAGGCAGGTTCAAGGGTACATGAGGCATACACAATGACATGAAGAGCCTTCTCAACCCTTTGTGATAAAACTGCCCCAACTGCAAAGTTAGAGGCATCACACATAAGTTCAAAGGGGAGATCCCACCTTGGTGGTTGGATGATGGGAGGTGATGTGAGACTCTTTTTTAGTGAATTGAATGAATCCTCACAATTTTTATCAAACACAAACTTAGAATCTTTTTGCAATAACTGGTACAATGGAAGTGCAATCTTACTAAAGCCTTTAATGAATCGGCGGTAAAAACTAGCATGACCCAAGAAAGATCGCAACTCACGAACACATTTTGGATATGGATGGGTTGAAATTAATTTAATTTTAGATTTATCAACTTTAATTACCTTATTTTTAATGACATGCCTAAGAACTATCCCCCGCTCAACCATAAAATGACATTTCTCAGAATTTAAACAAGATCTTTTTTAATGCAGCGGCGGAGGACAGAACATAGATGTTCCAAAAAATCATCAAAAGAAGATCCATATACCGTGAAATCATCCATAAATACTTTCATACAACTCTCAAGGTACTCATAAAAAATACTCAACATACATCGCTGAAAAGTACCAGGAGCATTACATAGACCGAATGGCATCCTTCTGTATGCAAATGTGCCAAATAGACAGGTAAATGTTTTCTTTTCTTGATCCTTAGGGGATATATGGATTTGTAAATAACCTGAATAGCCATCAAGGAAACAATAATGGTACTTACCATCCAATCGTTCTAAAATTTGGTCAATGAAAGGTAATGGAAAGTGGTCCTTCCACGTGGCTTGATTCAGTCGATGGCAGTCAATACAGATTCGCCAATTGTTTTACACACGTGTTGGAACCAATTCATTCCTTTCATTTGACACAACTGTTATTCTTGTTTTTTTAGGCACAACTTGGACTTGGCTAACCCATTTAATACCAGATATATGATAAATTATCCTTGCAGCAAGTAATTTACTGACTTCCAATTTTACCACTTCAAAGAGAGTGGGATTCAACTGGAATTGATATTGTCTTATAGGCTTAGTCTCATCATCAAAAATTATATGTTGCATACAAATAGATGGGATAATCCTGGTAATATCATCTAATGTCTATCCTATTGAATTTTTACACTCTCTCGAAAGTTTGAGCAGTTTCGATTCCTATTTTAGAGAGAGGTTATTAGCAATAATGATAGGCAGTTGGTTAATACCCTCACGATATGCATATTTTAAATTAGAAGGAAGTGGTTTAAGTTCCAACACCAGTGGTTTCTGGATTGAGGGAGGGGATTTAGGGGGAGTGAGGTCCATCAAACTGTCTATCTTCTCATGTTTATTCTCTAAAGATAGAGTATCTATAGAAATGATATTTTCATAATCATTGACGGTCATGGGTACCTCGGAATGATCACACTCATCAATTAAAGCACAAAATTTATACTTTTCAGAACCCACACAACACTCAAAACATGAATCAAAACTCAAATCATCCAAGGGTGAAGAAAACAAAAATGAATCCGAGTTTGGGTTGAGGAGAGAATTGTGTGTGTGTGCATCGTTTGAGAGCACTTCCATGGAATAGACATGAAGATTGGAGTGCTCTTCAACGGGGTGTTTCATAGCCTCAAGGATGTTAAAACTGACCTTTTCTCCTCAGAATTCCATGGACAACGTACCATTGTGAACGTTGATGATCATATTTGATTTTTTTAGGAATGGCCACCCAAGTATGAGAGGATAATGTCCTTGGGTTCGGGTATCTTCCATCTCAAGAATGTAAAAATCAGCAGGTAAGATGAGATTCTTCACTCATACAAGGACATCCTCAATCACTCCTTTTGGATGTGTTGTACTCCTGTTGGAAAGTTGAACGACAATGCTTGTTGGTTGAAGCTCTCCAACCTGTAGATAAGTATACACATAGTGAGGCATTACATTAATGGAAGCACATAAATCTAGCATAGCATCAGAAAAGAAAGTCTCCCCTATGGTACACGGTATCGTAAATGTGCTCAGATCCTTGCATTTGGTTGGCATTGCTAGTTGAATCAAGGCCGAGACATTTCTACCCAAGTTTACTCTCTCATTCCCCTTTAGCCTTCATCTATGGGTGAAAATTTCTTTAATAAATTTGGAATAATGGGGAATTTGATTAACTGCATCCAATAAAGAAATATTAATTTGAACTTTTTTAAATGTATCCATTATCTCATTTTCAATATCATTATCAAAAAAATTCTTAGATTTAGAGAGTATTTGTGGGAAAGGAAGAGGAATGGATTGTTCATTTGAATCATCAACGATAATTTGACTTCCCTTTTTTCATTACATGAAATTTTTGAGGGTTGGGAAAGAGTTTTTTCAAGAGGGGGACATACTTGTTTCATAGAATCAATAGAAGTAGAAGCTTCTTTACCACTATTAAGTGTAATTTCACATACATTACCTTTTTCCTTCGGATTGGAAATGGGTTGGGATGGTATTTTTCCAGACCCTTGCATCTTAAGCTCACTGATAGTGTTCGCTAATTGTCCCACTTGAGTTCTCAAATCTTGAATTGCTGATTGTGTGGTCTGTTGGAACTGGAGGTTCTGGGTTGCCATTTTCTTCACCATATCCTATAGTATTGGTTCATATTTGGGAGGAGGAGGATTGTTTTGAGTTGACGATGGATAAGAAGCTTGCATACCTTGGCCTTGTTGATACCAATTCTGCTTGGGGTAGCTTGAGTTTCCTCCTTGTGGGTACTGGGGTTGTGCTTGCCACCCTGGATTTGGATTTGGCCTGAATTGTTATTACATGAAGGGAGTTTCTTATTGGAATGGACACCTTGGGAACACAGCTACACAATACTCAGATGAATCTTGAAGTTGTGGGCACTGGTCAGAAACATGAGTGTTATCAGAACATATACCACAATGTAATGGAATAGAGGTAGAGTGTGAGTTACCTTGTGTTTGAGATAATTACCTTATAAGGGTATGGATATCATTAAGTTTAGTATCTACCTTTTGTTCTAGGGCTGAATGACTTAACTCATGAACTCCTCAGGTTGGTGAAATTGATCATGTACCAAATTGTTGTGCATTTTGAGCCATGTTGGCTATTAAGTCACGAGCGGCGGAAGGAGTTTTATCAACTAGGGAACCACCAGCTGTAGAATCAATAATTCCACTATCCATGGGAATAAGTCCCTCATAAAAGTATTGGATTAGTAGTTTTTCACTAATCTGGTGGTGGGGGAAGCTTGAGCAAACTCTTTTGAATCTCTCCCAGTATTCATGAAGGGTCTCTCCTTGTGATTTCCTAATTCCACAGATTTCTTTCCTAATTGATGCAGTTCAGGAGGCAGGGAATAACTTCTCTAAAAATATTATTTTATGGTCATTCCATCCCCCAATCATGGTAATCAAATAGTATACCCAATCTTTGGCTACACCATCAAGGGAGAAAGGGAAGGCCCTAAACTTGATTAAGTCCTCAGACACATTTTGGGGTTTCATGGTGGAGCACACTATGTGAAACTCCTTAAGGTTTTTATGAGGGTCCTCACTAGGAAGACCATGGAATTTAGGAAAAAGGTGTTTGAGACCTGATCTCAGCTCAAAGTTGGATGCTTCCTCGGGATATTGGATGTACGGAGGTTGGTACTCCACATCAGGGGCGGTTAGTTATTTTAAAGTTCGATTATTTGCAGGCATGTTTTCTTGGGTTTGACTGGGTTCAATTTTGGATTGGTTTAGGTCCACTTTAGATTCCATAAGGGGTTACTCAATGTTACTTGATTGACCTTCTCTAGATGCCTTGATTTGTGTGTGAAGTGACTTTTCAATTTCAGGATCAAATTCAAGTAGTGTTTCTTTACCAAATCTTGTCATGCAACAATGATGCCCAATTTGATTGATTGATTGTTTGTTGTGTTTTTTTATTTGAGATGGATAAAAAAACATAAGAAGGGTGAAATAAGAATATAATTTTATACAATAGAATTATAGAGGGAGATGGAGAAGAAGAGAGAGAGAGAGATAAAGAACACACCAAAAACAACCAAAAATAAACACAAAACCCAAAACAAAAACGATCAAATGGGGGTGGGGTATTAAAAGGAGTACCAATTAAGAAGTAAAATAAATAAATAAAAATAAATAATGAAAAAAATTATCTTGGATCCCTAGCAACGGTGCCAAAATTTGATCGCGTTGTCGAGCGCGTCAAATTAGTTGTTTGATTTTGACTAAAATTTCTGCAGTATAGCAACAACCCTAGGTCATCTCTCGACAGAGCCTTAGATCATTAATTCCAAAATGTGGTACTGATTATGAAGGTAAAAAGGGAAATTTGGTTTTATAATACTTGGTTTTGATGATTAAATATGAAAATAGAAAATGAAAGCAATAAAACAAAGTAGAAATGAACAAGATTAATTAAGTGTGATCAACCCAGGGTACTCTCATGATGTTTATCCTTCATCGCTTCATGATATAGGGTTATGATTTTTTAATCCTTGGTTTTTAACACCTAGAACCATAATGTTACTGAGTTTAAACTATGATACCTCCTAGGGTTCAGTCAAAAACACACAATGATTCACCGGACACCGCCGATGATTGGGTGATTTGTGTTCGACATCATAACTGAAACTCACCAAGGAAACACACGAAGAACTAGATGTGGTGTCCAGGTTTGTATGTTATTTCATTGTGATATCATGACATAAATTTACATGACCTTGATAGTGATTATGTGAGTTCAATTTACCAATATGAACCACACAAACACCACAATTGGAAGGGGGAAAAGAAAGTGGTGAACGGTGTGTGAAACATCACATGAATGGGTACCCCCAAACATGATGATATGAGTTGAGCATGACATACCAGTACATAACTCAATAAAATAAAAATATAGAATGATGAAAAATGACACAATAACCTGGAATTCAAAAGATCATTCAAATATTACAAACATGAATCTTGAGATTTACATCACGTTCCTCCCCGGGTGATCACAAGGGGTTTAGAAACCCATGGGAGAGGAGGAAGAAGAAGATGTTGAAGTAGCACTTCTCATTGCCTCCATAACTTATAGGGATGTTGAGAAGACTCCTTGGGGACTCCAAAATGGCAGCACCTTGCCTCCTGGCTGAACATCCAAATGGGGTTCCCAAGGTGTCTTTTTATAGCCAAAATGAGAAGTGGTTTTGGGCACCCATATTTTGATAAACCACTTGGAGAAAGGTTTTAGGCTCTTAGACAGTCGAATATCCCTTTTTAAAAAACTATAAAGTTGTATCCCCACATCGTTTCTATCACCACCGAAAGTTTAACACCATTTGGACAAATAAATTTTGAGATATTGATAAAATACAAAACGCCACTTTTGACTTTGTGCATATTCAGTATCTTGGACAGATCAGTTCGGATGGGGCCCTTATAAGACGAATCAAGATTGGGTTCCTTGATATGAAATGTATAATATTAACTTTTGGATCGTCCCACAAAATATCATCCCATTTGGATGCACGGAGTTTTCAAAATATTCAAAACAGTGGAAAGATGTCCATGGATCAATGCAATTTTGGCCCATTTTTCTACCACTTCATCAAGGGCCCTCCAAATCATCTCCACCTACAATGAAATAATAAAAACAAGTAACATTACCCATTATAATATTGATTAACATCAATTAATTGATTCAAAAATAAAGTGTAATTTATTATTATATTTGGAATATTCATTACAAAACTTGATTAAAACAACGGTGTAAAGGTGGAATAAAACAGTGAATCGTGGTACGATCAAGGTCTTCCCCATGTCCCTATGCCAGTCGGTGAAGGTCCTCCTCGACCCAGTAATCGGAGAGGTGGAGACCAACCTCACTTCACCAATGCCCATCATGAAGGTCCTCCTCATGTCACTTTCGACATCTACCCTGGTGCTCCTCGCACGGCGGCCCACCCAGGCGGGAGCTCTTTCCACCATAACACCAATATGGCTGAAGGACCTCCTCGTGGAGAAAGTGGGTCTTTCCCCAAAGAGCCACCCAGGGGCAAGAGAGAAGGTGGTATCCACCACAAGAGTAATTCCGGGGAGTGCTGGACATCAATCAAACCATTCCGCTTCTCAGACTCTAAAGCAGAGTGCGACTCAGCGCGGGAGCCCTCTCCTCATTCCTCCGAGTCAAGGGTTGGGGTAGGAATGAGGCACATCAGCCTTGTACTCTCGAAATGTGAGGTAAATAGGATCCATGTCTCCCTCCTAAGGTTTATCCAGGAGGACGAGAACCTAGAATTTTCCCAGGGACCGACCACACAGTCACCACTATCATCTCTGAAAGAACCCTCTGCCTCGGCTAGAGACTACAGAGATCTATTTTGGGGGTCAATGGAAAGAGAGCTGCGGCGTAGCCCACCCTTGGCAGATGCCAGTTATGTGTCAGGATCCTTGTTCAATGGTCCATCCTATCATGATATAGCATCTAGGTCACTATAATCCTCAGAGGACAACCCAAGATTCGGCGGCCAATCTTCCCACTCGATGTATTCTCTGCCAGCCAGCCCGTCGTCCTAGCAGTCTGCCTCAGTGCCGCTACCAGATCTTCAACCACCCCCAGTCGACGAGTAGGGAAATCAAGGGCCAAACCCTGAATCTGATCCAAGGAGATTCTGGAAAATCCTTGCAGCAAGACACTTCCCTTAGAAGTTGTGGCTAGTCGTAAGACCAAATTTTTGTGCGCTGGAATCTCTCACCCCGGAGGAGTTTGAATGTTTCTGCCAGACCCTCTGGGTGACTCACTTCTGTCTTCGCCACTGGAAAGTGGCTTATCCTGGGATCCAAGTCCACCTTGAAGACATCGGCGAACAATGCCGCCTGGTTGATCTGGTTGTGCTCCCCATGGTCCAGCACCCCGAGTCACCTGGTCACCACATGGCCATCCAACAGAAATGCGTTCAGAGTTTCCAAGTACTCCGAAAAGTTATTAAGGAGGATACCTCCCACGTGCAAGTTTGTGGTTGGGGGCAGTACGTTTCGCTCCTCTTTAGTTCTATTTGTTGATAGCCCGACTCGCAAGGAGACATTGAGGACATGCCCCTGAGAAGAGTTGTGGTCAACATGACTGATCTGTTGGGAGGGGAAAACGAACTGGAACTTCTTGATGGGAACTTCCTCCCCGAGAATGTTCCCCCACAATTAGACTCATCAGGGAGGATTACTCATCCAAAGAGGAACATCCTAGGTCTCCCTCTTCCCAATGAGCCATTGGTACTCATTCGGAATGTCAGTAAGGGTAAAGAGAACGTCGGAGCTGTCAAGCACTCTGACCCATCTGCTTCAGTGCAAAAGACGGAGGAGGACCCCGAGAAGGCCACATTGTGCCAGCATCTTACTGATCAGAAGAAGTTGGTCGATGAACTCCTGGTTGAACGCATTGTAGAGTGACGACACGACTATGGTGATCCTAGGCTTGGGCAGCAGGGGAAGGAACAACTACTCCTTGGCGAACTTCCCCCAGGCAACCCTGATCATACTGCATTTGCTGATAGGGCGGAACTCGGAGATCACAGCAAGACGGCACGGTATGTCTCACCAAACCCTCCCAAACGACGTGATAATCCAAGGAACCCCACTCGGGTTCCCCTAGAATCCCCAAGGGTTGCTCTACAAGCCGCTCCATGAGCCGCTGAGCCTGTCTACCACATTGAAGAACCTGAAAACGCGCTCGTGGTTAGGGATCCCCGTGAAGACAGGGAGCCACGTCCAGATGATCCAATGGTGGCACTCATTGTCGTCCTAGAGGCATTGGAAACGCAACAGGTGGTTATCCCACCAAATGGAAAGCCATATCTGGCATGGGTGGATGATATTCCAGCACCCCCAGGATTCGGAAACCCCACCTTCTCCCATTTTAATGGGACGTGGGACCCACTGCAGCACCTGGCCCACTTCAACTCAAGGTGTGGGACTATGTTAGGGACTCTAGTGCAGCAAGAGGCCACCAAGATCCACTATTTTTTTCATACACTGGAGGGTCCGGCATTCATTTCGTACAGCCAACTGCCCGTCAGATCCGTGACCAGCTAGGAGGACCTTCGTAGGTAGTTCCTTTACTAGTTTAGCTCTACCACCCAGAAAATGAACATCACAGACCTCTTCAAGTGCAAACAAAGGCCTGATGAGAGAGTTGCGGACTTTGTCTCCCAGTAGAAGGGGCTCACATACTCAATTAACATGCCACTGACTCAGGAGCAATGACTGACGATGTGTGTATGGAATGTCAAAACAGAACTGGTTCCCTCCCTGATCACTCAGAACTATCCCAGAGGGTTCTGAGACTTCTCAGATAAGGCCCAGAGCCTCGAAAAAGCCCTGCAATAGGCCAGCTAGGCACGTCCGCTGCCCCTGGTAATCCCAGCAAGAAGGTCTTATAGAGCCGAACCCACCACAGTGGCCCAAATAGAGGCCCCTAGGCTGCTAGAATTGCTACCAGTGGAGCCAGATCCATAGCCACGTAGAGGTCCACCACCATGGGTGCAACTTCCAGCCCAGCAGCGACCACCTCAGAATCGGCAGGCACCTCCGTGTAACGCATCACCACCACCTAGGCGATATAATCAAGTTCCACCTCCACGGAAGGCTCCTCCGACCCCTCTTCAAGGTCAGGATCCTAGATCCCCCTTTTCGGATAGGAGAAATCGGGCCTAGTCATTCAATGAGGCTCCGATCCCTAGTTACTTCGGAAGCACCTTAGAGCAAGGAATTTTGCGACTGCCTGAGTATAGAAAGCCAAAATAGGCGAATCTCACTGATCCCCCCAACTACTACCCTTATCATCGGATACAGGGGCACACCATCAAGAAATACTATGTGTTCAAGGAATGGCTCCAAGACCATATTGACAACAACATAGTTAGGTTGGCCCCGACCCCAGCACAAGTGGCGGGTGTCTTCGTGAGGTCAGATAGCAGTAGAGACATCGAAGGTGAGTGGCAATAGGTTACTGACAGTGGGACTCAGAAGTATAATTACTAGATGGCCCACAAAGCAGTCACTCATGCCCATGGAATTATCCATGCACGTCGGATCATCCGGAGCCTTCACAAGCTGCGACCACTACTTTTGTATCATCATCTCAGTCAGCCTCTTCCCAGATGAGCAAGCATTGGTGGCGCAAGAAAAAACTATGCACCCCGCCAACGCCATCGTCGTCCCACACTCTTGGCAAATTTATGACCCCAGAGATGGGTATCCCTCCCAGAATCTACCCAGTGGTGGATGACTCTTCAAGTGAAATTCAAGGGTGCACTTCGGTTAATACCGTTGAGTTGGTAAACCCCTATATGACTCCCGGCGAGGGGGAGCACCAGGCGAACCAACCCAATGTTCCCAGCTGATGCCAACGTCGGTGGAGTCGCAGCCATATGGGTCGTCAGGGAATGGCAGTTGGCACCTCCAGCCAGACTGTGCATGCCACTGAGACCAGATAGCAGGCCCAGCGTAGCACCCAGCACACGCAGCCTTCTCATCCGGTGTCGACAGGCCCGCCTCCACCACCGTTTGTGCTATTGGATCAGGCAGAACCACTTCGGTCATGCCACGGCCAGCTTCTCCCCACTACAGGTTGATCTCATCCATCTGGTCCTCATCCGATAGCTACTCTTCGGGCTTTGAATAGTGAACAGTAGGATATTTCCAGTACTAGTCAGTCACTAGTCAGGCTGATAGGGCCCGCCATGCCTTCTATTACAGACAGGCTTTCTGCAAGCGGAGGTTCACACCTGGCATGGAAGTAAGACGTTATCAATAACCTCGCTGGCATCCCAGAGAGGCTTTCTATCCTTGATTATCTTCTCCTGTCTCCAGATATGCGCGAAGCACTCGTCATGGCTTTAAGAATCCCCCTCCAGTTTGAGATGGAGATAACAGCTGCAGAGGCTTTCCACACTGAAGTGTTTGACATTGTCGAATGTCAGGCCATAATTTCATTATCAGGATAGGATGAAGGCTCCTCCATACAGGGGCACATCTTCCCGTTGTACATCACCAGCCAATTTAATGGTGTGGAGGTTCGTCATTGTCTCGTTGACATCGGCTATGGGATCAACCTTATCCTGACATAGACACTACGGAAGCTAGGGTTATCCGAAGATGACCTGACTCCCTCCGATTTAAGAATCCAGAGGTATGACCGGACCAAGCAGACCTCGGTCAGAAAGATCCATTTGAAGACCCTATTAGGCGGCCTAGTTTCCAGCACTGATTTCATGTTGGTCTCTCAGGACACCACATATAATGAATTGATGGGAAGTCCATGGCTCTACCTGCATGCAGAAGTCCCCTCATCGTATCACTAATGTCTCAAGTACTGCTTAATGGTCGAGTGGGCATACTTTAGGTTGACGCGTCTCCTTTCGTCTCTTGTGAAGCCTACTATTTGGACACTGACTATTATAAGAGTAAGGATAAACAAGTCCATATAAGTGAAGTTGAACCCGTCACCGCTACGACTGACCCTTGGGCAGGCCTGAATGATGCCTACGTCTTCCCAATTCATCGGTTGGAGGCCATGACCCCTAATATGGGGCAATGTTTTTTCATTTTTGGGACAAGGGGGAACCATGATCCTAGATCCTAGCGGCATCAGAATATCACTTCGTATTCTTATACAAACCAGGCTTCAGTGATCCCGGAGCCTCCCACTCCCATCAGGTATTGGGATGTCTGCCCCATGGCCACGGCAGTACGTCATACGTGTCTGTTTCACCAGGCTGGGATTAACCGGCACAAGTTCATGCTCCACTATTGCTTTGATATCATCAAGTGTGGCCCCTTGGGCCGAAGACCAGATGGGATCAGATCGACTGCCTTCGTCGCTATGGTCTTAGCAGTGAGTGAATCCCCTGATATGTTGTCCACTATTGTCCAGGCTGGTACCAGCCTCCCGTCAGGATCTTCCAACCCAGAGGAAGATCCTCCCATAGGGAATCCCTCCTCCGCAAGTGAATAAGAGGATTTAGAGGACACTCCCCCTGCCTTTGAAGAAGGTGTCTCTGCCATGGTCGATGAACTGGTATAGGTGAACCTCAGAAGCAAGGCAGACCCGAGACCCACATTGATCAGTGCCTCTATGCACCCCAAGGAGCATCAGAAGTACGTATAATTCCTTAAACAGCACCGTGACGTGTTTTCCTGGAGTTACGATGAGATTCTTGGACTAGATCCTCAGGTAGTCATCCACCGCCTCGGTCTTACGAAAAATCAATGTGGGTTCAAGTAGCCTCCTAGAAAGATACACCCTTCTCGTGGTGCCATGGTCAAGGATGAAGTTGACAAGATAATCAGATCCAACTTCGTTAAGGAATTCCAGTACCCCAAGTGGATATCCAACATTGTATCAGTCAGGAAGAAGAACGGACATATCAGAGTCTATATCGACTTTCGCGGTCTCAACCACCATTGTTCAAAGGACGATTTTCCCCTTCCTCTAACAGAGCTGTTGATTGATTTTATAGATGGGTTCCAAGCCCTCTCCTTCATGGATGGTTACTCCGGGTATAATCAGATCTGGATTTCCCCCAAGGAAGAGGAGTCCACAGCTTTTAGAGTTCCCCAAGGTACTTTCTTATACCAGGTTATGCCCTTCGGCCTGAAGAATGAAGGTTCCACCAATCAGCGGGACATGCACCGCATATTCAATCCAATCCTCAGGACATTGGTGGAGTGCTATGTGGATGATCTGGTAGTCAAATCATGCCAGCGCCAGGACCATCTCAAGAATCTTGAGAAAGTTTTTGTATTCCTCCATTCCCATCACCTGAAGAAGAACACATTGAAGTGTGCTTTTGGGGTCACCTCTGGAAAGTTACTTGGCTTTGTTTTCAGGTACTGGGGCATCGAGGTCGACCCAGAAAAGATCAAGGCCATCAGCCAGATGCCTCCCCTGAGTAATATTCAGGAGCTTCGATGTTTCCAAGGACACTTGGATTACATACGCCGATTCATTGCGAATTTGGCTGGCAAGTGTAAGTCCTTATCTCGGCACATGAAGAAGGGAACCACTTACGAATGGGACGTAGAGTGCTAGACCGCCTTTGAAGAAATCAAGCAGTATCTGCTCCAACCTCTGGTCTTGATTCCACCCGTCTCCGAGAAGCCACTGGTCCTCTTTGTCACTGCCCTGGAATGGTCCATCGGTTCCCTTCTCGCCCAAAAGAACAATAAGGGGATAGAGAACAACCTCTACTACCTCAGTCGCATGCTCCTCGATACGGAGACCCGGTACTACCCCATCGAGAAGAGCTGCCTTGCGCTCATGTTTTCCATATATAAATTATGGCATTACCTACAGCACCATGAGGTATAGCTAGTGTCTCGAGTAGACCCATTGAAGTACATCCTAAGTCGTCCCATATTGACTGGTCGACCAGCGCGGTGGGTGGTAATCCTCCAGCAGTTTGACATTAGGTTCATGCCTCATAAGGTTATAAAGGGACAAGCGTTGGTCGATTTCCTTACTGCCCATCCAACCCCCGCTGACAGGTCCATGGACCTGGATTTTCCCGATGAGCCGATTCTCTCAGTAGATCAAGTCGTCCCGTCTTGGCAATTCAATTTGATGGCGCCTCCCGGAGCCCCACCTGTAGGAGGCTCAATGATCCTCAACTCAACAAAGTAGGCCTGGGTATCTTTTTTATTACTCTGGCCCAAGCCATTCAACCATATTCATTCCTACTATCAGAAGGCTTCACCAACAATGAGGCAGAGTATCAGGCCGTCATTACAGGTCTTGAGCTGGATCTTGAGATTGACGTGCCACATTTTCATGTGAAAGGGGACTCCGAGCTAATCATTAAGTATATCAACGGTGACTATGTATTAATAAAGCCAGATCTTGTACCATTTTTAGAACACACTCTCCAGCTAATGGCCCAGTTCCCTTCTCGACCAGAAGTTACCCATGTCCCTCGGTCACAGAATGGTCACGCAGATGCTTTGGCCAGCTTAGCTGCATCACTTGCAGAGCCTGAATAGGATGATCTAATTATTCACATGGCCCATTGGAGATTCATAGCTCCTATTACCCCGGATGGCGATGAAGGACCATAGTTAAGGCATCTTACCTTTGGCGCCTCTACGTCAGGACCCCCGAGTCATTTGGATACAACAATCGAAATGATTGTCGATTGGAGGATACCCTTGGTTGAATACCTCCAACACGGTAATCTCCCATCAGATCGGGCTGAGAGCGATTGAATCTGATGTTGTGCACTACAGTTTACCCTCCAAAGTGGTCCCAGTCTTGAGCCAATCCTCCATAAGTGCGGGTTTGTTGTTTTTCTCCTCCGTTGCATTCAGGGGGTTGAGATTCCATAGGTTATGCAAGAGGTTCACGCCGGTTCCTATGGTGCCCATCAGTCTGTGCCAAAACTGTCTCACCAGATCAGGATATTAGGGTATTTTTGGCCTTCCATGATCCAAGACTGCATCGAATTTTCCAATAGGTGCCATGCGTGCCAAGTTCATGATAAATTTGTGCATCGGCCACCAGAGCCTCTCCACACTACCAAGTACTCTTGTCCCTTTGCAGTCTGGGGATTAGATGTCATAGGACCATATCCACTAGCAATAGATCGCCAATTTCCGTTCATCCTAACCGCTACGGATTTATTTTCCAAGTGGGAAGAGGCAATTCCGCTCAAGGAGTTCAAGTCTCGTTCTATCGTTGACTTCGTAAATTCCAATATCATCCATCGGTTTGGAGTACCTCACGTTGTCCTCACCGATAACGGAACTAACTTCCGAGAAGTCGAGTTGAAAATGTTTTATGCCAAGTAAAACATTTTCTCCAATCGTATCTCCCTCTATCACGCGCAGGCAAATAGTAAGATTGAGGCATTCAATAAAACCCTCTCTAAAATCCTGCAGAAAATGGTTGGTTCAAACAAGAAGAGTTGGCCGGATAAGCTCCCCAATTCCCCCTGGGATTATCATAAGATGTCTCGTAATTCCACACAGGTGACCACATATTCTCTGGTATACAGAACTAAGATCGTCCTGCCCATCGAGATTCAGTTTCCCTCATTGTGAACAGCGGTCTATGACCAGCAGGCACCAGATAGAGTGGATGAAATCTATCTAGCTAAATTGGAAGCACTTGATGAGAATAGGATTTGTGCCCTGCAAAACCTAGAATGGAATAAAAGTAGGATGGATCGAGCCTTTAATAAGAAGGTTCACCTCCGCTCTTTCTTGTAAGGTGACTTGGTATTGGCCCTCAGGGCACCAATGATCCCCGGCAAAAAACCACCCAAGTTGGAGCCCAAATGGGAAGGACCTTTCATTGTTCATAAGTTTTATGCCAATAGAGAATACTCCCTGGTGACCATGGATGGTGAGTGTATAACTCCTCCCACCAAAGCCAAGCTCCTCAAACAATACTTTGCCTGAGCTTACGGGTCCCACATGACCTTAAACTGTATTACCGGTCCTGCATGACCTTAAATTGTCGATCCCACACGACGTTAAACTGTATGTCGTCCCACATGATGTTAAACTGGATGTCGTCCCGCATGACATTAAACTGCATGTTGTCCCGCATGACGTTAAACTGTATGTCATCCTGTATGACATTAAACTGTATGTCGTCCTGCATGACCTTAAATTGTATATTGTCTCGCATGAAGTTAAATTGTATTTCATCCCGTATGATGTTAAACTGTATGTGGTCCCACATGATGTTAAACTGTATGTCTTCCCACATGACATTAAACTGTATGTTGTCCCTCATGACGTTAAACTGTATTCTTCTTGCATGATGTTAAACTGTATGTCGTCCCGCATGACATTATATTGTATGTCGTCCTGCATGATGTTAAACTGTATGTCATCTCGTATGAAGTTAAATTGTATTTCGTCCCACATGATGTTAAACTGTATGTTGTCCTACATGACGTTAAATTGTATGTCATCCAGCATGATGTTAAACTTTATGTCATCCCTCATGATGTTAAACTGTATGTCGTCCTGCATGATGTTAAATTGTATCTTCAAGAACAACATGTGGATTGATTCTCGTCCTTATGTGATACGTAGGACCACCCTAACATTTAAATTTCGGGTCCAGCCCCTCTCAGGTCAGGCCCCCTTGACCTTTTACAGTGGTTCGCCGATGTGTTCAAGAGTATTCTGGTATAGGACCTGGAGTGTCAGATTCAACTTGGGAAAGTTCCATTCACTTTTCAGGCTTCTTGTTCCCCTTCATTTGGGCCTCAATTATATTTCACACCCAAAGGGACCCCCAAAATGGCATGGATGTTATGACTAAGGGCTCTCCAACCATTATGGTCCAATGCCCCCGAGGGTTTCAGACAAAAAATTGATACAAGTCCCGCGTTGCGAACATGGTCAGTAGTCGACGCTCATTTGTTTGTCCCCATTTTAGGCTAACGCGACAGGATTCTGTGTTGCGAACATGGTCAACAGTAATCCTTCATCGTCACACCAGCCCCTTCAGGCCTTGAATGTTGGTTACATGATTCAAATTATGTTCCACCCCATCATGTCTAGGTGGAATCTCGACACTCTTGGCACTATCTCAGTGCACCTCCACACATCAGGGGGACAAGCTGCAATACGGCGCTCTTTGGGGCTCCCACGGTCTGAGCTCTAAGACTGTAAACTGAGATCCTATCTAAAAAAACCATGTGCGGATCAATCCTCATCCCCATGGGGTATGTAGGATCTCATGTACATCGTGCTTCTGGGTCCAGCTCAGCTGGGAGTTGGCTTCTCTTTCCCCTTATCCTCTGACCCTTGTTGGCCTCTTGGCCTGCGGTTCCTTCACAGAATTGTTCACGGTGATGATGTGGACCTCGTCCTCATTCACGTCGGGTATGATTTATCACATCATGCTCATTCCTTCAGGTCCAAGCTATATGAATTTAAACTGTGCTATCGGGTCCAATCACATGACCCTAAACAGTGATAATATCGTCCCGGCCGCACGATGAAAAACAGCAGTACATTGTGATGACCTCATCATAGGGGACATCACGTTGGGTATCCTTCATCCACCATACCATTTGTCAACACCTATATATGGATTTATTCTTATGGCAATGCTGGGAATTTCTACCCTAGGAATGTGGCTTCAAAAAAACCATTCATCTTAATGGACAAACAAGATACATCAAATGCCACATCTTTTGGTGCGAGGGCCAGACTCGCACGCCCCTTTCATCCTTTGCACTGGTACCTTACCGTGCTACCACCCAAAACTATATATGGCTTGATCCCCATCCTTATGGGATACGTAGGAATTCCCAGACATTTTGTCTTGGGTTCAGCCTCGGGAATCACAAATCACATCCTTTTTCACTGTCTTCCCCTTGGCCTAACTCCTCAGGGAATTATGTAACTACAACATTTTCCCTAAACCGGTTTAGGATTCCCCATAATGACATTGGGAAGTGACAATTCCCTCACCATAGAGGTCCTATATCAAGTTAAGAATGATCCATGATCAGATTAATGCGCCTGCCTAATGTGATTCCACCACGGTGGTGTAATTTCATCAGGGTTGGATTCTGTTCAAACAAACCACCAATTCACTTTACATGTTTTTTGTGCCCCTTTAGTTAGATCCCCATCCTCTTTCATGTCTAAAGGGACCCCCTAACAGTATGAATGCTCGACTTATGATCTTCCTGCTATCCTGGGCCAACGCCCTGTAAGACTTCAGACGATATTTTGAGTTAGGTCATGTGTTTCGAACAGGGTCAGTGGTCGACCCTCATTTGTCATCCTCATTTCAGGCTAACGAAATAGGGATGTTCTGTTTCAAACATGGTCAAAATTTGTCCTTTATTTCCATGCCCCTCCCACAGTGTTCTAAATTTGGGTAACGTGATTCACATTCTTCATTCCCTATGTTTGTACTAATTCCAATGCCCCAGGAATTGCCCTGTTTGTGTGATAGAGCATATTGAGAAGACGATACCAGAGAAGTTTTTCATGCAAGGCCAGAGAAAGTTTTTCGCACAAGATATTGGAGCTTATCGCGTGAGGAAATTCATACAGAACATGGGACCCGTGATGTCTTTTTATAAGAAGATCATGGTTTATGCATGCGCGCAAAGGGGATCCTGCACCCCCTTTGGTTTTGCGCCCCGCTCCAGGTGTTTTTCACACATGGACCACACAGAGTTCGGTATTTCAGTGTTTCCCTCAGAATCCGATCGTTGCAACCCCTCACCGATCCAATTCTGAGGGGGGGCATTTGTAGACGTCGAAAAGCACTCAAGGGATAAAGAACATTTATAAATGAAAAAGCAAAGTCATATTCAGATCCAGGGAACCTATTCGAGGGTCCTAGAGGGGTCGCACAAAAAAATTCATTGGTTCATGATAAAATTATGCCCCACACAGAATGTTTTGGGATTCACGAAAGTTTTCCAGCGGGGGTGAGAAATATTTCGTGCCCCAACCCGCACGGTCAACATTGCACGCCACCGCCTACATCGTGCAATTTTTTTCACACCGACCAGGTTTTCGTACCCCAGGATGCCTATAAATAGAAGGAGACCCCCTTCCACCTTGGGTTGAAGAATCTGAACAGGATCTCGTGTGCGAAATTTTCCTTCCGCGTGCACAAAGATGGCTTTTAGGTACGGTTCTTTTTGTGCCAATCCGCCTCGGGTTTGCCTTCGCATGAGATCCCCTTGGTTTAAGACTGAATTATAATCCCTTTGGGGTCTTACCCTTGCGCTCAATCCCTTCCATTGTGCTCAGTCTAGCCAATTGCGTGCAACAACCTTCAATTGCGTGCACCTGAGTCAATGTGCACAGCCTCTCCCAATTACGCACAATTTTTACTCCTTGCACGCAATCCCTTAATTTGTGTGCAAAACCTCAGCTCCATTTACGTACAATAATCATTGATTTCACACCAACCCGGTGTTTTTTGTGCAGGGCCACTGATTTCACGCGCAAGCCTCAAAGGTTGCACGCAATCCCTCGGGACCCCTCATCTTGGTGCTCCCCGGGTGTCCCCTTCTGCGAGTTCCCAATGATATTCTTATGGATGCCATTCGCGGGTGCCTCTCATGCCCCAGTCATCCACATCATACACCTTTTTCCCGTATGACCTTCTAGGATCGTATGAAGTAACTTCAAAGTCCCTTGGATGATACCGCCCATTGTGTTGCTTTGCCTCATGCTTCTTCGCATAGGCACACTGACGGCTATTTCTTCTTCGCATAGCCATGCTAACGTGGACCCCTCGATGGTTCGTTCCATGACACCCCCTCACCATGGAATTTCCGATGCATTCCCTTCCACAAGGAGTAGAGGGTACCAGTTATGTAAGCCCTAGGGGTGCAGAGAAAACCAACCTCGTCTGAGTTGTATGACGTTAAACCGCCAAGCACCATCATCCTCAGCACATGACGTTAAACTATGACCTCTCCCCATGCCTTGAATGTAGGATCCCCCACCTCGGATATTCTCTACACCCACTCGTCTCCACGGGGATGGGATCACCCCTCACAGGGGATGATATCCTTTTTATCGGAGTGGAGTTTGTCCGTGGAGAAAGGGAAACCACCTTGGTGTAAGCCCCTAGCTTTTCTTGTCGGAGGCATCATCCATGCTCCTCCTTTCATCTTCGGTCCCCAGGGCTGGCAAAGGGCATGGTGGGAAATGGGGATCCTCCTTTCATCAATCCCAAGTCCCTCTCCCGCTGCGCTTTGTCACCCACGGGCCTCCATCCTGGAGTAAGCCCCGAATTCCCAGGATGATAACCACTCATAAGCCCATGTTTCCTCTTTTGGATGCTCCATGCGTAAGCCCCACTCCATTTCCCATGGACGCACCTTTCGAGACATGATCATCAGGTCTCTGCTATCCCTTGTTTCTCACACTGAGCATGACTCACATGAGTTTAGAGAAAGCACCAACCATGACCCAACACCTCGATCCACCTCAGAGTGTAATCCCCAATCCATCCCAAACTACGAGGACTTTGATCCATGTCAAGCCATGGTACATAGGAAGCCTCCACGAGGTTCAAGCCCCAACACCTAGTCGTTTCGACCATCATCACGTCATTTCACCGACTCCAACACCTTGGTCCTTTGATCCATGTCAAGGCATGGTATGTAAGGAGCCTCCACGAGGTTAAAGCCCTAACACTCAGTCGTTCCAACCATCATCACGTCAGTTCACCGACTCCAACACCTTGGGCAGCCTCAGAGTGTAAGCCTCAATCCATCCCAAACTAGAGGTACTTTTTTCCATGTCAAGGCATGGTGCGTAGGAAGCCTCCATGAGGTTCAAGCCCCAACACCCACTTGGACCCCAGGTCCCTATTCACTTTGGTTCACCGACTCCAACACCTTGGGCCGCCTCAGAGTATAAGACTTAATCCATCCCAAACTATGAATACTTTGATCCATGTAAAGGCATGGTACGTAGGAATTCTCCACGAGGATCAAGCCCCACAACCCAACACATTGGGCTACCTCAGAGTGCAAGCCCCAATCCATCCCGAACTATGGGTACTTTGATCCATGTCAAGGAATGGTACGTAGGAAGCCTCCACGAGGTTCAAGCCCACCAATCGGTCATTCCAACCCCCTTCACGTCGGTTCTCCCCTGTCCCGCATGAAGTTAAACTTTATTCTCCATCTGAACTACGTGGTATTTGATTCCCTGCCATGGGGATACGTAGGAGTCCTCCACGAGGTTCAATCCCATCACTCATGTCTCATCCTGATCTCTCCCTCGGGCCTATGTGTCTCGGGAAGCTCATTCCCCAACCCAGAGGTTCCACTTCCTCTGGGACCCATCCATGCATCCATTCTCACGGGTTTCCTCCTCAGGTGTCCCATCATTTCATCGAACTACGTAGACTTTGATTCCCTTCCATGGGGATACATAGGAATCCTCTTCGAGGCTCGAGCCCAAAACCATCATCACCCCGTGAAGGTTCTATCCCACTCACCACCCCCTTACAAACCTTTCCATCCTGATTCTTACCCGGGCTACCACATCTCGGTGGAATCATGCCACCCCACTCCCCATTCCATCTGACAACATTCGGGAACCCACCCACATGTAGGATCCAATGTCAGTGATCCCTCTAGGGGGTTCCTCTATCTGATCAACTCTAATCAGTGTTCCGATCAGTCTGATCCATCCCTACTGGACGTTAAACTCGCGGCAGAACCTGTGTTAAACAAGGTAAGCTGAGGAAAACCTCAGATACATTCCCATGGCATAAAATTCTCCGCATTAGATGTGGGATGCCTCATGCTTCCTCACCCACGAGAAGCCCTATAATAAGGGACGGAAGATAGACATGCCAATCCCCCAGCGTCAAGACATGCCAGTGGTGCCCAACATTACTACTCCCCTAACCGAAGGTGGCTTCCCTGACCAGACCCCTTGTAATTTCTTTAAATAAGTAGTGTAACTAACTACTGTCCATGATGATATGGCTTCAGGATGAGTTTCACGAACAATGTCTTAAATCTATGAGGGAGACTCGGACTAGGTGATGAGCTCCAAGGGGGAATCCGCGGAAGGAAGAACTGACATCCCATCATCTCATTTCGATCAAGGAGCAGACATCCCTGAATTAGGAGTAGATGTCTCCCACCTTTGGAAGGCGGGAATGCGGGGAAACAGTCGCACATCCTCTGCGTGGCAGATGTGTGTGCCCTGACGAAAGCGTCGGAAACAGTAACCTGATACATGATAATGGGACTTACTACACACCTGGTTTGACACTTCTATGGGATATGTTTAGGAAAATTTACATTTTATTTATAAACCATTATAAATAATTTGAATATATTATGATAATGAATAAACTAGGTTAAAACTAAGATGTTTTATACTGAAAATAAGGTTTAATGATTTATACACCCTATAAATGATTATATGGTTTTCTAACTATGATTATTGTTGTTCATACTATGATTTTATTATCATTAAATGGTTGGAACCCAAAGGAATCATGTTAGTATTGAACATTAAGGACAAGGTGGTGATAATGAGAAACAAAATTGAAATTTGAAAAGAGTGAAAGATATTTTGTTAATTCCTAATTAGTTTTCTTGGAATGTGATTACCAACATATACATTAACTAACTTTTGAACTCACTAACGAAGAGAGGGATGTAGTTTTATAATAACTCAAGTGGTCGGGACCATAGAGAAAAGAATGATTAATATCTATCATGCAAGAAATATGGAAGAAGACACCCAGGAATTTGTCTCAATGGAGTGATTAAATTTGTTAAGTGTGAAAAATGAGTGCATCAAGAAAATAATTTTCAAGGAAAAATGTAGAGTGATATGGAAGGAAATAAATCACATCTTGAGGATCCATTTATAGTTTGTTTCCTTAAATGTGGGGAACTTGGAAATTTACTGAGTTAATTCCCTCTTCTAAAGGGTAACCCCTAGACCATGGAAGGACCTAAGTGTAAATAAAATGGATGAAGTACTTATTTATTGTGATTCAAGAAATAAATTTTTGAAGTGTTTTATCTATAGTATATTGGTTACAGTAATCATGATACATCTAAGGGTCTTGTTAAATTTTAGAAACAATTATGCATTCATTAATATAAGAGTTATTGATACCATCATGGGTTAATGTGTTTAAGATTGAAAATAAAATCAATGAATTAAACAACATTTAAGGATTTATGTGGTGTTAGTATACCAAGATTAAGGATATTTTATATACAACACATTAGGTTATTAAATTTTTTAGTAGAAAATATGTAATAGGAATAATGACCTTATATTTTATAGACATCGGTTTAATGGTATTGATAAATTTTAGGGTTCATATAAAAATAAGATTATTAGATTTTAAAAAAAAACATTGGTTGTATTTAAAACCCTATTAAAAAGGTTATTTAATGATTAATTTCATTTCAAGAGTGTCTATCATAATTTTTTGAAACATTATAGGAATTATATTAATGTTGTTTAGAAAAAGGAAAACTCATATGTTGGGTGAAACCCCATTGCATTCAGTGAGTTGGTGGGACTAGAACCCATAACTGAAGTATGATAAGGGTTTGGAACCTACCAATTGGCTACGCGATTCCCAAGTTAATATGTCATTGTTTTTAGGTAAACAACTTGATAAAACAATTTTAATGATAAACTAGTAGTGTTACTTTTTTAGTTTTGAGATTAATGTATTAACCATTTTATATTTATAAAATAGTTTTAAATGGATGGAAATACTTCTCATTCTTTTATAGATATTACAATCTGTTAAAATTATATTTTAGTGCTTCAACCATAAAAAAAAAATACATCTTTGGGTATTCATTTCTTAGAGTGAAGGGATAAATTTTAAATTGATAGAAGCACAACCAAAGGAAGAATTTTTTTTATGAAAAATATATATCTCAAGTAATTATATTTCCTTATATAATTAGGTATTAAAATAATTACTCAACATTATAAAATTTATCTAAAAATATCTTATCTTATAACTTCATTTTTTGAGTCGATGATCTTTTAAATCATCACAGATTTATGTTTTTGTGCCCCAAAATATTCAATTGATCATTCACTTGTTTGTGATAAATAACATAAATCACTCTATATAAATATTTACACTTTTCATCAATGTCCATATCTTTACTTTCCCCTGATTTTATTCTACTTAGAAACCGATCTATGTGTTGTTCCATATGACCTAGGCACTTCCCATTCTCTATTTTCAAGATTATGTTTTACCAAACCTTCTCACGATGTGGGATTTTAATAAAAGAAATTTTCAAATGTAAAACCCTAGATTACTATGATCTAGTTTAAATAATTAGGAAGAAATTTATTTAATGTGGGGAGAATGTAACACCCCAAAATTATAAAATATGGATATTTTATTTAATTTTGGGTATGACATGAAACACCAAGTATAGAAAAGAATATAACAACCCAAGGCATTATGATAGATTTATATTTTGATAAATTAAATCTTTCAAATAACATATATTATGTGAAAACTGAACTTACCTTGAATTACATGAAACATAAAGTTTATCTTTATCTACAAGGAACACCAACGACAGCTTTCATTACACACAACAACAACTTTCTTTGATGGCTAATGTTACATGGAAGACAAATTTTTACTGAATACTATTAATATTATTATATAAAATAACAATTATCTATTATAAGTTAAATCAGTGGTTATGAATAGTTTTAAATAACCTATAAAAATTATGGTTGAATTTATTGGTTATCAATTAATTGTAAATGAATATAAAAACCAATTTAATATAAAGGAAATGGTTTTATAAAAAAATTATGCTCCAAAGGCTTCTTCACTTAATGACATAAATTAATTAATATTAGTGGATGGTATAAATTAAATTTATATATATATATATATATGAAATATTTTTTTTACATTAATCAAATAGATTTTATGGTCATAAGATAATAAAAAATTCAATTTTATGCTTAAAAAGCTATATTTTTTTAAAGACATTTTTACGCCTTTTAATCGAGCACTATCTTTGAAACTAAATTTTGGTAATTTTATAAATTTTATTTGAAAAATTAAACTTCATTTTTTAAATATAAATTTTTAAATTAACTTAGGTTGAAATTTTGGTATTTTTATAAGAATTTTCATTTGTTAATGAAGAGTAAAAAATAATAAATTTTAATTAAAAATGGTATTTTCATTTAAATAATTAATAAGGTAAAATTATATTATTAATTGGATTTAAAGTTAAATTATATCTGTTATAAATATATTAATCCAATGTAGGTCATTGGAATAATTTTTATATTTAATTTATATATAAAAACTTTGTACACTTTTGAACAGTTTCACTTTAAAAATATGCTTTCCCATTGCATCTATGGGATTAATTTTAAATTAAATTATGCGACTTCTAGGAGTTTAATTTTAAAAAAAGGATTAACTGTTTTTAATAATCATAATTTATAATTTATTTTAATTTAAATATAATTTTTTACTATAATTATTAGTGAAAAAAGTTAAAATTAATTACTATAATTAAGATAAAATTGCGCTTACCAAAAGACTAAACTGTGAACTTAAAAGGAAAAATGACCTAGAAACTTGTCCAAAATCTATTTTATAGACATATTTAGACAATATAACTTATTTTATAAAACATTTCTTATTATTTTAGTCACATTAGGTAATTTATTTCTCCAAATATTGTTTACTTTTTGGTATTTACAAGAATGTCACAAATCCTCCACTATAAAAAGGAAATCACTCCCATCAATTCATAAGACCTCTCACTAAATTTGGGTCATCAAAACACAACAAAAATACATTCCTAAATTTCATAACCTAATAATAAAGCCCTTAATTTTATAATAAATCCAACAAATAAAGTTCATTTAGTGAAAACTGAAGGAGGATACATGAAGAAGAGGTAGTGTTCTTCTAATAGTATTTTCAGTTTATTTCCTTATCCACCAACTTATATTGTTTTTATATCATGATTATATAAAAAAATCTGTATATTAAATATACTTATATGTTGTTTTGTAAATTTTACTACCTAAAACATCACAAACTTCAACCAAATGGGATATGCAATCATCATTCGTGTGTACAGCAGATTACTACCTTGCGACCTAATGTCATTTGTTCCTCCATTACCACCTTTAAAGTTTGGTAATAATTATGGATTTATAGTTTATATATGATATTTATAATGTTATTATTCTTTTTTTAATTATTATATAACACATAACTTCATTGTTTCCATTTTTTATAAATATGATAACGCCATTCGTGTGTATGAAATACTACCACCTAGCGAAGCGATGTGATTCATTCACGCATTACATTGAATATATTAAGGATGATTTTTATAAAACAAATTAATATATATGACACAAATATGATAATATAATAATAATATACATATATATCACTTAATTTTCTTTCTTATAATACTACAATAAAATGGAAGTAGTGTTCATGCATATGTATAACTTACTGTCTCCATAAACGGTGCATTTCATTTCCTATAAAAAATTTATATATTACTATAAATACATATATAATAAATATATATGATATTAACATGATTTTTTAAATTCTATATATGATGAAATCATGATATGAGTAATAGAAACAAAAAAATAACAGGTCAAAACATACTCGAAAAACAAAGCATTTATTACTCAAAACAACAAAAATAATGAAAGATTATTAATAAACGTATAAAAATATATTATAAAAGGATCATATAAGATATCATAAATATTAATTTGGTTATTTTATATGTTAATAATATTTTTAAAACCACTATACATGAGGTTAAAGTATGTACAACCAAAAGGAAGGTGCGGGGTAAGGTATTCTATCTCGATTTCATTTCATTGAGGTATATTGTAATGTTAATCACCTAGTATCTTTTATATGGTGTATATACTTCTCATTTTACATTTAATATCATGAATAATTCATTATTAATGGTATTTTAGGTTTCAATTTCAATTATTTCATCTAAATATATTTGAATTATAAGTTATCAAGTGGAAAAAAAACTCATTACTCAATTTCTTTTCATTGGGTTATATTACTTACTTATTGTCATTAATATTACTTGATCATGTGTACAATGAATTTTGACTATCTATCGTTATTCATAGACTTTTTTTATTTGGATTTAAATTTGATACACATAATAGATTCATTTATTACTTCTCACTTTAATGTTATGATCACTTTAAGGGTATATTTCACAATCTCATTCTCATAGATATTGTTTACTCTTGATTTTACATTAAATTAAATTGAATGATAATTGTTTATTAAACCCTTTAATTTACTTCTAATATATTTATTGACGATGCTTTTCATGTAGTATTTCCATTTTTCTACTCTTTTGTGCTTAAAATGATTAATAAAATGTTTTTAAATTATGGCTTCATTTCTCTATTTGGTCAAAAACCCATTTTCTTATAAAAACATGTTTCCTATAATGCTTTAAAAAAATTATCCTTTTCAAAATGATTTATTAAAAAATATTTTTACCCATTTTTTCTTTATAATAAATTTTTTCAAAGGAATATTCTTGTAACTTTTAAAATAAGGTATTATTCTAACATTTTTACAATTCAAAAGGAAAGTTCTTTATGGAATGTATGGAATTACCCACCATAATGACCATCATTTATTTGAAGCTTACTTTGAAAAATTAATATGTTATTTTAAAAGAAAGTTTTTTTAAGTTATTTTTAATGAATAGTATTTTCAAAATGAAATGTATATTTTCCTCGAGATCATTTTTAAAGATATTTTTATGATATTTTTATTTCATTAATGAGAAAAAACATTATTATTACTTCAATGGGTATATTTCATATTTATACCATCCTTATTATTTATCTGGATGGATTGTGATTATTTTGACCAAGTAGAGAATTAAAATTCACTACCTTGAATAATTTTTGTAGTCATTAACTCCCCCTTGAATTATTCACTTCTTACTGATCATTGAACATTAAATTAACCCTAAATATCTATATCATTTATCATGGATATGATTATTTATTGAACGGTATACCATTTTTACGTATAATTTTTACTTGATAATTGTTTGATTTAATAGTTAAATATTGAAAAATTTGTATCTTTTACTCAATACGGATATTTGATGAGGTAAATTTTTCATGAATTAAATCAATTATTAGATATATGAGTAATTATTTGGATATATATGACATGGGTTTTAGACTATTTAAATTAAGACCCGTGATGCATCAGTAGTCTCACAGGATGAGTCAGTTGGATAGCCTTAGTGGGTTTTCCAACCAGTATGTTTTAAACTATCTTTTGAAAGGTCTTGATAGAAAAGTTATCATGTACATAAGAAACATGGAATCCAATAATTAAAAATTTCCATCACTCATATTTATTTATTATTATCCAATTTATTTTCACTATAACAAAATCTATGGGTAGATTTAATTTTCAATCTATTGATTAAATGTCATTCATTTTTAGTTCTTTACTTTTCTATATTGATTATTCCTTATCCAGTTATTTGAATGGAATTTGTTTCCATTTATTTACCTTGAAATATTTTTAATGCAATTCCTTATAATTTTATTTATTATATGTAATGTGTCTCTGTTATTACCTTTCCATATTTATTATGAACATTGATTAATTTTTTGGTCTACAATATTTAACCCCTACTAAGAATTTGATCTCATCCTTTTTTGTTTCCTTTTCCTAGAATTTCATGAAGTATAATATGACTAATAAGTAGGTATATTCTAGAAGTAATAATGTTATTATCAAAAGAAAAAAAAATATATTGTAATTTTTGTATTCCAAATGTAATGTAAGACTCATTTATGTATCTAGTTTACCAAGACTACTAAACTAATTAGTCCTTCTGGATAAATTTACTTATGTCTTATTCCAATGTAAAGTTAGTAGGCACCATATCTAGTATTCCTTGTGTTAGGTCACTATAAATGAGTTATTTTACTATCCATAACTCAAAAATTCATGTATTTAGCTTATAATATTAAATACCATATTTTATCATATTTCACTATTCAAAAAAATGAACTATTTTAGAAAATTACTAAAAATTACCCCTAATTATTTTCTGAAATCTATATTGAAAAAATGAAATCCATTTTATGAAAAATAGTCATCTAAATATGAAAAATTAAATTTTTAAATAAAATATGCATTTATTCGAAAAATACCAATTTTAATATTATGATCAATTTTATAACCCTTTTAGAAATTAATAAAGCTCTCATAAAATTATATTATCATATAATAGAACATAATATTAAATTATAATCCTATTTTATAAAAAAAATCTTTTTAATTAATTTTATTTATTATAAATGTGTAACTGAAAGATTAATGTTTAAAAAAAATAAAAACACTTAAGTTATCATTTTTAAAACAATTATTTACTTTTAACATGAAATAGATATTTCATTTTTCATTTTATAAGTTTTCTAAATATTATTTCTCACTTACATAGGTGAGGTTACTATTTCAATCATTAGAATACTATTACTAATGGTCATATTACTATTCCAACGATCATACTTTTAAGTGCTATGTAGGTTGCCTACTTACTATATATACCCTATATTTCATTTATTATTAATTCACATCCATTTTATCTCATGTTTATATATTTTCATTTTCAATTTGAATATTTTATTACTAATATATTTTGTCATTTATAAAGTTTGATTCATGAGTATGGTAATTCTAGTGGATTGAGCATATCCAAATGATCATATTTTAGTTATCTTATTTTTTATTTTTTATCCCATTTTAATATTTTCCATTATTATAGATATTTTTATTATATAAATTTAATTTTTCCATTAATATAATAAAAAAAATTGGTTCATCATGTGGTATTTCATATTTACAAAATATTACACATCGAAAGGGAGATTCCATTAATATAATTATGGGTCGTTACATTCATTCCCATTAAGAAATTTATCCATAGAAATTTAATTTTACAAACTATAGTGAGAAAAGGTGGGGTTAATTCTTCTTCATGTATTCCTTAGGTTACCATGTCACTTCCTCATACTTATGCTTTCACCCTAGTACTTTGACTAGGTGAGTTATTTTGTTGTGTATAACTTTATCTCTACAGTACAATATCTTCAGTGGTTTGTCCTCATAAGAGAGATCATTTTATATTTTTTCCACCTCTTAATTCAATACATGTTAGGTATCTATCATGTACTTCCTCAAAAGGGATATATGAAATAAGTTATGTACTTGATGAAGGGTTGGTGTGGGTGTTATAAAATAGGTCATAACTCTGATGTGATCGAGAATATCAAATGGTTCGATGTACCTGGGACTTGGTTTTCCAATATTCAAAGATCTCATTAATATCTTCCATGGAGATATATGGAGGAATAATTTATCTCTAAACCTGAACTATAGACCTCGTTAATGATTTGCATCTTAGCTCTTCAGTAAACTATGAGGACTCCTGATGTGCTACTGAATAATCATGAAATTTTCTACCATTTTCTTGACAATTTGATATCCTAAAATATATTTTTCATTAAATTCATCCCAAGACATTGTTGTTATACATCTCTACCCATAAAGGGATTCATATGGATCTATTTAAATTATTGAGTGAAAAAAATTGTTATATGAGAATTAACTAAAGAAAGATGTTGATCCAAAACTCCTTTGAAATCCATAAATAATGATCTCAAGATTTACTCTAGTTTTTGGATAGTACGCTTATATTGGTCATTATTTTTGGGGTGATAATCCATACTAAAGCATCACTCAATATTTAGAGAATTTTTAAGACTCTTCCAAAACAGGGAGGTAAATCTTAGATCTTGTATAGATACAATTGATAGTTTTGTTCAATACAGCCTCACCACTTTTTTATGTATATCCATTCAAGTTGATCAAGTAAGAATTAATATTGAATTAAAATTAAATGAATAGTATTTTTACAACAAACAATATATCATTATTTCCCCTTGATGTATTTAGAATACTAGTGAAAATTTTCATAGTGATGTTTTCCCATTTCCATATAGGTATGGTTAAGGGTTTTATAACACCCATGTATTTTTTCCTTTTAAACTTTACATATTGACACACTTGTAATTTAAATGATTATTTCCTAATCTAATTATTCATATTGTCCCACCAATAGTTCTCTTAGAGATATTAATACATTTTTTACTCCCCGAAAGGATAGAGAAGGTCGAACAAAGTAAATAACACAAAAATTCTTTCTTTATCTCAAGGTTTTATAGTACACATATTCATGAACTAAATATTACAACTCATTCTTTATAAATTTTTAAATTTAACAATTTTCCTTTTCGTAAAGGTTCTATCTTCTTTTGTATTTCCATATCATCTCTTTGAGCAATTTTTATCTTCTATAGAATGGATGGGTGATCAATCATTTAAGAAGGTAATTATGATATTATTTCCTTTATGATTCCCATATCCATCCATTATAAGACTATAATGTTGGATCCTTATCAATTCTCATCATTGATAAGGTTGTTGGATATTTTCTTATAAGAGAATTTACCACATTATTTTCTTTCCTTGGATGGTAGCAGATTGAGTAGTCATTGTCCTTGATCATCTCTAACCATATTCACAAGTGCATATTAAGATAATTTTATGTGAATATATATTTTATGCTCTTATTATCTTTATATATTTCATATTTATACATATATATATAATTACCCCATATTTTCAATGAAATTAACACTACAGCCAATATGGATCATATGTTGGGTAGTTCGGCTCATGAACATTCAACTACCATGAGGTATAGGCTATCACTTTATCATTCTATATTAGTACATAGTCTAATATCTTTGTTGAATCAACATTATATACCCTAAAAGGTTCCCCACTTAAGAAAATAATGAGGAATAGTTTAATGATAAGTTTATTTTCAATTACTTGAAGCTCTCTTTTCATTAATAAGTATACAAAAACATTACTAACTTTTAATTCATTTTGGATAGTGGGTTTTACAATTAATATAAGTTCCTTACAAATATTAGGTAATACCTATCTATTCCAAGGAAATTATAAATCTCCATTATAGATTCTAGTTTGGGCCACTCCTCAATCACATATGTCTTATAAGGGTCCACATATATCCATTTATTTCTGATAGCATGCCCCAATAATGATACTTCCACTATCTAGAACACACATTTACTTTATTCAGTATATATCTTATCCTTTCATAAATCTTTAGCATAGTATTCAAATTCTACACATGTTCCTCCTTGATTTTGGAATATATCAAAATATATTCTATAAGACTACAACAAATTAATCAAGGTAATATCTAAAGTCTCTGTTCATTAATTTCATAATTATTTTTGGATCATTAGTAAGTTTGAATGGAATCAATATGAACTCATAGTGTCCTTACATTGTTTAAAGGGCATTATCAAGAATATATTTCTTATACATATTTAATGATGATAATCGGACCAAAGGTACACCTTATATAAATACTCATACCCTTATAATTAATCGAACAAGACATGAATCTATAGTAAGGGATACTTTTTCTTTATTGTGATTTAGTTGAGTTTACGATAATCAATGTAGTGGCACATTGACCCATCCTTCTTCTTGATGGAGAGGATTGGAGCACCTCATGGAAAATCACTCGAGCATATGAAACTATTTTCTAGATTCTCTTATAACTAATTATTTAGTTATTCCAACTCAATAGTGTCCCTTTGGTAAGGATACTTGAATATTTTTAGATATCTATATATAAGTTCAACTGATAACTTGACCTCTCAGTCAAAAGGAAGACCAGGAAACACTTTAGGAAATATATAATCATAATCCCTCATAATGGTAATATCTTCAAGAATTATTTTATCCTTTGTTTCAATCATTTGGGTTATATATTCTTTCTCATAATGCAATAATATCTACACTTGATGTTAAGATTATGAAGTATATTCATCTTTATCATTAAACTTATACAGAATCGGAGGATGACTCAAGATGTGAAGAATGATATCCCTCTCCCAACAATTGATAAGGATATCCAATCCATTCCCAATATATCATCAAAACCTACTAAAGGAAGTAAGATCATATTTTCTAGGAGGTTTATTCCACAAACATTGATTGGTGAGGAGTTATATACTTTGGATGCAATAACAACTCCACTTTTTGTTCTCACATATAACTCAAGCTCCATGTTTTGAGGGGGTGTTTGAATATTTTAACTAATCTTGAAAGATATGAAATAATGTGTAATACCAAAATCCAAAAGTATGTTCATGATTATTGAATTAATGACTAGTGTACTTATCACTACAGCATTCTCAGGATCCACCTCAGCAGTAGTAGCATATGCCATTCCTTTCTCTATTTTCCTTCGAGATTATTGTCATTGATTGTTTTTAACAACTCATTTATTAGAGATTTAGATTTCATAATTTTCATATTCCTTACAGTTAGGTTTCTTCATCTCTCTTTGGAATTTATTTGCTTAATTCCTCTCTTTCCAACACTTAAAGCATCTCTCGATTCCCTTCAAAAAAATTATGGGATTATTTTTCCAACATGTTTGACACATAGGTTGTTGGGTTTTCATTCCTCTATGAGATTTATCTATTGATCCTCCTAAATGAAACTCCATTTTACACTTTTTATATCTAGAACCATGAGACCACTGAGATTCTTAGATCTCCATATCAACCTTGAGGGCACAACAAACAATCTATTCATAACTATCAAAATCATGAATCACTAGATCTTTTCATATACTCATCATTAACCCACTAAATGAGAAATTTAATTTAATTTTAGTTTTGATGAAAAATTAAAAGGTGTATATTGAAAGCCTTGTGAATTTTTACTTATATATCCATATAGACTCATATCACTTTTTCTACAATGCAAGAAACTCCCACTCCATTTTAATAGAGAGTATGAAGAAAATAATTTTTAAAAATATTTTATCAAAACCTTATCATTCCATGGAATCAATATCCTCTTTGGACTTCATTTTATTTATATTTTTCCACCACTGATATAAAAACCCAGGTATTTATAGAATAAATTTTTTATTATAATTCTTGAATTAAATAGTAATTCTTAAAATAAATAATTTATTATATATTTATTTAATTAAAACATTAAATTCTAAATTATAGAATTTTAATTAGACCAAAAAAATTTAATTTTTGAATTCATCATGGTGACATTATCTTGTAATGGTTTTTTAAGAACTTTCTGAAAAAGTTTAATTTTTTGTGAATTGTAAAAAATACTGTTTTTTTAATACGGTATTTTTTTATGACATTAGGAAGATTGAATTGCGATATAAAATTAATTAATTTAATGAATAATTAAATAATTAAATAATAAGTGGAATATTATATATAAATTATTTAGAGCATAAAAATTATATTATATTCATGATAAGTATAAAAAAATTGTCAGTGTCGACACAATGCTTACGCAACATTGGAAATGTAAATTTTGGTTCTCTATAAATAATATTTGAATGATAAAAATTATTTTAAAGACTATTTTATTAATTATTATGTAAAATTAATGTTTTTTTATTTTAATTTTTAATTTTAAAGTTATATTACATTAATATTTTCCAAATGTATGTACAATTCTTGCGCAAGGCAAGAAAAGAAAAAATAAAAAATTTAAGAAGTTTTATTAACATGTATATGAGTGAATATAAAAATTAATTAAATATAGAAGTTTATTTTGAACCTAATTTATTTATTTTTATGATTTTAATATATTTTTAATTTTTATATATGAAATAATTAAAATTAATTATTAGGAAATGTTGATACAGTGCTAGTGAAAGAATAAGAAAAATAAATAATTTTTTTAATTAAAATTGTAAGAATTATTAAATAACTCAGATTATGGACAAATAATTTCATATGATAAGTTTTTGGTAATTATTATTATAATTTGGGATATTTGGACCCACAATAATCACACTAAGACCTTTATGATATTTTATTAAAAACTAATTCAAGTTGTTCACACCATAAACTTTAGTTTGTATAACAATTTAATTTATGGTTTTACAGAAGTACTTTTCAGAAATTAATAGTTTTTTGGAAATATAATAAAATTATATTTTTAATTGAATTTTATTTTTAATTTATAGAGAATAAATGACTACACTAATGGCTTCCACAATAATGATGTAGTAATTATTTAATTAATGAATAAATAAAATTATTGTTATTAAAAATAAAAAAATAAATGTAATTTTATGTTTTTAAGATAATTAATGATTTTCATAGACGAATACGATATGTCTATGATATAATAATTAATTTAATTCTAATTTGAAACTTTGATTTGATGTGTATAAAGTCTTAATTGTGAATAGTGTTTAATTTGAAAAAATTATTTTTCATGAATAAAATATTTTATTAATTTATTTTAAAAATAAAAAAAATCTATAATAAGGAAAAATGGGATTATATTGTATCTAAATTTTAATCCTCCTTAGTTTTTAGGCCTTTTTGAAGTCTTAAACTATAAGGACCCAGCCTTAAAACATTACATAATCTTAAATTAAATGAATAATTCACATTGAGGATCTTTTCAGGTTTAGAGTTTTAGAGAATTAGGAAATAACTATTACATCTCTATGATTACAAAGTAGACACATCTACTCAGTTTCCATTTTCTTACAAAATAAAAACTCTTGAACAAAATAGTCATGTCTAGATCCATGTTTTAGACAACATGACATTTCCTTGATCCCATCCTTGACCCTATTCCACTTTAGGTCCTATGAAAAACATTTCAAAAACATGGGATGAGTATAAAAAGATCAGTAAGGGATAAACAAAGAAAGTAAACATTAGATCATCAATATATACATAACATAAGATTTTTAACATACCTCATGAAATCATAAGATTTATGAATAACTCATAGAAATCATAAGACATTAAGGTAACTTGAGGCATTCAAAACATTCTTACGAAGGGAGTAACCCTCATGGTTATGTTTGGAATACCCATCACAGTATATTCCCTAAATATCTTCAGAGAAACCTTAGTGTTTAACTCCTTCAGGTTACCCAATGAATTGGATAGCTATCTCGGTCTCACCCACCCTTAGTTTATCATGGAACCATTCGACTACATAAACAATTCCCAAGAACCATAATATAATCGTATCACATAAAACATGCATAAATGAAACATAACATTTCCATATTTCAATCACAAGATATCAATAAAACACATTGATATAATCAAAACATTATAAAAACCATTTTCAATACCAAAATAAAATAAAATTAAAACATTGTATTTATTTTTATTTAAAAATTTATGGCTTGTAGAGGAAGCCGAAACTCAAATAATGGTCACAGTGATAGAGAATTCATTGTCGCCGCATACATAAGACAAAAACATTCCCCTTTGTCATTTAGTAAAACTCTTCATGTAAAAATATTCTTTTTGAATGAAATTAAAAGTCAAAAGAGTTTATTATACATCTAATAAAATAAGGTCGTATATAATTTGAAGTATGTTTCAATGAAAGGAGATTGAGATGAAGTCCCTTACAAAGACGGTATCCTTAGATTAAGGATAAATAAATCACATAATTATGTGTGAAAAATATAAATACAACCAATATATGTGTATATTAAGTGTAAAATAATCATAGGTCATCCACACATTTTCATTGTATGACATAATCAAGAAGTATAGGTTTAACCCAAAGAATTGAAATTGGGTTAAGAAGTTCCCTTATAGAAATTCGATAGCCTGACGACGTCACTTTAAAATTCAGAAAATGAGTTGATGAGAGATAAAAATGGTATCTCATCACTTGGACATAAAATTTACAGCAATAAAGATATATAAGAACATATCCCAACATAAGAATATGTAAATTAAAAGACCTAACAAAAAAAGTATTTTAAAAAGAGGAGGGTGAAAGGTTCCCTTACCGATTTGGGTAACTTTCGAAACGTACACCCCATGAAAGAAGGACTATAAAATGTTGATGTAAATACCCATAAATGAAATTATATAACACAAAGATTATAATAATGGTAATTACATACACCACTCAGAGGAGATAGTGGCAAATATACCATGAATCTCACAGGAATAAAAAGTGAGATAAAAACCCCTTACCTCATTGTAATCAATCAAGTCGCATGACCAATAGTTAATAAGAACCAAAAGAATCACAGAATACCATGAATATAAATAAAATCATGATAATATATATCAAATGGAAGTACACAATACCACATTCAATAAATAATTGGCAAACAATGGAAATCTTACGGAATTAAAAGTGAGATAAGAAATCCCCTTACCTCAAGTCTGAATGGTCTTGTTCATTTCTTTATATTCCTGAATAATAAACTTTGGTCAATTTATAATTTCTTAAGTAATTCCTTTAAATTTTAGTATTAAATTCATATAACATATTATCATGTTATAATAATTAGTTAATTATGTGAGTTCATATCATACGTTTTGTCGATGTTTGGTACATTAGTAAAAAATGGACTTGTTTGACGAGAATTGTCCATGTAGTTATAAGCACATCATCTCAGGAATGGTGTTCCTGATTTAAATATCATATATATCCAGTACATATGTATTTTATAATATTCCATAATGTTTGGAGATAAGAAATGAAATGCATTGTTCATGGAGACGGTAGGCCGTATGTACGCATGAACGCTACTTTCATTTCTTTGTCATTTTAAAGGAATTAAAACTAAATGAGACATATATATATTATAATTCCAGTATAATATATATGTTATATAGGTAAAATAATTTCATTAATTACATTCTTTATAAATTCCATGTTTGTCATGAACGAGTCACATCACTTGAGGGGGCGGTAGTCAACACTTCCTCATATTAAATTATCGCATTTGCACAACATGAGGAGCATAAAGTTATGTTTTAAATATAAAATACAGAAGAATTTTTAGGAAATAAATATAATATATATCATATAAAAATATATTTCTATCATAATGGTCACCATGAAAGGTGTTAAATGAAGATTTAACAATCATCGTCTCGTGAAGCAGTAATTCGCCACCCACAGAAACAATGTGTTCTTTAACCATTAGACGGAGGTGTGTGTAAGTGTAGGTAGAATCCTTATCATAACAACATACTAGTATATTGAGGATACTAGTGTTTTTATGGGATCAAATAATAAGAAAATAGTGTTGAGTTAAGAAGGAAAATAAAAGAAAGAAACTCGAGAGAAGACATTACCTCTAAATCGGGTAACTCTTTTTGATTTTAGCCAAAGGCTTCCTTGGAAAAACTTCTTCCCAAAGTGAGGCTTCTAGGAGTAAGAGAGGGATGTGGATAGATAATATGAGCATAGTTTGGATGAGCCAAGTGTTTTATAGGTGTGGGTAAGGGGTAGAGGTGGGGGCCTTTTCTAAGAGGGAGGAGGGTCACTTTTGGAAAGTCTTGAAATGTTACTTTATTATAAAATGGTTTTCGGATTTTAAAGGTCCCAAAATGATATATTTCTAGGGTAATGTGATAAGGGTTATAAATCCACCCATCCAATAGGTTTTCAATAAGTGTAAATCTTATATTTTACCTTATCTTTTCATTTTATTTAAATCGTTCATTAATGAGGTAATCACTGCATCATCATGGTGTCATAAATAAATTTATTTATTTATTGTCTAAAAATTAAAAAAAAAAAACCATGATGTAGAAAATATTTTTATCATTCCGATTAAAATTTATATTCTAATATATCATTTATTTAAACGAAATTAAAATTATTTTACTTAGGATATACAAACCTTTGTTATATTTCTCTTCTTTTTTAAAATTAATGTCATAAATGTCACTATCACACCCAAGTGACTCCATGGGCCCTCAAGTTCGGTAAAAAGCTTCCCATGGTCGGCCATGACTCAAAAAAGAGTATTTGGACACATTTTGTGGTAATTTTATATTATTATGATATTATTTTATTACCCTTAACTACCTGATTACTAATTAATCACGATAATTAAAGATAATTACCGTCATTACTATTCATAATGTCCAAAAAAAAGGTCTTGATAAAATAATTTGGACCTTATGATTCCAAATATGGAATCCATTTTACCAATTTCAAAACACAGAGATTGCATTAAGTAATTTAAAAATAATTCTCGTTGTCACAACCAAAGACGGGTTTTTAAGAAGTAAAATTTATCAAAAGATTGACTTGTTTTTACATCCAATTGAAAAGTAAAATTACTTCCAATGAATAAAATTGTATTAAGTGATAAAATTATAATTCAATTACACTATAAAACCAATTAAAATTAAAATATAACTACATAATTAAATTAGATGAAAAATAAGTTTTTGAAGTTAAATGCAGTATTTTTCAATATTCATTAAAAATGAACATTTGTCAGAAAAATACCAAAAAATTATCCAAAGTAAATTTCATATTCCAAATTCAAAAATGATGTCCATTTTACCAAATTCAAAACATAGAAGTTTCATTAATTAATTTTATAATTAATTCCCACTATAAAGAAAAATAGCGTGTTTTTAAGAAATAATATCAATCAAAAGATTGACACTTTTTTATGTCCAATTCCAAAGTGAAATTAATTCCAATGACCAACATTGGATTAAATGGTAAAAATATATTTTAACTAAAATTTAAACACAATTAAAAAGATAATCTAACAATATAAATAAATTATATTAAAAAGAGTTTTTGAATTAAAATACAGCATTTTCACTATTCATTAAAAACTGAACTTTATCAGAAAAATAACAAAAATTTACACAAAGTAAATTTTGATGATTCAATTACAAAGAAGGATTTTATTTTGTCAAATATAACATATAAAATTTACAAAAAGTATTTTTAAAAAGGTTTCACTATCAAATGGTGGTTAATCTACCTTTTAAAGAATATTAGAATATTTATGCTTAAAATTGGATTCATTCGCATTTTAATCCTATATCATTTATTGGGTAATTGTTAAAATATTTAACAAACATATATATTCATTTTTTTAGTTAGTTCTATTCATTCCTGCCATTACAACGGCTAGGCGTTAACTACCATTTAAAATAGTATTATTATATTATTAGTGTGCAACGTAAGAGTTCAAATAAACTTGTTGTTTCTGTATTGGGTATGCCATCGAGCATAGCATTCCCTTTAAAGTAATATTAACATTTTATTCACAAATATTAATAAATATGAAAATTTCATAGTCTTTATTTACCTGGGATGTTACATCCTTCCCCCCTTTCGGGAATTGCGTCCTCACAATTTTAAAATTGGGCTCAGAAACTTCATTGAAATCCCCACATCGAAAAAAGAGTAAATTAAACTATCAATTTAAAAGAAAGAAATAAAAGTACAAAGGTCACCCAAGAAAAAAATACTAGGATTCCATGAAAACATGGATATAGAAGAGAAAAAAAAGGGTCAAGTTCTGATGGAGAGTGATAGAAAACATGTTTAGGAGAAAGTTAACCACTAGAAAATCACAAACTTCTGGTGGGTTAAACGGTACTTGATTCCCCAGTAGGAAAAGTTAACAGACAATGTTTTTGTTTTAAGTTAATTTTCATTGAGTAATTTATTTTTGATCTTAAAAAAATCATAAGGAAACATACTTACTTTTCATGTACACTTTCATCTCTTACTATATTTCTTACACAAACTCATATTTTCTCCAAACGATGAGTATTCAAGATGACTAGTTTGCATTAAGAGCGCTAAAATCAACTTCTTGAGACTCACATAATCCAAAAAAGATGAACTATATATTTTCCATGTCTTAACCAAAACCAAAATGGTTAGTACAAGATCAGATAATCTCCAAAAATGATAATCTTTCACAAAAAGAAAAACTAATCTTAATCTCCAAAATTTTTCCAACAAAACCCAAAGTTCATCAAAGACCATTTAATAAACAGATATCTATAAAATTCTTCAAAGTAATCCAAACTAATATTTAAACCCAAATATCCGAAGGATTTAATCACATAGTCTTCCTAGATAAATCTTAACATTTTTCTCCAAATAACATCAGTTACTCTTAAAGTCTCATTCTGAAAATTAATTAACCTAATCACATATCCTTCATGATAGGTTAATCATTTTAATAAATAATCCAAAATCAACTTATTCCTGATTCATAAGATTATATAACTAAAAATAATTATGCATACTAACCAGGGACTTCACGTAGTCCAGTGTTAGGTGATAAATACCAGCCGCACTTTGGTTGTAGGTTCGATTCCCACAGCTTTGTCCAATGCAACGGGTTGTCACACGGTTTGCGTGTTGTCCCTTTTCAAAAACTACATAATTTTATAACATTCCCAAAAAGAGATAAAATCATTAAAAATAACCATAACATATTTTAACCACAAAGGTTATCTAATAACTTTCGTTTTACATCCCAAAATGTAATAACCTGTAATTACCTCAAATTCAAGGATCATATAAACCAAAATGGTTCTTTATAACTATATCCACAAAAGAAAAGATAATTTTTCCTTGAATAAAATTTTCATATATCAAACATCAGGGTTACACATACTATAAAAAGTATTCTAATGTAATCTCATCATCAAAAGATCCTTAATACATTTAAGCATTTCACTATCCTAAAATCTACCATAACTCTTGAATCCCTTATTTGTTGACTTCTTACTCATTCAACATTCTTCATGATCCATTAACCATTCCCTTCTAACTTATTTTCATATACTTATTTCCTACAAACAAAATCATGAATCATATCCTAAGATTTCAATAATAGGAAAACATATGTTAAGAAATAATCCATACCTTTCATTGGTCATTATCAGTTTCTTCATCCTCAATCGGAATGGCATTAGGTATTGGTAAAAAAAATATGTACGATCCTGATGATCCCATTCCCGAAACTTCTTCGTAGGACATGTGTTCTCATAATGACCATGCACACCACATTTAAAACATTCAGTTGATCCTTCAGAAAGAACTTCTTTCCCTTTCCTAGAGTCAACTAGATGCTTCCTTTTTCCATGGTATGTTCTTGCTTTATGACCTTAATTTCCACATATATAGAATCTTTATGCCCCTTTGAAACATTTTCCTAGGTGTTTCTTTCCACATCTTTGGCACATAGGTTTTTGAACACACTTACCTTTATGATTATTACCTGAACTTTCGTAGGGATTTATTTCTCGCATATATGATGCCTTATAAAAATCACTAAGGTTCAGGTGGTCAATCATGACTCCAGATAGTTGGTTGAGAATAACCATAAGAGTTCTCATTTCAGCTCCCATATCATTCAGTTTCTCATTCGTAAAATCGTCACAGTTTTCTTCACATCCACTGTTACTTTGGTGTCTGCTAGATCCAGCCATTTACTAAAACCAAAAAGTTCAGTGTGATTATATCAGTAAAATCATCATAAAATATCTTATGAGGAGGGTAAATACTAAGATATACTTATTCATGTTATCTTAAACTTATTCACTTTATAAAAATAATTATGACTCTTTCTAAAATCCTAACCATTATGGTAATTTCACTTTTACTTAATGAATACCCTAACCTCTAAAGTTATCTAAACCGACCTATGATTCCAACTATAAGGACCCATCCTTAAAACATTAAATAATCTTGAATTAAATGAATAATTCACATTAAGGATCTTTTCAGGTTTAGAGTTTTAGAGAATCGGGACATAACTATTACATCTCAATGATTACAAAGTAGACACATCTACTCAGTTTCCATTTTTTTCACAAAATAAAAACTCTCGAATAAAAGAGTTATGTCTAGTTCTATGTTTTAGAGAGCATGACATTTCCTTGATCCCATCCTTGACCTTATTCCACTTTATGTCATGTGAAAAACATTTAAAATACTTGGGATGAGCATAAAAAGCTCAGTAAGGGATACAAAAAGAAAGTAAACATTAAATCATCAATATATACATAACATAAGCTTTTTAACATACCTCATGAAATCATAATATTTATGAATAACTCATAGAAATCATAAGACATAACGGTAACTTGATGCATTCATAACATTCTTACGTAAGGAGTAACCCTCATGGTTACGTTTGGAATACCCATCACAATATATTCCCTAAATCTATTCGGAGAAACCTTAGCGTTTAACTCCTTCGCGTTACCCAATGCATTAGAGATCTATCTCGGTCTCACCCACCCTTAGTTTATCACGGAACAACCCGACTTCATAAACAATGCCCAATAACCATAACATAATCGTATCACATAAAACATGCATAAATGAAACATAAAATTTCCACATTTCAATAACAAGATATCAATACAACACATTGATATAATCAAAACATTATCAAAACCATTTTCAATACCAAAATAAAAGAAAAGTAAAATATGGTATTTATTTTTAATTTAAAAATTTATGGCTTGTAGAGGAAGACGAAACTAAAATAATGGTCACGGCGGTGGAGAATTCATTATCGCCGTATACGTAAGACAAAAACATTTCCCTTTGTCATTTAGTAAAATGATTCATGTAAAAAGATTCATTTTGAATGAAATTAAAATTCAAAAGTTTTTATTGTACAACTAATAAAAGAAGGTCATATATAAATTCAAGTATGCCTCAACGAAAAAAGATTGAGACGAAGTACCTTACAAAGACGGTATCCTTATATTAAGGATAAATCAATTACATAATTATGTGTGACAAATATAAATACACCCAATATAAGTTTATATTAAGTGTAAAAAATCATAGATCATCCACACATATTCATATTATGGCATAATCAAGAAGTACAAGTTTAACCCAAAGAATTGAAATTGGGTTAAGAAGTTCCCTTACAGAAATTCGATAGCCTAACGACGTCACTTTAAAATTCAGAAAATGAGTTGATGAGAGATAAAAAGGATATCTCATCACTTGTACATAAAATTTACAACAATAATGATATATAAGAACATATCCCAACATAAGAATATGTAAATTAAAAGACCTAACAAAAAGAAGTCTTTTAAAAAGAAGAGGGTGAAAGGTTCCCTTACCGATTTGTGTAACTTTCGAAACATACACCCCATGAAAGAAGGACTATACAATGTTGATGTGAATACCCATAAATTAAAGTATATTACACAAAGATTAGAATAATGGGTAGTACATACAACACTCAAAGGATATAGTGGCAAATATAGCATGAATCTCACGGGAATAAAAAGTGAAATAAAAACCCCTTACCTCGTTGTAATCAATCAAGTCGTATGAACAAAAGATAATAAGAACAAAAATAATCACAGAATACCATGAATATAAATAAAATAATGATAATATATATCAAATGTTAGTACACAATACCACATTCAATAAATAATTGGTGAACAATGGAAATATCACGGAATTAAAAGTCAGATAAGAAATCCCATTACCTCAAGTCCGACTTGTCTTGTTCGTTTCTTTATATCCCTGAATAATAAACTTTGGTCGATTTATAATTTATTAATTAATTCCTTTAAATTTTATTTTTAAATTCATATCACATATTATCATGTTATAATAATTATTTAATTATGTGAGTTCATATAATACGTTTTGTTGATGTTCAGTACATTAGTCAAAAATGAACTTGTTTGAAGGGAATTGTCCATGTAGTTATAAGTACATCATCTCCAGAATGGTGTTAATGATTTAAATATCATATATATCCATTATATATTTATTTAAAAATATTCAATAATTTTTGAAGATAAGAAATGAAATGCATCGTTCATGGAGATGGTAGGTCGTACGTACGCATGAACGTTACTTTCATTTATTTATCATATTAAAAGAATTAAAAATAAATGATACATATATATATGTTATAATTAAAGTATAATATATATGTTATATAGGTAACATAAGTTCATTAATTACATTCTTTATAAATTCCATTTTTGGCATGAACGAGTCACATCACTTGAGGGGGTGGTAGTCCACACTTCCTCATATGAAATTATCGCATTTCCACAACATGAAAAACATAAAGGTATGTTTTAAATATAAAATACATAAGATTTTAGAGGAATTAAATATAATATATATCATATAAAAATATAGTTCCATCATAATGGCCACCATGAAAGGTGTTAAAAGAAAATTGAACAATCATCATCTCGTGAGACAGTAATTCGCCACCCACAGAAACAGTATGTTCTTTAACCATTAGACGGAGGTGTGTGTAAGTGTAGGTATAATCCTCATCATAAAAACATCCTAGTATATTGAGGATACTATTTTTATTATGGGATAAAATAATAAGAAAATAGTGGTGAGTGAATAAGGAAAATAAAAGAAAGAAACTCGAGAGAAGACATTACCTCTAAATCGGGTAACTCTTTTTGATTTGAGCCAAAGGCTTCCTTGGAAAGACTTCTGCCCAAAGTGAGGCTTCTAGGAGTAATAGAGGGATGTGGATAGATAATATGAGAAGATTTTTTATGATCCAATGGATTGAGAGTTGTGGGTAAGGGGGTAGAGGTGGGGGCCTTTTATAAGAGGGAGGAAGGTCACTTTTGGAATGTCTGGAAATTTTACTTTATTATAAAATGGTTTTTGGATTTTAAAGGTCCCACAATGATATATTTCAAGGATAAGGTGATACGAGTTATAAATAAACCCATAAAATATGTTTTAGACAATTTTAAGTCTTGGATTTTACCTTATATTTTCATTTAATTTAAATTGTTCATTAATTAGGTAATCACTACATCATCATGGTGTCATAAATAAATTTATTTATCTAATGTCTAAAAATTATAAAAAAATACCATGATATAGGAAATCTTTTTATCTTTCCAATTAATATTTATATTCTAAGATATCATTTATGTAAACAAAATTAAAATTGTTTTACTTAGTATATAAAACCCTTTGTTATATTTCTCTTCTTTTTTAAAAATAATGTCATAAATGTCATTATCACAACCAAGTGACTCCATGGGCCCTAAAGTTCGGTAAAAAGCTTTCCATGGTCGTCCATGACTCAATAAAGAGGATTTGGACACATTTTAGGGCCATTTTATATTATTAAGGTATTATTTTATTACACTTAACTACCTGATTACTAATTAATCACGATAATTAAATATAATTACCATCGTTACTATTCATAATGTCCAAAAACAAAAAGGTATTTATTAAATAATTTGGAACTTATTATTAAAAATATGGAATCTATTTTACCAAATTCCAAACACAGATATTTCAGTAATTAATTTAAGAATAATTCTCGTTGTCACAACCAAAGATGGGTTTTTAAGAAGTAAAATTTATCAAAAGATTGACTTGTTTTTACATCCAATTGAAAAGTGAAATTACTTCCAATGAAAAAAATTGTATTAAGTGATAAAAATATAATTCAATTACACTTTAAACCCAATTAAAATAACAATATAATTATATAATTAAATTAGATGAAAAATCATTTTTTGAAGTAAAATGCAATATTTTTCACTATTCATTAAAAATGAACATTTGTTAGAAAAATACAAAAAAATTATCCAAAGTAAATTTGATATTCCAAATTTAAAAATTATTTCCATTTTACCAAATTTAAAAAATAGAAGCTTAATTATTTAATTTTATAATTAATTCTCGTTGTGACGACAAATAGCATGTTTTTAAGAAACAATATATATCAAAAGATTGACACTTGTTTATGTCCAATTTCAATGTGAAATTAATTCCAATAACAACCATTGGATTAAATGGTAAAAATATATTTTAACTACACTTTAAACAAAATTAAACAGATAATTTAACCATATAAATAAATTATATTAAAAGGAGGTTTTGAATTAAAATGTAGCATTTTCACAATTCATTAAAAAATGAACTTTATCGGAAAAATAAAAAAAATTACACAAAGTAAATTTTGATTTCCTGATTCTAAAGAAGGATTTTATTTTGTCAAATATAACATATAAAATTGACAAAAAGTAGTTTTAAAAAGGTTTTTTCATCAAAAGGCGGTTAATCTACCTTTTAAAGAATATTAGAATATTTATGCTTAAAATTGGATTCATTCGCATTTTAAGTCTCTATCATTTATTGGGTAATTGTTAAAATATTTAACAAACATATATAATCATTTTTTAGTTATTTCTGTTCATTCCCTCCATTAAAATGGCTAGGAATTAACTACCATTTAAAATAATATTATTATATTATTATTGTGCAACTTAAGATTTCAAAGAAACTCGTTGTTGCGTATTGAGTACGCCATCGAACATAGTATTCAATTTAAAGTAATATTAACATTTTATTCACAAATTTTAATAAATATGAAAATTTCATACTCTTTATTTACCTGGGATGTTACATAAACCTTGTAATATATTTATTATATTTTAATAATTTGAGTAATTCCTAAGTTACCCCTCCCCTCAATTATAAAAAGGGGCTCCTTCCTTCACAATTTTTTATAACCTTAAGCCTTATTATTTGTCCATAATCTGAAAAATTCCCTCCTACACATCCCTTACCACAATATTGTTCTTCTGGTCTCACAAAATACCACTTCCAAGATCCTTAAGAAGGTTTTAAAGGATAATTTTTCAAGGGGTAAATTCTTTTTTTCAATTTTAAATTTCTTTCTCACTTATACCTTATCCATACCTCTTATCCAATGTTTCATGAAAACTCCAGTATCAAATATATAAATGAATTTTGTTTTTTATGGTATATTCATCATAAAATCTCCCATATTCTGATTTTATTCTTAAATGAAAAAATCACCATCTGTGGTGCGTCAATTCACCGCCTTTGTGAACGATGATTTTACATTTCCCTTTTACTGAAATCATGGAAAGTTTAAATTTAAATTTAATAGTTTAAAATGACCTAAACATATATATGTTATGACTTCTGTATTATTATTTAATTTTTACAAGGAATACCATAAAAAAGCTACCATGGAACCCATGAAAAGAACACACCTGAAACAATGTAAATAATAGAATATTGTTAATAAATAGTTAGAAAATGTTATAATAGTATCATTTATGGTATTATAAACATCAGTTTATTTATTTAATATATTAATAATTCTATTAAAACCATTATAAAAGAGGTTTTAACACATTTGAAGGAATTTGAATCTGAGGTGAGGGACTTTCCTTTTAAAATCCTTTTAAATGTCTCTTTTATGAAATTAAAAAAAAATATTTTCTTTATATATGGAATGAGAGGTTTATATTATTTCATGAAATTATATTACTGTAATTTTTCCTTTATATTTTTTCATAGTTATTTTTTATGAATAAAATTTCATTATTTTGTATGTAGTTTTTTTATTTTAAAAATGATTTAAAAAATTTATTATGATATCTAAATGTGATTAGCTTATGGATTTAAATGAGTTTTCATGTGTTTTATTCATTTTATGTTCCATGGAAATTTTTTATACTTTTTTGATCCCATTATAGCTCATGATATGATAGTTTTATCCCCATTATAGCTCAATATATGTTGGGTTAAGCCCATTAGAGCTCAAGATATGAGACCCATTATAGATCTCCAATGCATTGGGTACTCCAGAGATAGAAGTAGATCGAAAGTTTTTTCCATTTGTAAGTTTGAATGTAATATTGATATTTTAATGATGTTCCAATGCAACTTCATGATGTTTCTATGAATTCTAATGAGATTTTTATAAAAAGGGTCTTAATATTTTTTATGCTTTCACTAGACTAACGATTTCTTTCTTTATATACCTTACTGAGATTTTTATGCTCATACCAAGATTTAAAAAAAATAGCTAACAAGGATGGGTAAGAGAAATAAGTAAGTCGTGATGAATTTTTAACACATTTGTTTCAAAGAAATAATGTTTTATTTTTTAATGTTTTTTATTTTGGAATAATTTGATGTTGTTTTAGTAGTATCCAATTTTTAAGAATTTGGAATGTTATCTATGTATTATGACCTAATTATCTAAAACTCTAAACCTAAAAATATTCTCAATGTGAAATAAATAATGTTCTTGGCTAAAAAATCAAGATTATGTAATGTTTTAAGGATGGGTCCTTATAACTAATCAACTTCTCCTTCAAGAAGATTGAAAAACCGCATGAATTTCTATTATTTTGAGTTATATTTATAATATCTTCCCAATATAGTTAATCCATTGTTATATGATGAGTGTATCATAATATCCATTAAATATAAGAGGTCTTTGTCTCATAAAGTACATAACTACAATTTTATCTTTCTTAGGAGAAGGAGGGTAGTCACTACAATTCATGTTATTATTCATAGAATGAGTTAGCTAATTAATTACTACCTTGAAGTTCCCATATACCAATCCTATAATGTTAGGTTTATCAATAGGTTAATCATCACATTTCTTTCCACATTGGTTATTGGCATAGTTCCTCCTATTTCCTTCCATTTACTAAAATAAATTAAAAACTTTATGTGAAAACTTTAACTAGTAAACATATAAAATGGAAACTATGAACATAGAAGGAATAAATTATAAATTAAATTTGGATCCTAACTTTTGAGTCTCTAATTTTCAATATAGGTTATCCATGCTGATTTCCCTATTAATTTTTCTAACCTAAAAATATATTTAAGTCATTTATAATGGTTCATAAATATTTTGTAAAATTTTAAAACTATATCCAGCAAGAGTGTCCAACCAGGTCTGCAGGAAGGCCATTTTTTCTTTACTATGTGATGATCAATTCAATTCCCAATGCCCCGTTTTTGGGGTTATTAACTCTAGGTACAACTGTATCAGAACCAAATCAACTTGTAGTATATAAATAGGGATGCAATTTCTTAGAAACCACTTGATCTATACTTTACCAAGATTAAAGTATATTTTTCTATACTTAGAATTATCTCTAGGTTTCTCACTAAAGTATTCTAGTCATAATTCCTAAAAAACTTGACCATCATATGATACTAACTATACAAACCCAATCCTTTTTCACATATTATTACATTATTTTTTACCTAAATATACATTAAATACAACCAAAGGATCTAAAGGCCTTGGAATAATAAGTACATAAGAAAATAAAATGAAACTAAAATAAAAAAAATAGTTATTTTAATATCCACAATGAGCTCATAAATTCCTTTAATCTCCAAAAATTGTAAAGGATAAACAAGGTAATACATAAAATAGTGGGGTGATCTATAGAGACCAAGAAGGGAATAAACAATTATGAGAAGCATAACATATCAAAAAATATTCATAACATAATATCATAAAGGTATGGATCATGAATAATCACATATAACCATATCATGAAGAACATGGTATCATGATATTATGGAAACATAGGAAAGTGGCAGCAATAAAAAACATGACATAACGCCAAGACAATATCACATGGTGAATAGATTTCCATAATGGATTAGGTTCACTCCCTAATCCCATAGATAATGTCTCATGAGAAAAAAACATTACCCAATGCATTTAAATGGTATTTGGGTGCACCATTCATAACATGTACATTCTTATGTGTGCCACAAAAGGGAATCAATCATAAGGAATAATTATAAGGCATTTGATAAATGAAATTAAGGTATGTATTACCCTATCAAAGGAAGGTATAACAATCTAGGTATATATGTAATAGACATACATAGAGAATTTAAAATCATTCCATAAAATTAAATTGATAGATAAAGTGATTTATAGAATGAAAGGTAATATTCCCCAATAAAAAGGGTGGTTCGGAGAGATCAACTTACCATATGTCCCAGAATCATTCTTCACTTGTGCTTAATTTATTGAATAATCAAATTAGATTCATTAATTACTTAATTAAGACCATTTTCCAAATATATTTGTTTTATTATTATTTTATTTTATCTATTTATAACTATTTCAATGAGATACAATGTTTCATTTTTTTTATTAGCTATTTTGTTTCCCTGTTTCATGGTCGGATCACTTGTGTAAAATTATGAAAATTATTATTAAAAAGAAATAAAAATCTATAAATGAAATGAAATGGTATTAATATACTTCCATAAATTTAAATGGTCCAAAATATCTTTTTTTGTTTCTATATAGGGATGATTCCTTTAGTAAAACATTAAGGTTAATTGGATAGTTCATTTAGGCATATTTACCGACCATCATGAAATAAATTCATTATATTTATTTAAATGATTATTAAAACATTAAAAACATTAAATGAGTTATATTATACATATTATCATTATATTTAATGATAATAATATTTTTATGACTATCCTTGAATGTGAAGGATAAAAATACGGTATGTTGCTCATGGAGGCAATGAACCAATCATATTTTGATCAACGTTTTCTTTTAATTAACAATTTAAGGGATGGTAGAATATAGATATTCCATTAACACAATAACATTATAGTATATTTATGCCATTTGATTCATCATGTTATGTTGGATGAGGGGGGAAAGGAGAAGGTAGAAGAATAAATGAATCTAAAAGGGATGGATTCATAATATTACATATAGAATACCATATTTTGAAATACTCCTTAAGGAAATTTGGGATTGGAATTTAAAAAAAAAATACTTCTAGGGATGTGGGGATAGAGGTTATAAGATATTTTGGTAGAAATTTGGAAATATCCAAGGCTTATATGGTGTGAGGAGAATGTGTTGTGAGGGGTGGTATTTATAATGGGAGGAGAGGGGTGTTTTTGAATATTATATTCATTAGTTAATTATTATTTTCTCAATAATATCAATATTATATATTTTTGTAACAATATGTCTTAAATGGTGCATGTTATTTGAAGTAATGTGTACTTACATCATAAATTTCTCAAAAATTATTGTATTTAGATCATAATGTTAAATACTATATTTTACCACATTTAACTATTCAAAAAAATAAATTAATTTAGAAAATTACCAAAAATTCACACTAATCATTTATCAACATGAATATTACAAAAATTAAATCCATTTTATGAAAATAATTATCTAAATATGAGAAATTAAAATTTTCATTTAATTAAAAAAATATCTTTTTTAATATTATAATCAATTTTATAACCCTTTGTAAAATTTCTATGGGTATCATAAAATTATATCATCATTATAATAAAACATAATATTAATTTATAGTGTTATTTTAACAAAATAAAATTTCTTTTAAATCATTTTTTATTATAAAAGTGTTATTCAAAAATTTATATTTTACAAAAAATAAGACACTTAATTTATAATTTTTAAAACATTTATTTACTTTTATTGGGACATAAATATTTCATATTTTATTTTTTATGAGTTACCTAAATATTATTTTACACTTTTTTAGGTTATGTTACTATTTTAGTAGTCATGTTACTATTCTTAATGGACATATTACTATTCCAATGTCCAGATTACTATTCTAACTATCATATTTGTAATGATTATATGGTTCCCCTACTTCTTATATATATCCCATATTTTATTAATTCTTCTTTCACATCCAATTTATCTCAAGGTTATACATTTTCATTTTAAAGATGATTGTTGTATTACTAATATTCTACTTCATTTCTATTGTGTTTTTCATGAGTGTGAATATTCTGGTGTATTGAGCATATCCAAATTTTCATATTTTTGTTATCTTATTTAATATTTTTATATCATTGTATTATTTTCAATTATTATATTCATTTTTATTCTCTAAATGTAATTTTCACATTAATATAAGTAATTTTTTTGTTTCATCATGTTTTAAATGTGATTTACTAAATATGACCCCTCATAAGTGAAATTCTTGGGATAGAATTATTGGTTATTATAATAGATATGTAATAGAAAGTTTCTTAACCAAAAATGATAGACTAAGTTTTCTTTTATTAAAAATATTCTTTTGCGATTTTTGAGTAAAAACAGTTTAAACATTTAAAGAATAATTGAAAACTCCATAAATCACCATATTAAAATAAAATATATTTTTTTTAAGAGATAAATATCATATAATTATCTAATAGAGATTTAAGTATAAACAATCCCGATTAAAAGTGAGATTGAAACATAAACACTTACCTCAAGTCCCGGCCAACTTTGTTCACACTCTAACCTATGATGTAATAAATTCATTCTTATTATAAATCTATAATAGAACCATATTCATTATTATATTACTATATATCATTCCATTATATTTTAAAATAACCCATTTCGTAATAATTATTCATTAAAATCAACATTTGGGAATTAATTGTTCTTTTTTCAATGCATATTTCAATTTAGAGGTTCTAGTAATTTCACCTTGATCGTGGTTCTAGAATCTTAATAATATCATAAATATCATATCTATTTATTATATTCATTTTTATATCAATACATTTATCGTGGTGATGAAAAATTAATTGCATCACTTCATGGAGGTGGTAGTCTGCAGGTACGTACTAGTGATGTTTTCATCTTTCAATGAATGGAAATGAAGGAAGTTAAATAATAATTTATCTTTAAAGAATCATAATTTTTATATAAATATCATATATATTCACTTAATATGTCTATATAACCATCCTTGAGAGTTGGTAATGAAAATTTAATTACAACGCTTCATGGAGGCGATAGTCCGCATGTACGCATGAGCGACGCTTTCATTTTCTATCGGATGGAAATAAGATATAAAATTATTATACCATTAAAATAAAAATATATATATTAAAAATAATTATTTAATTATGTTAATATGGTTATGGATGATTTGTATTAATTTTAATAATAAATAATCTTGAAAAAGGTTTGTAAGAACATATATATCTTCCTTGGATAATATCCATTGAAAACACTATAAGGACTCTTGGATGTGACTTTTAGATAGACCAAAACCACAAAGTCATGGATAAGGGTTTTGTAAAGGTATTTGGGTAGATATTTATTGTGATAATTGTTTAAGGTGTTTTTTATAACTAAGAATAAGAGGTTCCCTTTTATAAGTGAGGGGAGTGGCGTCCCTGTAAAAACTCTTAACTTTAAAAATAAAAAAAAATATTTCTAAAAGGAAATTGGGTCCAAGGAAATAAAATTTTAAAGATAATATTTTTTAAGGTTGAAATACAATCAAAAAATTAAATTTACACATTTTTTATAGATATTTTAAACCTTATATCTTGGTTTAACTCCCCCCCCCCACATTACCTATTTTAACTCTTACCAAGGTGACAAACTTTTACCTTTATAACTATTCATTATGAATAAAAATAAAATTGACCATATTAAATACTTAAATTTTAATGTTTCCAAATATTTAATCCATTTTAAAATATCATATGTATATAATTAATAGAAATTAATTATAATATACGCACATAAAATGCATAAAACCAATTTTTAAAAAATATATTTTTATGTGTAAAAATGAATTTACACATACTTAGGATAGTTATTATTTAGTAGTGGTGATTACCATGAATTTATTATATTATTGAATAAATGAAGGTTATTTTAAATTATAACCATTCCCAAATTTAATAAAATCAATAATCCACCACATTAAATTTAAAGAATCAAATATAGTGTTTATTAAAATAAAATATAACTTATGTTCTAAAAATTCAAACATGGGTTTATAAATGAGACATAATATTTTTAAATAAATTATTTTACGCCTTAAATGTATATTTGGTTAATAAAATGGTTTTAAATATTTTTAATACATTCTTATATCATAATGATGTCATAAATGTTACAGTATTCATAAAAATGGAATTTATCACTATTCACCTAAATACAAACTTTTGATAGAAATACCAAAAATTCACCCATTAGTAAATTTTATATTATTAATTCATAAATAAATTTTATTTCATCATATTAAAATTCAAAAATTTAAAAATTCATCTATAAAATAAACCTATATAAATAAAATAGTACATTTTATAATTAATTAATTGATTTTAATAATTATGTTTAATTTAATTTTCATTTAATATATTTTATTTTTTATTATAATAAATAATTATTTACTTATTTTTGGTGTTTTATGTATCATAAGCTATCAAAAACATAAATTTTTTAAAATATATAAATATTCTAAAATCTTGAGGTGTTACATTCTAACCCTATTATAATTATTTTTCCATTAAAAATCCATTGCACTAATGGAAAGAGATGAGGATAACTTAGTTACATTAAATCTTATTGTTCCTATACAACTTCCTCAAATTTATGATTACCCAACAAAACATTTACTTTTTGAGCGGTCTTGTTCCTTATTACTTTATCTCTTTGATCTAAAAACTCTATTGATTGTTCCTTATACAAAAGATCATGATTCAAATGTATAGCCTATTATTTTAGTACATGTGAAGGATAAAATATTTACTTCCTCAAAATCGATATATGAAACACATCTTGAACTTGGGAGAGGTTTGGTGGAATCACCAAATGATAATTTGTCATCCCTATATGATCAATAATCTCATTGGGACTGATATATCCACGGATCAAATTCCTCTTATTTTGAAATATCATAAATTAATTACAAGCAGATATTCATAGGGATACATTGTCAATAACTTTGAATTCTATATCTCTTTACTAATTTTCAGCATAAATTTTGTGTCAACTATGAGCTGATTTGATGTGTCTCATAATGGATCTAAATTTCTCGACCATTTTCTAAGCTAGCTCAGGTCCCAATTAATTTCAATATCTAACTTTGTCCCAGCATGTTAGAGTTATAAAATTATTTCCATATAGGGATTCACATGGAGTGAGTTAGATGATTTATTGAATTTTATCATTATAATAAAATTCTATTAGAGGGATGTTTTAATCTCAACCACCTTTGAAATATATAGATAAATATATATCATATATTCTGGTGTTTGAATTGTCCTCTCAGGCTGACCATTTGTATAAGGATGATATACATTGTTAATTTTTAACTTTATATTCAAAAATTATTAAATACTTACCTAGAAAACTGAGGTAAACCATGAATCTTAATTAGATATAATTGATATTATCACTCATAGAAGCCTTACCGCATCCTTTTTATCTATCTTGTAAAGTTAGTCAAGTGGGAAATATTCTCTGTTGGAAATGAAATGTGCTGATTTTATAAAATGATTAACTATAAGACAAATGGAATTATTTCCTTTAGATGTCTTGGATATTACTATTCTGAAATCCTTGGAAATATTTTCCAATTTTCATATAGGTATGGGTAATGGTTCCATCATCCCCTTATACTTATGACATTCATACTTGACTTACAGATATACCAATCATTTATATATATACTTATCAATATCCCTTTTCATGTTTTCACACCATAAATGATCTTTAATATCTATATATATATTTCTACTTTTGGGATTGATAGTGAATTATGAGCTATGTTATTCATACAATAACTCCTTCTTCAATTAGGATATTTAGGGACACATATATAGTTATTAAACCTTATCATTCCATCATGATCAAAGCTAAAATTTGAAATATTTCTTACATTATTTTGAAATTACATTTCCTTCTTCTATGCATATTTAATCATCAAATGGATGTACAGTTGAACATTTATTTGAGAAATATATGATTTATTCCTTTTTATTATGATTTCAAGGCCCGTTATTTTCCTATTCATAGGTATTAGATATTTTTAAATCCTTATTATAGACAATAAAACATGATCTTTTTATCTCAGTGCATATTCCAACTTGTTTTCCTTCCAAGGGTAGTAATGTATTTTAGAAGTTTTTATATTTAATTAAATTTGACCATCTCTATTGGTTCATATTAAACTCTTTCTGTCTAAATATATACTTAATGCCTTTATTATCAGTATATATATATCACACATTTCCCCATAAATATAATGTATTATATTTTAAAATAAAAAAATATTGATGCTAGATCTTAATTATGAGTCAAGTAATTTTTCTCATGAATATTCACTTGGTGTGAGGGATACACAACTAACATTTTATTTTTCATGATAACACATCTCAAACCCTTATTTGATGCATCTTTGTGTGTCACAAACCCATCTCCACTATAGGTTAGTATAAGTATAGGTTCACTAACCAACCTTATCTTTAACCCTTCAAAATTTTATTCACATTCACTGGTTGAAAGGAACTTTTCGCCATTCCTCATAAACATGGTTAGTGGATTTGATTTCCATGAGAAATTTCTCACAAATAATTGGTAGTATACAAACAATATTATAAAATTAAGGATCATGATAATAGTGATTAATATAGGAAATTTCTCAAAAAATCATCTTTTAGGGATCCACGGATATACCCTCACTTGTAATTATGTTACCCAAGAATTTTACATTCAATATCCAGAATTAACACATGGTAAATTTGGTATACAAATTATCCTTAATCAAGGTATTTAACAAAATCCTCAAATTATCTTCATGCTCGTCTTTTTCCATGTAATATATGATAATACCATCCATAATGACTGACAAATAGTAATAAATATAATCTCTAAATACTCTATTCGTTATATCCATGAAGATGGTGGGGAAATTGGTAAGTCCAAAAGACATCACAACAAATCCATAGTGTCTATAACTCGTACGAAAGGCCTTCTTTGGGTATATCCTCCCTTTGGACTCATAACTAGTGATATCCAATTTAATGATCAATTTTGGAAAATTATTGAGTGCTACATAGTTGATCAAAAAAATATTGGGTAGAAGATACTTATTCTTGATAATGAAGTTGATAATTTCTTGACAATCAATGAAAATATGTGTTGAACCATCTTTATATTTAAAAAAAAGAATAGGTTCTCCCCATAGTGAAACACTATGGAATATTAATTCCTATTTTTATATTTTCTTGGAGTTTCATCTTTAATTCCTACAACTAAATAGGGGTCATTCTATATAGAGTCTTTGAAATAGGTGTAACACCATGTATGAGTTATATTAAAAAATTAACTTTATAATTGTATGAAAGTCTATCTAACTCTATAAAAAAAATACATAAACATATTCTCAAGTAATATACATATCTTCAATGTTGAGTTTCTCCCCAACCATTTTAAATAAATACCACTCCTTAAAAGGTAGTAAGACCTATATAATGGAAATAATTTTCATTGGAAGTTCATGTTCATTATCACACTGATATATGATCATAACTTGATTAAAAATATTAAATATTTCTTCCCTTAATTATTAATTGATATGGGGTTAATATAGAGATATATAATTCATTCCCAAATTCACATCAAATTCAACTACATAGAGAATAACATGGTTTTATGAATTAAATTCCCACAAACATCAATCGAAGATGAGTTATATACATGAGATGAAATAATCACACCATTAGTATTTTCTATCAATTTATAAAAATATAACTATTGTGGTAGTTATGTGATACTTTTATAAAATTCTCTAGATATAAAATTTTTCGTATAACATGAATCAAATAAGAAATTTTTAGTTCTATACTGGATGATAAGTGTACTTTTTACAACTTTATTCTAATGCCCCACTTCAATAGTTGTTATTACATAATCCTTCCATTTATCCCTTGGAATAAGAGGATGTTGATACTAATATTTATCATTAACCCTTTTATTTATTAACTAATTGGTGTAATTTTTATACTCCTTGAAATTATATCATTGGATTGTTGTTGGAAAATTTGGTTGAGCTTTCCCTATCTTCACTTCATTAGTTAACTTATTCACATCACTTACATGTTAATTTACATGTTGACCTTCTCTTAGAAACTTAAATAAATTACTTTGTCCTTGGATAAAATTTACCCTATTCTTATTCTAGAATTTTTAGTATAAAGGAATATTAATTTTCTATCCTCCATGGGTTTTATTATTTGAATCTATATAAAACCCCATGTTTTCACTTCTTATCCCCAAAACCATGAGAAAAATGAGAGTATCTTATCCTTATTTCTACCTTGAGATCTCATCTAATAATTTCTTCATAGTTATAAAAGTCTCATATATTCAATTCATTTCGAAGACTTAGTTTTAATACACTATAGAATCAATAAATTTTTATTTCAGGTTCAATGATAAAACAAAAAAACATAACTTGCAAGTTTATTGAAATTTTCCTCATAAGTACCAAAGGATTCATCATACTTTAGTTTTAGTTCTAGTAATTCCATTTTTATTTTACTTTAAATAATTATACAAAAACAATTTTTCAAAAATACATTTGTAAACTCTTCCAATATCATGGAGTCAATTTCTTCTATTACCTCGTATTCTTTATAAGGGTCAACCATTGACCATATTAGCTTTACAAATAATAAAAAACTAAAAAAACCATCTCATGGTATGATCATTTTCTTAAATGATGACATAATTTCTATATAATCGATTCATTTCTCAATAATAATGTTATGAGAGGACCCAATAAAGGAAGGTGGATGTTTTCAAATAAAAGAATCAATGGTGAATTATTTATTCCTTTCATTGTTTGTAAGATCATAAAGATTCATGTTTCTATTAATATCTTGAGATATTTGGGTGATTATAGTAGTAATATTTTTCATCACATCCCCCATTCCATTTGGCTTCTCATGTGGATAATCATTATATTTTCTACCACATTCATTTTTTACATGATTCCTTCTGTTTCCATCCATTTACTAGAATGAAAAATATAATTGTGAGTACTATGAGTTAACAATTATTGTGAGAAATCATATAATAATGTAAATAATTCTGGATGTTTCTTAATTTATAGCATTTTATTATCAATCCAAGACATTTCAGGTTTCAATATACGCTTTCAATGGAAATTTCATGTAATTCTTCTTGATATAAACATTATTTAATCTCCCATTATGATTCATGAAGAGAATTTTAATTAACCAAATAATATCCCATAGGAATTTTAAACCATGTGTGAAGTTAGACCTCTTTGTTGTTCACCCAGTGAATATCAAGTTAATACCCAACCATAATTTTCATGGTTATTACCCCTAGGTGCATCTTCACCAGATAATGCATCCAATTTCTTATATCTAGATAGGGATTTCAATTTTAGAGAACAATATAATCTCTATTTTTCCAAAATTTTAGGATAATTCTCTATACTTAGACTTATCCATAGGGTTATAACTAAGGTTTTATAATCTTAATATCCAAAAAAACAAAACCCTAATCAGAAACTAAATGAGGTGACCATATCATTACTTATATAAATATTACAATATTTTAGATGAATATTAAATATATATAATTATAATACATTCCCCGTAATTGTGAAGGGTTAGTGACATCATATAGTATATATATAATCAACTTATTTCTTGAAAAATATTCAATATATCCCACAAATTTCTTCTCATATAGTACCCTTTTTAGATATTTCCTACTTAAAACCTTTCTCTATGACTTAGGGAAAGGGAAACAGAAGAAAGGGTGAGATATTATTCTCAATAATGGTAAACATGGGAGATATCTCTCAGTAATCATAAGTGAGAATAATATAACCTTAAGGGTATACTAATATGATAAAAAATTGTAATATTATACCCAACAAGTCATAAACTATAAAACAACAATCAATAAATAAGGATTTTTATTAATAAAAGACATGAGTCATAAGAGTGCATAATTTTCAATAATAAATCATGATTCATGATAGTATATCATAAGCATAAGACATAATTTTGTGGCATAAAAGTGTGGCATAATTATATGAATGGAAATAATATGTCAAGGCTCATCACTATGTCATTCATCACATGGTAGGCTTTGGATAACCACTTATATTCCTTTTTGGGATTAGTTGAACCACTTAGGTACCCCATTAGTCTTTTTATAATTACTTTTGTACTCTCTTTGGATTGGTAAAACCTCATGTGTATCCTCTTGGGCTTGGGAAAACATCCTTTGTACCCTATTATAATTCATAAAACCTCTTGTGTTCCCTCTTAGTATTGGACTAATTACCCTTATAACCTTTGAGATCATGAGATATAAAACATACCCAATACAGTATAGGGATATAATGAACCCACCATTCAAATAATAATAAACCATTCATATATTTTCCAAAATAACATAAGAGCATTCATTATTCCTTCATAATTCAATTAACCTGTGAGAAAGAAATGAGTTTAATGAAACATCATTAAAACATCATCTTCATAAGAAATCTAGAGAATTTAATTGGATGATATCAAAATATCATATCCATAGTGAATCATATTAATCCTTAAAATATTTTTATTTAGATGAAGAATATTCTTTTATAAAATGATTAGAAATCTTATTTAGATAACAAAAAGAAATATCCTTTTCTCTTTGTAACACATAAAAACTAAAAAAATTATAGAACTATGGGGATATAATTTTCTTTGCTAAAAATTTGAAACTTGTAAATTAATATTCATGAATAACAAATTAAATGATTTTGGGAAAATCTATTCATGTCGTAAATATTTAAGAAATATTCTCTTCATACTTTTATAAAGGATGTGAAAAATGAACCGTTCAGGAAACAACAAGAATATTCATTTAAATTGTTTATAAAAAAGTAAAATATAGTATAAAATACTATTATAAATTATTTAAAGCAATATAATAATTTCCATTAAAAAATTAAGAATATAGATATGGAAGGGAAAGATTCTATACCAAAAAAGAGAAATGAGATCATATTTTATTAAAAATATTATTTCGGTATTTTTTTAGTACCAAAAAGAGGTAAAATGGAAAAAATAATTTAAAACATATAAATAATAATAGTAGAATAAAAAAATAAATAATAAATATCATATAAGTCTAATAAAGTATATTCAATCACAAATAATCCTTATTAAAAGTGAGATTGAAATATAAACTCTTACCTCAAGTCCCAACATTTTTCATCTGCACTCTAACCTCCTATATAATAAATATAAACATTATATATATATATATATAACACAAAAATATTCATAATTATATAGTTATATATCATTCTAGTATAATTCTCAATCACTCATTCATTAACAACTCTTCATTAAAATCAACATTTGGGGGTTGATTATTCATTTTTTCATGCATGTTTCAATTTGATGGTTATGGTCCTTTTACCGTGGTCATGGTTCAAGAATCATAATAATATAATAAATATCATATATATTTATTATATACACTTTTAGTAAAATTCATGTAATTTAGTGATGAAGAATGAATTGCATCACTTTATTGAGACAACAGTTTGTACATACGCACGAGAGATGTTTTCATCTTTATATGAATGGAAAAAAGGAAGTTAAATAATAATTTTTTTTAAAAATATAATTTTAATATCATATATATTAATTAAATAAATATATATAACCATTATTAATATGTGTTGATGAAAAATTAATTACATCGATTCATATAGGCAGTTGTCCACACTATGTATGAGTGATGATACATTTTCCATTAGATAGAAAGAAGATGGAAAATTGTTGTAACATTAACATAAAATAAATTTTGTATATTAAGTATAATTATGTAATTATTTTAATATTATTATGAAATATTTGTAGTAGTTTTTAGAATAATGAAACTTGAAAATGTTCGGTAAGAACATATACCTCTTTTTTGGATAATCTCATTTGAAAAAAAACTTATAGCATCTTGGATGGATATTTTGGGATTAAAGAAAAATATGGGTCATGTATAATGGTGTTATTAAGGTATTTTGTATGATATAGGTTGAGCTAATGGCCTCAATTGGTGTGGATAAGTGAGAAGATAAGTTTCCATTTTATAGGTGAGGGGATTGTCACCCTTGTAAATACTCTTAACTTTAAAATATAATAAAATTCTTTATCAAGGAAAGTGGATCCATGTACACCCAATTTCAAATATAAGATATATTAATATCTAAATCCACTAAAATATTCAAATTATAAAATTTTTAAAGATATTTTAATCCTTATCTCTTAGTTTATCCCATCCCCCCTCTTTGACCCTTTTAACCCTTATTAGGTGACAAACTTTTACCATTGTAACTATTCATTATGACTAAAAATGAAATGGATATTTTTACATAATTTGAATATGATGATTCCAAATATGGAATCAATTTTACAAGATTAAATTTATATAATTGGAAAAAATTAATTCTAATATAAGTGCACAAAACGCATAAAACCCATTTTAAAAATAAGTAAATAAACATTATTTTGTGTAAAAATGAATTTATACTTATTTTGGCTAGTAATTATTGATTAGTGATACTTACCAAAAATTTATTGTATTATTATTAAATAAATTATGGTTTTTTACGTTATTATAATTCTATAACTGAATGTAATCATTAAACCACCTCATTAAAGGTAGAGAATAAAAAAAAGATTTTTATTTGAATAAAATACAATATATATTCCAAAAAAATAAATATGGGTTTCCTTGTTATCATTAATATTACATGGTCATGTGTATAATTAATTTTTACTATCTATTATTGTACATTCACTTTTTTTATTTGCATATACAGTTGATACACATAATCGATTCATTGATTAATTCTCACTTCAACGTTATGATCACTTTAAGGGTTTATTTCTCAATCGCATTCTCATTGAGATTATTTATTATTGAATTTAAATTAAAGGTAATTATTTTTATTATTGTATATGAAAACCTTTAATTTTATTCTCCTCAAGTTATTAATGATCTTTTTCAAGTAATAGTACCAATTTTTCACTCTTTGGTACTTAGAATGGTTTATAAATTTTCTTTAAAATCTTACATCATTTCTCTCTTCAGTCGGAAATCCATTTTATTAAAAAACCATGCCTTCTGAAAGAAATTCAAAAAAATCCCTTTAAAATTTATTTATTAAAATAAATTTTTACCCATTTGGTCTTTATACAAAAAAAAATTCAAAGTAATCTTAGTGTCAATTTTCGAATAAGGAACTTTTCTAGCCTTATTAAAATCCAAAGGAATGTTCTTTAAGGAATGTGTAGAATTACCCACCATTATGGAAATAATTTATTATAATATTCCTTTTAAATTTAATTTTTTTATTTTAAAAGAAATTTTTTCTAAAATTTATTTTCAAAGAAACTGTTTTTCAAAATGTTATTCAAAATGAAAAGGTTATTTTCTCAAGAATGTTTTTAAATATATTTTTATGGTATTTTTATTTCATCAATGATAATAACCTTTATTCTTACTCTAATGGGTATATGCCTAATTTATTTTATCCTTATTCTTTATCTATATGGATTATGATTATTTTGACCAAGGATTTTATTCAAATTTACTACCTTGAATCATTTTTTTAGTAATTAAATTCCCCATAAATTATTCACTTCTTGATGATAATTGAACATTAAATTTCTCCTAAATATCCATATCATTTATCATGGATATAATTATTACCTAAACCTTATACCATTTTTATATATGGATCTTAATTGATAGTTATTTGATTAATAGGGGAAATATTGATAAATTGGTATCGTTTACTCAATACGAATATTTGATAAGGCATATTGTTCATGAATTAAATCGATTATTAGATATATGAGGAATTATTTAGACATGTAAAACATGTATTTAGGACCATTTAAAGTAATGAAATTTATTCATTAGTAGTATCATGTGAAAAATCATTTTAATTTCCTTAGTGTTTTTTTCGCACTTTATGTTTTAAACTGTCTTGTAAAAGGTCTTGATGGTAAAGGAATCATGTACCTAGGAAATAGTTTTCACAATAATTAAGCATTGACTTCATTTAGATTATGTTAATATTATATATTATATTTTCACTATGAAAAAATCTATAGGTGAATTCCATTCTCAATTTATTGATTAAATAGAACTCATTTTTAGTTATTTTCCTTGTCATATAGATTATTCCATATTTAGTTATTTGAATTTCATGTGTTTCCAGTTATTTATCTTATGATATTTTTTATGAACTTCCTTCTAATTTTATTGATTATATGGAATGTGTGTTCAGTTATTACCTTTTCATATTTATTATTCTCAGTGATTCATTATTGATTCTGCTGTATTTAACCCTTATTGAGCATTTGATCTAACCTGTATTTTTTTCCCTTTCCCCAAGATTCCATGAAGTGTGATTTTACTAATACATAAGGATATAATAGAAGGGATAAAGTTATTCTCAAATTAAAAAATATATATATGTTGTAATTTTTTATTAAAAATGTAATTTAAAACTCATGTATATATCTAGTTTACCAATACTACTAAACTGATCAATCCTTCGGGATGTGTTTCCTTATATCTTATTCCATTGTAATGGCAGCAAGAATCGGATTTGGGTTTACTGGGGTTGGGTCACAATAGTTGGAATCATAAAAATTTTAGTAGAAGCCTTGGGAACTAGATTTTGGAAAACATAGCTTAGGAAACATAATCCTATAATGGAATTTGAGTATAATTATATAATAACATCATAAAGTTTTAGTAAATTATATATTATGTGTTTTTTCATTTCAATACATCCCTATCTGGATACTAAAAGTGGATGTTGTTCTGAAACAGATGTACCTTGGGGTAATAACTCTGAAGAGGGCATGTCAGTCATGACTCAAGAATAACCGGGTTTATAATAATGGACCTTACTAAACACATGGTTTGATACTCCTATGTTAAATGATTGGGATTATTCACATATTCTTTATAAACCATTATGAATTATTTGAATAGATTTTTAAAATGAATAACCTAGGTTAAAACAAAGGTGTTTTATATTTAAAATAAGGTTTCATGATTTATACATACTTTAAATGATTATATATTTTTCTCACAAGGATTATTATTGCTCATACTATGATCTTTGTTTTAGTCAATGGATGGAACCTAAAGTAATCTTGTTAACATTGAACATTAAGGAAAATTTGGTGATAATGAGAAAAAATGGGAAGATGATAGGAGTGAAAGATACAATTTTTAGGCCTAATCAGTTTTCTTGAAACATGATCAATAACATATACCTTAACCAACTCTCTTACTCACCAAAGAAGATAAGGATGGAGTTTTCTAAGAACTATAGTGGTGGAGACCATAGAGAAAATAAGGTTCAATTTCCATCATGCAAAAAAAATTAAAGGATATACCCAGGAAAGTGTCTCAATGGAATAATGAAATTTTTTATGTGTGAAAAAAGAATAAATCAAGTAAAGAATTTTGAAGGAAAAATAAAGAGTGTGATAGAAGGAAATAAATCTCATACTAAAGATCCATTTATTGGTTTTTTACTTAAATGTGGGGAACTTGGACATTACTTGAGTCAATTCTCTCTTCTAAAGGGTAACCCCTAGAACATGGAAGGACCAGAGTGGAAATTAAATGGATGAAGTAAATATGTATTTAGATTCAATAAGTAAATTTTTAAGTGTTTTATCTATAGTATATTAGTTATAAGAATCATGAGACATATAAGTTTTATGCTAAATTTTAGAAAAAATTGTGTATTCCTTAACATAATATTTATTGATACCATCATGGGTTAATGAGTTTAAGATTTAAAATAATATAAATGAATTAAAAACTTTTTAGACTTTATGTGGTGGGATTATACCAAAATTAAGGATATTTTAGATAAACCCCATTATTTTAGTTTATTTTTTAGTAGAAAATATGTTTGAGTGACAATTCCTTTACATTTTATAAACATAGGTTTAAAGGTATTGATAAACTTTGGGGTTTATATACAAATAAGACTATTAGACTTTGTAAAAAATTGTTTTTATTAAAAACCCTAGTAAAAAGATTATTTAATGGTTAATTTCATTTCAAGGATGTACATCATAATTTTTGGAAACATTATTGGAATTATATTAATGTATTTTAGAAAAGGTACAAATAGTATATAGGGTGAAAACTCATTGCATCTAGTGAGGTGGTGGGGCTTGAACCCATGACTGAAGTATGATAAAGGTTTTACTCCTACCACTGGCCTACGTGATGTCCCGGTTAATATGTCATTTTTTTAGATCAAAAACTTTACAGATAAATATTAATTATGAACCAGTAGTATTGATTTTTTATTTTTTATATTAAGGTATTAAACATTTTGGATTTAAAAAATAGTTATAAATGGATGGAAATAATTCTCACTCTTTTATGGATCTTACATTTTTTTAAAATTAAATTTTTGTGCTTCGGGCATAAAAAATTTCAACTTTGGGTATTAATTTCGTAGAGTAAAGGGATAAATTTGAAATTAATCAAATCAGAACCAAAGGAATAAATTGTGTTTATGAAACAGATATATTTCAACTAATTATATTTCCACATATGCTTAGGTATTAAAATAATTACTCAACATTTGTAAAATTATCTAAAAAAAATTATCCTAATACATTTTCTTTTATTGAACCATTGGTATTTTAAATTATCACAGATTTATGGTTTTGATCCTCTAAAATTTCCATTGATCATTCAGTTGTTGGTGATCGGTGACCTCAATCGCTATCTATAAATATTTACACTTTTCCTCTATGTCCATATCTTTACTTTCCACTAATTTTCTTCTACTTAGAAACCTAGCTATGCGTTGTTCCACATGACCTTGGTACATACCATTCTCTCTTTTCAAGATAATTTTTTACCAAACCTTCTTAGGATGTGGGATTTCAGCAGAGGAATTATCAAATTTCAAACCCTATATTACCATGATCAAGTTTAAATTGCAAGGATGAAATTTATTCATGGTGGGGAAAATATAACACCCCAAAAATTATAAAATAAGGATATTGTGTTTAATAGTGTGTATGACATGAAACACCAAGTATAGAAATAAATATAATAACCTAAGGAATTATGTTATATTTATGTTTTGATAAATTAAATATTTCCAATAGCATATATTATAGTAAAAAATGATCTTATATTTCATTAAATGAAACATAAAATTAATCTTTATCTATATGTAACACCAATGTTATCTTGAATTACACACAACAATGACTTTCTTTGATGGATTGCGTTACATGAAATCCCATGTTTTACCAAATACTATTAATATAATTATTTAAAATAAAAATTATTACTTAGATTTTAAATTGGCAGTTATGAATAGGATTAAGTAAATTATAAAAATATATGGTTGAATTTATTGGTTACCAATTAAATGTAAATTAATATAAAAATCAATTTCATATAAAGGGAATATATTTATAAAAAAATATTTTTATGTGCCAAAGGAATATTAACTTAATAACATAAATTAATTAATATTAGTGGATAAATTAATTAAATATATATATATATATATATTAAATAAAATGTTTTGAAATTCACAAAATATATTTTATAGTCGAAAGATAAAAAAAAATCCAATTTTATGCTTAAAAAGATATATTTTTTAAAGTCATTTTTGTCACCTTTTAATGAAGCCCTTGTTTTAAAACTAAATTTTGAAAATTTTATGAATTTTATGGGAAAAATAGAAATAATTTTTGAAATATAAATTTTGAAATTATCTTAGGGTCATATTTTGGTATTTTTCTGAGATGTTTTATTTTTTTATAAAGAGTAAAAAATACTAAATTAAAATTTAAAATTTATTTTTCATTTAAGAAATTTAATAGGTAAAATTATATTTTTAATTATATTTAAATTTAAATTAGATATATTATACATATATTAATCCAATTTATCTCATTGTAATAATTTTTATATTGAATTTAGATATAAAAACTTTGTAAACTTTTGAATATTTTCACTTTAAAAATCCACTTTCTCATTACATCTTTGGGATTGATTTTAAATTAAATTATGCCACTTATGTGAGTTTAATTTGAAAAAAATGGATTGAATATTTTGTATAATCATAATTTATAATTTATATTAATTTCAAATTAACTTTTTACTATAATTATTTTTCAAAATACTTAAAAGTAATCACTATAATTAATAAAAAAAATTAATCTTACTAAAGGAATAAACATTGAAATTAAGGGAAAAAATGACCTATAAACTTTTCAAAAATCCATTTTATTGAAATATTTTCACCATATAACCTATTTTATAAAACATTTATCTTTATTTGAGTCACATTATGGAAGGTATTTCTCCAAATATTGTTTACTTTTTTGTATTTGTAAGAATTTCATTAATCCTCCACTATTAAAAGAACTCTCTCCCCTCAATTATTATGACCTATTAAGAAATTTTCATCATAAAAACCCAAAAAATATATCTTCTAAACTTACCTCACCTCATACTGAAATCTTTACTTTGGTAATTAATCAAACAAAGAAAGTTCTTCAGTGAAAACCAAAGGAGGATACCCGGAGAAAAGGTAATGTTCTTCTAATAGCATTTTTATTTTATTTCCTTCTCAAAATCCTTAAAAAAATTATATCACAATAATATAATAACATAAGTATATTAAATATACTTATATTTTGTTATTTTAAGGGTACTATCTAAAACTTCACACACTTCCATCAAATGGGATATGCAATCATCGTTCGTTTGTACAATAGACTACCGCCTTGCAACCTGATGTCATTTGTTCTTCCATTACCACATTTAAAAGGTTAGGAATAATTATGTATTTATATTTTATATATGATATATATAATATTTATAAATTTATTATTATTTTTTAATTATTATATTTAAAATAACTTCATAATTTCCATTTTGTAAAAATACAATAACATTATTCGTATGTACGACAGACTACCGGCTCGCAAAGCCATCTGATTCATTAATACATTACATGGAATGTATTAAGGATGATGTTAATAAAAATATGTAATATATATGACCTAAATTTGATAATTTAATAATAATATACATATATATCACTTAATTTTCTTTCTTATAATCCTACAATAAAATAGAAGCAGCGTTCAAGCGTAAGTACGGCTTACCGTCTCCATGAACGGTGCATTTCATTTCATATAACTAAATTTTATAGATTACTATAAATAAATATATACTAAATATATATTATATTTAAATCATGTTTTATATTTTTGAGATGATGAAATCATGATATAAGTAATAGAAACAAAAAATAACAAGTCAAAATATACTCGAAAAACAAAGCAGTTATTACTCAAAATGATAAAAATATTGAAAGATCATTAAAGAATGGGTAATAATATGTCATAAAAGGATCATATATGATATAATAAATATTAATTTTTTTATTTTATAAGTTAATATCATGTTTAAAACCATTATACAAGAGGTAAAAGTAAGTATGACTAAGAGGAAATTGTGAGGTAAGGGATTCTGTCTCAATTTCATTTCATTGAGGCATATTGTAGTGTTTTGCACCTATTAACTTTTATATGGTTCATATACTTCCAATTTGATGTTTAATATCATTAATAATTAATTATTAATGGTATTTTAAGTTTCAATTTTAATTATTTCATCTATGGGGATTTGAATTATAAGTTACCAAGTAGGTAAAGAATTTAATAACTCAATATCTTTTCATTGGGTTATATTACTTCCTCATTGTCATTAATATTCCAATATCATATATATAATGAATTTCGAATTTATATTTTTGTACTTACACTTTTTTATGTGTATTCATAATTTTTATACAAAATATATTCATTAATTACTTCTCAATTCTATGTTATGATCACTTTAAGGGTATATTTCATAATCTCATTATCATCAAGATTTTTTATTCTTGAATTTAAATTAAATGGAATGGATTGATAATTTTTTATTAAAATATTTATTTTAATTTTACTATATTTATTCATGATCTTTTTAAGTATTATTACCATTTTTCGCTATTTGCTGCTTAAAATGTTTAATAAAATATTTTCAAAATCCAACTTTATATCTCTCTTCGGTCGAAAAAACTATTTTCTTACAAAACCATGTTTTATATAATGTTTTCAAAAACAATTATCCATTTCCAAATGATTTATTAAAAAAAATTACCCAGTTTTTCTTTCTACTAAATTTTTTCTAAAGAATCTTTTTATCTCTTTCCAAATAAAGCATTTTTATAACTTTTTTATAATTCAAAAGGAATTTTCTTTGCGACATGTATGGAATTACCTGCCATCATGAAAATAATTTCTTTAAATATTCATTTTCATATTTAAGAGGTTATTTTAAAAGATTTTTTTTTTTGAATTTTTTTTTCATTGAAAATCATTTTCAAAATTTTTTTCAAAGTGAAAATTATATTTTCCTCAAGAAAATTTTTAAATATATTTTTATGGTATTTTTATTTCATCAAAGATAATAAAATTTATTCTTACTTAAATGGGAATATGTCATACTGATACCATAATTATTCTTTATCTGGATGGATTATGATTATTTTGATCAAGGATAGTATTAAAATTCACTACCTTTAACCATTTTTTCATTAATTAACTTGTCTTTGAATTATTCACTACCTAGTGATCATTGAACATTAAACTTATCCTAAAAATCCATATCATTTATCATGGATATAATTATTTATAAACCATATACCATTTTTACATAAAATTTTGACTTGATAGTTATTTGATTAACTAGGGAAATATTTGAAAATATCTATCTTTTACTCAATATGAATATTTTATAAGGCACATTTTTCATGAATTATATAAATTATTATATAAATGAGGGATTATTTGGATAGGTAAAACATAGGTTGGGGTCTATTTAAATTAAGACCATTGACGCATCGGTAGTCTCATGGGATGAGTTAGTTGTCTAGCCTTGGTGGGTTTTTCACCCAATATGTTTTAAACTATCTTGTAAAAGGTCTTGATTGTAAAGTTATCATGTACCTAGGAAACCTGGAATCCAATAATTAATAATTTCCATCATTAAGATTTATTTGTTATTATCCAAGTGATTTTCACTATGATAAAATCTATGGATGCATTTCATTATGATTTTATTGATTAAATATAATTCATTTTCAATTATTTACCTTTCCATATTGATTATGCCTTATCCAATTATTTAAATGGAATGTTTTTTTAGTTATTTACATTTCCATATTTTTTATAGACTTCCTTCTCAGTTTATTGATTATCTGGAACATGTGTTTAGTTATTACCTTTCCATACTAATTATTCTCATTAATTCAGTTTTTTATTCCACTGTATTTAACCCTTACTAATAATTAGAGCTCACCCTTTTTTCCATTTCCCTAAGATTCCATGAAGTGTACTATGACTAGTAATAAAGAATATTCTAGAAGTAATAATTTTATTCTCGAAATAAAAAAATATGTCATAATTTTTTATTCCCAATATAATGTAAGACTTATGTATGTATCTAGTTTACTAAGACTACTAAACTAATTGGTCCTTCAGGATGAATTTCCTTGTATCTTATATAAATTTAGTGGTAGTATGAAACAACTCTAGTATTACTCAGGTTAGGTCATTAAAAATGGGTCCTTTCACTATCCATGAATCATGATGTCACGACCGTCTCCTAGGGCTTGTGTTATGACTACCCCAATCCCACCTCCCATAGGACAAAGGATGGTGACTAGCACTAAGTAGGAATATCCTACCAAGAGGATACATTTTCCTAAGTACTTGTACATGCGCACAAGTCTCCATGCAAGAGTTGTCACATGAAAACACTGATTAAACTGGTATGCATTCCACTAATACAACCACATAGAGTAACAGTACAACTGAAAAGTAAACAGGCCAGAATACAAGCCCAACTAAAATAGAAAAGTAAAATCTCCTAGATATCATCTGTAGAAAACCCTACCCGAAGAGTAGGTACAGTACACTTTCATAATGTCGTTGAAGCGTACAACATCTCTTGGGTCTCCCAGAAGCACCCCATGTCTCCAACCCACCAAAGACTCCGTCAAATATGTCGATTATCTGCACAAGAAATGAAATGTGCAGGTGAAGACCGTGTAGGGGTGAGTAAAACAATACTAAGTAGGGACCCCAAACCAAAAAAATAATTTCACAAAGTAAACCACAAGGAATAAAAAAAATTATACCACAAATAAGAGCACTAAGAAGCACCATGAAGAAACACCACTAAATAACACCATGAAGGAATACCGCGAAGGAACATTATCAAGGAACGCCACTAAGGAAGACCATAAAGGAACACCACAAAGGAACAGCACTAAGGTATACCATGAAGGAACACCATGAAGGATCACAATAAAGGAATACCACTAAGAAACACCACTAAGGAACCCAATTAAGGAATGCTAATAAGGAACACCATGAAAGAACACCACTAAGAAACACCACATAGACTACCAAAGAGGAACATGAAGTGTAGCCTCTAAGAGGTACATTCAAGAGAGTCACTAGAGTCATATCACGCTAAGTATAGGTCTACGGTACATAAATAGTATTTTCATAAGAATCCACAGTACCCTCAAGTAGTAACACATAGAGCGTTGGTAACACATGGACTATCAGTAACACACGAAGTGTAGATAACACACATAGTGTTGGAAACACACTGAGTATTGGTAATACACAAAGTGTCATCAAAGACTAGAGGACATGCACCCTTGTGGGATTGGGTATCACTGACTCAGTATAGGTAAGACACATAGTCTATGTGAGACACCCAATATAGGTAAGACACATAGTCTAGGTAATACACATAGTCAAGGTAAGACACGCAGTCTAGGTAATCACATAACTTCTAGGTCACCATTAGCCACATGATTCCATCCTTAGCATACTCATTCTGGAAGCACCTACTCCTCGAGCCAAAAGTTAGTACTCAAAATTCCAGGAAAACTCACTTATATTATATCAAAAGTATATCCTCTTCATGAGGGTCCCAATTTCGTAAATGGATCATCAAATGGATAGACGGTTTGAGAGTTATGGGAATTTTAGTGAAAAGGGGGTCAGTTTGGTCCAAGTCTGATCTGAACAGGTCAGTCCGACCCGACCTGGACCAGTGTCATCCCACCTGCCCATCCCGGCCAACTAGTGCAGGCCGGTTCACTTCACCCAGACATGGTAGGTGCCACATTCCTTCCTGGTCAACGTGGTTGACTGCCACGTTCAACACGGTCGACCGTCGTGTGAACCATCTCGTGATGGTTGTTGCGGTCCCACTAGACCATAGCCTTGTGCTATTTGATGTGTCCTCCTACCATTTCCACATAATACCCACCATTGGCCTTTGATTTGGTGCCCTTGTATGCTGCCTGTGGCAGTTTTCATGGGTTCCTCCCGCTATGTGGTCGTGCTATCACGCAGTACCGCTGCCTCTGGCTCCCCTTCCGTGGGCCTCCACCATCATTGTGGTGGCCTATTTTTTGAGCTATAAATACCTTTTTTTATCCTCATATCACTATATTCACTTTCATGGGATCAATATTGTCTTATCATTTCTCTGTGGGTCTAGTCTCATTTGTAACCACCTAGAAAATCCCAACACGACCACTAGGGTCAGTTGGCGAAGAACGTCAGAATGGGGATAGGAAATCCACCAGGAAAACCCTTTAGAAAGGTCTAAGATTTTGTTCATGGTGTCCTAAATTCCTTATTTTTATAAGGATCGTGAATAACTAATTAAAATCACAAATATTTAATTCCCACATTAGTCCCTCATTTTTAACCATCCATCATAAACAATCGAACACTGTATCAACATGTTCATGGGTTGGTCTGCATTCATTGTTGGAAACAAGAATTGGGAAAGAAAATCACATATAAATAAACTGCCTAAATCGAGTTTGGATCTCTTGTAGATGTAGATTGAAGTCACGTCATTATGTAGATCCTTGTTCCACCGACATTCCTCTATTCTTCGTCGCTTGAGCGAATCCCGACCCCCGATCTGTCGTCGTCGGTGAGAGAGCCTTCTCCTCCTTGCCTTAGGGAAACTCCAGGGTTATGAAGATAACCTTGGATTTCTAACAAAAATTATTAAAAAATTAAATCTCCACTACATCAACACATAACATTTAAATAAAATATTTTTATTATATATTTTAATGATGTTTATGACCAGAAACTAACTTTCACCCTCGACCTGTTCTGGTCGAGATTAGGCTCTACCTAAGGAAAACACCCCATTATGAACCCAACGGTGGTCTCATATTTTCAATCTGATTCATCATTCATGAGTTATAAGAATTTGAAAAATAAAAAAGAAATTATTATTTTATTTACAGTTATTTCATTTTCAGGTTTTCTCACTGGATACCCGCGCCGACTAAAGTTAAGTCATGACTAGGGTAAACCTCGGATCTGAGAAACTATTTAAGAGTTATTATAATTTTTTTGGAAAAATTATCACAAGAACTATTTAAAAACTTAACATTTTTTGACGGATCATTTTGGGCACTCTGGGCCTCAGAATCGCACGTCTTCTCAGTGCCTAGTCTCATAATTTTCTCAAGAATTTTTTAAAATAGTATCGATAAAATATGAGTCGTTAAAATATCCCATCATTAAGTATTTACTTCCCTAAAATCCAAACCAAGGGATACCCAAATAGATGATGGTATGAGCACGAACATGATCCCTCCACTCCCATGTTCTCTTCCAGAGATTCTCATGATGCCATACAACATTCACTAAAGGAATAGACTCCCATGGAGGGTCCTCTCCTGCTGATCCTCGATCTCCATGACCAGGATGCAAAGAGAGCACACCAATCAAAAACAATCATCTATGGGATTCCATGGAGTTGAGTTGTCTCCTACACATAGAGGCATCCCAAGATCTCTACTAAGATCTGCTCCTGAACATCTAAGAAGTGGCCAACATGGTGATTTGGTCAACGATCACCTAGTTGGTGTCATGTCCCTTGGATGTACATGATAAACTTTTCATGAATTCCATTGAAATCATTTCCCACTCCCTTTCTGGCTCCCCAAGGAAGAAAATAGAAACCCCTTCTAAGCATAGGGGCTCGACATGGTGAGTTAACAAACCATGAAACTGATCCAAAAAAGTTATCAGATTTTACATTAATAGGTAAGGCGAACTTAAACCTATTATTTCATCCCTAGTGTATTCTTTGACACCCACATGCATATCTCGATGCATCTCGCCACTCTAGGTCTCCACTGCTACTACAGTGTGTCCTATGAAAGGAACAATGTGCTCCCCACCTTTTGAATATCCATCAAGGGCATTCCATGTGGACAACTGAGCAGGTAGAGTCTCATTATCAGTGTCAATGATCCATGCCTCCTTGACTCACTATAAGAGTGGAGGGGTAACAACCACCGATTGGAGGTAATATGCATCGTCACTATCCACGAAGGATAACTATAATGAGGCCAACTACTCCATTTCCTTGTTGAGAAACTATGAAATTGATCTTTGGATGGGATAATCTACCACAACGTCCCCCTTACCAGGAGTATCACTACCACAAAACAGGGCAAGGGAAGAGATGCCCTTTATCAGCACTAAACAGAAAGCGCTGATAAAGGGGTATGCCTTTATCAGCGCTAGTTAAAAGAGCTGATAAATATAATGTTTATCAGCACTAAAATAAGCGCTCATAAAGGTATACCCTTTATCAGCGCATTTTTTAGCGCTGATAAAAGGGAACATTTATCAGCGCTTATTTTAGCGCTGATAAAAGTTTTTATTCTTAATTTATATAAAATTATAATATTTATCAGCGCTAAAATAAAAGTGCTGATAAAACATATATTTATCAGTGATTTTTCAGCGCTGATAAATAGGTATTTTATCAGCACTTTTTTGGCACTGATAAAACATACCTTTATTAGCGCTTTTAACGAGCACTGATAAAGGTTCCAGCGGTTTCTATTTAATAAACCTAACAGGCCCACCTCTCTCACATGCAGTAAATCTTTCGCGGAAGCTAAACCAGGACCCTCTTCTGCTGTGACTTCTCCTCCTCATCTACGTCTCGTCCTCATCTTACCCCTCTTCCTCATCCTACTCCTCCTCTTCCTCCTCCTCCGCCGCCATCTCCGTTGGGTTTTTATCCTCCGTCGTTGCCTCTGCACCATTGGTTTTTCTCCTCCGTTGTGACTATCGTTGTCTCCGTCGCCACGACTGCCGCTGCGACCGCCACCGCCTCTGCTGCCGCGACCTCCGCTCCCTCCACCGCCGCTGCCTCTGCCGCCGCTGTTCAGTGTAGGAGTATATATAATCATTAACTATAGATAATATTTATTCAATTTGAGGATTATACTGTTACAAACATAAGATTGTTTTCTATAGTTGGATTTTGATGATAAACCTCTTAGGGGTGAGGATTGGTGTAGGGAATTGGTCTTGAGCTGGTACCTCTGGGTGGTTTTCCAATCCATCTGCTACCCATTGAGTAGAAGGTTATAATGACATTACAAGATGAAGATGTGAACAAGTTTATTTTTCTACAGGTGTTTTAGAGGAAGATTCCTCCCATGTATTGGTGTGAGCTAGACCCCAGGAAGTTTATGGTTGGCTTGATAGAGTCACATATGTTCCACACTTTATGATGAGACCTCTCAATAAAATGGTGGTCTTAACGATAATTCTTTTTCTGGTATTATCTAATCGATGGTAAATTCTGGTGATCAATAACCATAATGAGATGATAATCACTTGGATGAATATTAAGTTATTTTTTTGGGTAAAGTCTTATCTAGATATGTAGTGCTTAGTCTGTATCTAAGAGACTATGCACCTTCAGAAGAATATCATGACCTTCATAGATATTTCTCTGAGGTTAAAAAATCTTTCATAGTATAAAATCGATATAGTTTGATAGCGAAGGAATGGTCATGACTTGTATTTTTATAAGGAAAGCACTCTCTATTATTGAGTTTTGGTGTTATGACTGGGTTGAGGGACATGATCATTTGGATTCCTAACCTTATTGATTTATATCATGGTTTTAATGTGACCATCACTATTGAACCTAGATGGATGGGTTTAGGGTAATGAAGCAAGGGTATATTCCTTTGGTTTTAGAATAATATTGGGTAACTGGTGATCGTGTGGTGAGTTTTGGCATGGTGTGTGTTAAGATTGGAAAAGAGTACCAGGGGTGTCCTATTGGAAATATGTGTGTTCTCCCTAATTTTTTTCAAGATGTACAGGTAGTCTCATTTAGTTTGAATAGGGATATGATCCTACTCACTAGATACCATGTGTTTTGTTGAAAAGATTTTACCATGAAGTTTAAAGTCATGCGATTAGGATGTATGTGTAATGAAAGGTGTGAAAACAGAGGATTGATTAGGGCTAACTCATTTGGGATATGCTATCTAGAATAAACATGGGGATTATACCTAGTAAGGAGGACATATTGGTCAGGGCTTACCCATTGTATGTTCATCTTTTATATTTTAAAAAGTCTGTTGAACTCGTTCTATCGAAGGTGGGTTCTATAATTTCCCGTTATCTTAAGGTGTGTTTAACCATGGTGTGGGTTGATTTCGGTTTTAGTGGGTTCTTGGGGTTTGTGGGATGTGTTAAATGGTGTACTCAGTTTTAGATTATTTTATTCTCATGAGTTTCCCCTATTTTATGTTTTCTTTTCAGTTGGAAATATCCTCTGTTGTGTGCCTCTCCTCTGCCACGAACGCATCTCTATCATGTGCTTAACGACACCTTTGCGGTGAGTTTTCTCCTGTTGCTCATTTATTTTCTCTTGTTAGCTTTTTATTATTGTTTGATATTGATGTTTATAATGTGAAATGTAAGGGCTAAATGCCCCGCTGAAAATTGTGGTCGTTGGTGGTCCTTGTTTGCTCACTAAATGAATTGCATGTTGGTTGGTTCTTGTTGAACATTTGTATATAAAAATAGGTAATTTACGTATACTTGACTTATAAATTAATGACCCAGGATGATAAAACTTCTGTGATAACCCCTGAATAAACAAAAAAAATTGAATAATGGATGCTTTGTAAAATCTAAAATTGTGATTGTTTGGTTTGTATGGTGTTGCGATTGTGAGAACGATTGTGTTTTTGTATGGTGTTGCGGTTGTTGGAATTATTGATATGCTATTTTTTACATGTTTTAGTTCTTCCACCATTGAATATCAATCCAAACCTTACCCATTTCAAAGGCACCACCACTTTGTTACTAGTGCAATTCCACTGAATCCTAAAAAACCACTTCTAGAGGACTCTATGAGACACTTTATGGTGTGAAGATGATGTTTTTCATATTCTATATATTTTTAAAATACATGGTATGTAGTCTTGTTAAATGGAACATTCTTCACCATACATGGATTTAATATAGATTTTAATTCCATACAATACTTATCTCTAAAATTTACACCACATGACTCATCTTCTAACTCAAACTTGGATTAAGTTTTATTTTAAATGTTACATGTCATGTGAACGTAGGTCACACACAATGTGTCTCCAAGACATATACTTCAGCATGAAACCATGTGCATGCCATGAAATAATGGTAAAACTATATGATATGTGTTTTACTTCACTCACACCATGTATAGATACCATAGAAACTTGATGTGTATAGACTATAAACCCCTAGTGTTCATGTAAGGACTATACACCGTGTATTCCACAAAAATGTGATGCATAACTGGTGAAGTGACTCATTTTGTATCTAAAGTACATTCCTTTATATCAAGTTATTCTATATGTCATGTATTTTCAAAGGCATCATGCAGTCTTTGTAAGACTAACTTGTAATTAATTTGATATATGTCAGATTAAATCAGGTATCTTATCCATAAACGATGTTCACCCTACTAGAAACACCATGTATATGGATTTCACATGAGTTTAGAAATGGTAGTATACAACCAACCTTGACCAAGAACAATCCCCCATATATAGATAGAGTTCAAGTACTTTCACATGTTTTGGGGTGGGTTCCTCTATTTCTTTGTAGAGGCATTTGTACCATGATTTTTTTATAAAACCCAAACAATGCTACTTGATTAATTAAAACATAATATTAGGCAATTTTGAGATCGAACCCATATTGACGATGAATATGAATAAAGAATGGATTAATGGAAATTGGTTGACAAAAGAGTATGAAGATGGCATGAAAGAGTTTATCAAATTTGCAGGAGATCATGCATGTGACCCTTATCAAATCCTTTTTCTGTGTTTATGTTGTTGTTATTCAAGACAAATTAGTCCAGAGGAGTTGGAAGAACACCTGATTTTTCATATAATAGATCACAGTTATACATGTTGGAATAAACACAGGGAAAAATGAATGTAGGTAGTGGCTTGGATAACACGAAATTTTATGGAAGTTCTGATATTATTACAAGCATGAATAGTGAAGACGATCGTATGGAGGGTGTGATTACAGATGTGAATGATGATGAAGATCATATTGAGGAAATGACAAGGACAGTTGAAGACAAACTTCGTGATTTTCCCAAAATTGTTTGATAAGTTAAAGAGTTGTGAAAAAACGTCATTGTATGATGGTTGCACTAAATATACAACATTTTCAGTCGTACTGAAGCTGTATAATTTGAAATTAGGCAATGGGTGGAGTGACGCCAGTTTTACAGAACTACTTTATCTCCTGAATGACATGATCCCAAAAGATAATGAACGCCCAAGCCGAACATACGATGCCAAACGAATGCTACGATCGATGGGTATGATCTCTGAAAGAATACACGCCTTCCCGAATGACTGTATATTGTTTCACAAGGACCAAAAATCACTTAAAGAATTCCCAAAGTGTGGTGCTTCTCGATACAAGAAAGATGATTCTAGTTTTACGAAAGTTTTATGGTACTTTCCAATCATTCCAAGGTTTAGGCACCTATATGGAAATGAGGAGACTATAGGAAAATTGTCATGGCATGCAGATACAAGAATTAAGGAAGGGAAACTATGTCACCTAGCAGAATCTCCTTAGTGGAAGAGAATTGATCACAAGTATCCTGAATTTGGAAACGAGCCGAGAAACCTTCGTCTGGCATTATCTACAGATGGGGTGAATCCTTTTGGTTTTCAAAGCAGCAGTCATAGTACATGGCCGTTTATGTTGGTAAATTATAACTTACCACTATGGTTATGCATGAAATAAAAATACATCATGTTATCTATGCTTATATCAGGACCAAAACAACTGGGTAATGATATTGATGTTATTTGGATCCATTGATCGAGGATTTGAAAATATTGTGGGATCCAGGTGTTACGTTGTATGGTTCTTACAAAAAAGAATATTTCACTTTGAAATCTATGTTGTACGGGATGATAAATGACTTTCCAACTTATGGAAATTTTTTAGGATATAGAATTAAATGAACTCAAGGGTTTCCCATTTGCGAACAAGGTACACAGTCAATTAGGTTGAAACATTCATTGAAAATCGTGTTTTTTGGACATCACTGATTTCTACCCCGATGGTATAAGTACCGATCTTGGACGAAAACATTCGATGGAAGTTCAGAAGGATGTACAACACCATCTCCATTAACAGGTGATCAATTTTTTGAGAAGGTAAAATATTTGAACACTACTTTTGGTAAACCATTTTCAAAAAACCTTACGAAAACTGGTTGGAAAAAGAGATCAGTTTTTTTAATTACCATTATGGAATTTTCTGTATGTCAGACATTTTATTGATGTTATGCATATTGAAAAAAATGTATGTGATAGTGTCATCACCACGTTGCTAACTTCACCCAACAAAACGAAGGATGGAATTAAGACTAGATTGGACATGGTTGAGATGGGAATATGAGAAGAGTTGGCACTAGTGAAGGGTGAAAAATGAACATTTCTTCCTCCTACTGCTTACACTCTTTCCAGGCAGGAGAGATATCAGTTTTGTAACTTCTTGAATGACGTAAAGGTTTCAGAGGGGTATTCATCAAATATCAAGAACATTGTGTCAATGAATGATTTAAAATTAAAGGGTCTGAAATCACATGACTGCCATGTTTTGATGAAAGATCTAATTCCAATAGATTTATGTTGCATTTTTTCAAGAATGTCCACCACACATTAACGAATCTTTGTTTCTTCTTAAAAGATATATGCAGCAAAGTTATAGACCTAGAAAAATTACCAACTATGGAAAGATAAATTGCCGTCATATTATGTGAATTGGAAATGTTCTTCCCACCGACATTTTTTGATATGATGGTTCATTTGATGGTTCATTTGGTGAGATAGATTTGACTATGTGGTCCTGTATGTTATAGATGGATGTACCCCATTGAATGGTATATGAAGATTTTGAAAGGGTGTTTCAAAAATCAATGTCGGCCAGAGGGTTGCATTGTGGAGAAATATATTGTTGAGGAAGTCATTGAATTTTGTACTGAATACCTGTCTTGTGTGAAAAACGTTGGCCTACCGAAATCTCATCACACTGAGCGATTTGAGGGTGAACGAATTTCTAGAAGAGAGGTTTTCACAATCAATATTACAGATCGAGAGCAGGCTCACCTTTACGTTTTGCATAACAGTTTCGATGTTGACCCATATGTTCAAAGCCACAAAGAAATTATTAGGAGTTTGAATCCATATAGGGCTGAAAATGGATATCAGATACACATAATTGATAGTTTATAGGATGGTTTTAAGACCATATTTTGAACCAGTTAGATGAAAATCCAGACTCAATTTCAGAACGACTTTGATGGCTAGTTGGAGGAGAAAGTGTGTATGTATTATCTTACAATGCTTATGCAGTTAATGGTTATACATTCTATACTAATGAACATGATGAAGACAGTACCATGCAGAATAGTGGGGTTAAACTTGTGGCTGAGGTGATGCATGTTTCTGGTGTTAAGAAAAAAAATCCAATTTATTCGAATATTTCATACTTTGGCATCATCAAACAAATATGGGAGTTGGATTATACGAAATTCAAAGTGCCGATTTTTCAATTCAAGTGGGTTGATAATAGGAGTGCTGTTAAAATAGATGAATTATGATTCCTGAAAGTTGATTTCAGTAAGGAATGGGAGAAAGAAGAACCATTTATAATGGCATCACAGGAAGTACAAGTATTTTATGTTCTAGAACCCGCAAACCGAAATTGGTCAATTGTTCTATTATCGACCAAAACAACTGAAGGGTCAGATGAAATTTCAACAGAGGATGACCCTTTTATAGGGACTTCACAATCATATCGCATCAATCCCAATGTAGACAGTGTTTTGTATGTCAGAGGAGATCACAATGAAGAGATTTACATAGTCGATAGAGGAGTCAAATCTCTTCAGCCTTTAAAGAAAAAAAAGATTACAATAATCAGGTTATTTGTTTATTGTAATATACATTGTGTTACGTTATGTTATTATCTGTCTGTTGCTTCTTTTATGTAATCTAAATTAAATGTTAAACCACTTCTGCAGATAATGAATTCTACACCTGCTGATGCACCCAATCCCAAGGCACAAAAGGTCTCTCAACCACCCGCTGGTGGTCCCAGTGCAGAGAGACAACAGGTTTCTAAACCAGCTGCTGGTGGTCCCAGTGCAGAGCAGCAACATGTTTCTCAACTTATTGTTACTGGTCCTAGAGCATAGCAACAACAAGTTTCTCAACCTGTTGCTACTGGTCCTAGTGCTAATACTAGTGCTCCATAGAAAGATATTGATGATACTTCTGAGGAAATGGTAGGAAATTAAACCCTGAAAGCACAAAAAAAACAGCATCATAGTTTGACAATGTTAGCCAAAATCCTTAAGGCAAAAGAAAAAGGCATCAAATTTGAGGTGGGATGGAATAAGCGAGGCCAACATGTTAACCCCAACAATGCCATATTTAGTATCTACATTGGAATCGTCACTCGGAAACATGTGCCAATGGATGTACAATCGTGGAACCATGTTGTCAACGGTCTGAAGACACTAATGTGGGAAGAGATTATGGTAACATTATGATATCGTTTTTTTAATTTATTAAAATAAAATACCAAAACATTGACTTAATCTTCATCATCCATTGTAGAGTGCATTTATATTAGATGCCTCGCACAAGGAATATGTATTAAGAGTTACAGGAAGGATTCATAGAGGTTTCCACACAATTTTAACGAAATATCATCTTAAAGAGGCTGAAGGGAAAATCAAGTCGCACCCACCTCCTCTTTATGCACACTTGATATTCCAAGGAGCATGGGACGTGTTTATCAACCGTCGTGGGGAGTAGAATTTTCAGGAACATTCTGTGGGGTAATACATTGTTTGACGTTGCTTGTATTCAATACTTCGATTGATAATTTTTTATTTATGAAACAGCAACTGAGTGCTAAAAATAAAAAACGCACAGCAGAACCAGCGTACCCTTACCATAAAGCAAGGTTGGGGTATGATTCACATGAGAAAAAATTGGTACGTCTTTTAAATCTACCGTACTACTTATATGTGACATAAAACAACACCATAACCATGTTTATCTGTTTATATGAAGATTGATGAATCAAAATAGAAATCCAAATCCATCCCATGCCATGTGCTATGGAAGGAGGCTCATGTAAATAAAGAAAGGATACTGATAGATAAAAACACAAAAAAAAAGTGTGGGAAACATGTGTAAGTACGACATAATATAAATTTTATTTGTTTTAAATCACTATTACATTACAATGACTACTTATTTTTCTATATTTTCTATCTGAAATAGTCACAGTAATAAATAACACCCGCACCAGATGCAGACATACTTTCAGCAGCCTTGAAGCGGCTAGACCAGTATGGCCGCGTCAGAGGTGCGGGTTTTCAGGTTACACCCCGAACATATTTTCAAAAAAAACAAGTGGACGATGAAAATGAAAAAAATGGAAAAGCTGCAAGAAAAAATAGCTATTTTCAAGAAGATTTACGATACCATAGAGATATGATAGAAACATTGATGGGGGAGATGCAAAGAGAAGAAAGAACTCAATAACAACCTGTGCGTGATGATCCTGCCCCACCCCCACCAGCTTTGAGGAAAGTCATTCCCCTAAAAAACCTGACATAGCTGAGGTAATCAATGTTTTAATAATTGTTTCTGTGAAATTTTATCACATAGACACTGATACCTTTCCTGTACTAATATTCTACAGGGTGAAAATGACTGTGATTTATATCTAGAAACTCCCACATATCACCTTGTAGCGAGGGATACGGTGTTCAATACGCAGAACGGCATGTTATACAATAGACAACTTCCAAAAGATCATTTAGGAATGTCAATTAATGTATCTAATGAGCCAAGTGACGAGCAAACTGTTCTAAATGATGATGACGACATTCATACAGTTGAACAAGATATTGGAACATTCATCGCATGGCCGTCAGTTCTTGTAAAAAAACATGTCGACAAGGAGGTATCTATTTCCAAGTTATTTTTAAAGATGTACCTTTAACATTTAATGAAAAAAGGTCTTAACCAATGAATGTTATTATAGAATGACAAATAGAAAGCGGTGAAATGAAATATCAGCTCAAAACTATCTCAAGGATCAACCAACCGATTGAAACGGTCTACTAAGAGCATCTTCACCCCGCCCATTCTATATCCACATTTAATATCATTGAAGGCTCATGTGGATACAAAGTTGATAGACAACAATGCTCACACAGTTGTTTTTGAAAAAAAATATGTACGGAGAGGAAACATCAGATTTCATTAGTGCTGAAAATGTAAATGAAATCCTCAAGTATGAATGTCTAGGAACCTCAGTTTTAAATGTATACATGAGGTATGTTTTCATGATTTGATTTTACAAAAGCTGATATACTCAAATAATAATGAGTAAATACATTTTATATTTTTCGCAGGCGTATATATGAAAAAAAATTGAAGGGATTTCCCCATGAACAAAAATTTGGACTCGTTAGTCCTCACACCACCTATTCAAAGGAAGAAATAGATTCTGATAAAGAGGTTGCAATAATTCATCCCTTCTCAAATCGTTTGAAAACAAAATTATGGATGATAGACTCTTTTTAATACCAACGATGTAGGGGTAAAACTCTACAATTTAATCATATCAACTATATTTTCATTTCTTTACTTATTCCTTTTTGTATTTTTAGGGAGCATTGGATTCTAATTGCAGTCAATTTGAATACTCCAAATATTTATTTTATGGATTCAACGCATGGATATCCAACAAACCGACCACGCATGATGGCGTTTGTTAATTTTTAATACACTATATCTAGAATTTTAAAACTAAACATCTAGTTATATAATTTAGGTTATCTTTTAATGAGGATTCTGTTATGATAGGGCGGTGCATCAATATCGTCTAATGCATGGAATGAATCTAGGGAATAAGGATGAGCAAGCCTATAGGATCTAAAACTAGTAAAGTATCTGGGTATATATAATAACATTTCACTATCCAAACACATATCAAAACAAATTACTTATTGTTGTCAATGTTTCTTCAGTGTCCAAAACAAACAAATGGAAAGGACTGTGGTTATTATGTTTGTAAATTTATGAAAGAGATCGTATTTCACCAACAAACTAGCATCCCTGATGAAGTATTTTCGAAAATAATTATGAGTTAATTTAAAATATTTATTAATACTTTTTGTATTTATATTTTTTCAGTACTACCATGATTGTTGCAAAAACTCATATTCGGAAGATGATATAGATGTGTTTAGAAACGAATGGGCAACATACCTGAAGGAAGATTGTACACAAATAGGATCAAGGTGAATTCCTACTAATGTTATCCATATATGATCATTGATATCTCCCTTATTTACACTTACTGAGCATATATGATCACCATTTATTATGTTTTATATCCTTAGGTTATGAAGAATGGTTTTAGATATGATTTTTCTATCTTGTAAAGCATAACTCATTGGATAAAAGTGTCTGATAACAGTTTCAAATTGAAATTAAGTTTAGAAAACAACACTACTGACATAAAGAAAACTGAGAAAATTCATTTGGATTGTTTTGATACTTTAGGACAACGATCCATGAGTCATTTTTGAGGTGTAAGAATCGACTGCACCTCAATCCGACGCACGGTGTGACTGGTATGACTAAAAGTGTCAGATACCAGTTTCAAATTGAAATTAACTTTAGAAAACAAAACTACTGACATACGGAATACTGAGAAAATGTGTTCGGATTATCTTGATACTTTATGAAAATGATCCATGAGTCATTTGTGAGGTGTACGAATCAACTGAACCTCAATCCGACACATGGTGTGACCGGTATGGCTAAAAGTGTTTGATAATAATTTCAAATTGACATTAATTTTAGAAAACAACAAAAATGAAATATATAATACTGAGAAAACGCATTCATATTGTTTTGATACTTTAGGAAAATGATCCATGATTCATTTGTGAGGTGTAAGAATCGACCATACCTCAATCTGACGCACAGTGTGACTGGTATGACTAAAAGTGTCTGATACCAGTTTCAAATTGACATTAACTTTAGAAAACAACACTACTAACATACGGAATACCAAGAAAATGCATTTGGATTGTTTTGATACTTTTGGAAAATGATCCATGAGTCATTTTTGAGGTGTACGAATTGACTGCACCTTAATCTGACGCACAGTGTGACCGGTATGGATAAAAGTGTCTGATAACAGTTTCAAATTGACATTAATTTTAAAAAACAACACAAATGACATACAGAATACCAAGAAAATTTATTCAGATTTTTTTGATACTTTTTTAAAATGATCCATGAGTCATTTTTGAGGTGTAATAATTGATTTCACCTCAATCTGATTCACGGTGTGACCAGTATGGAAAAAAGTGTCTGATAACAGTTTCAGATTGACATTAAGTTTAGAAAACAACACTACTGACATATGGAAAACTGAGCATACATGTTCGTATTGTTTTTATACTTTATGAAAAATATCCATGAGTCATTTTTGAGGTGTATGAATCGACCGTACCTCAATCTGACGCACGGTGTGACTGGTATAACTAAAATTGTTTGATACCAGTTTCAAATTGACATTAACATTAGAAAACAACACTACTGACATATATAATACCGAGAAAATGCATTCAGATTGTTTTGATACTTTAGTGAAATGATCCCTGAGTCATTTTTGAGGTGTACGAATCTACTGCACCTCAATCTGACGCACGATGTGACCGGTATGACTAAATGTGTCTGATACTAGTTTCAAATTGACATTAACTTTAGAAAACAATACTACTGACATACATAATACCAAGAAAACGCGTTCGGATTGTTTTGATACTTTAGGAAAATGATCAATGAGTCATTTTTGAGGTTTACAAATCGACCACACCTCAATCTGACGCATGTTGTGACTGGTATGGATAAAAGTGTCTGATAACAGTTTCAAATTGACATTATGTTTAGAAAACAACACTAATGACATATGGAAAACCGATCAAACGTGTTCGAATTGTTTTGATACTTTAGGACAACGATCCATGAGTCATTTGTGAGGTATAATAATTGACTTCACCTCAATCTGACACACGGTGTGACCGGTATGGCTAAAAGCGTCTTATAATAGTTTAAAATTGACATTAATTTTAGAAAACAACACAAATGACATACGGAATACCGAGAAAACGCATTCGGATTGTTTTGATACTTTAGGAAAACAATCCATGAGTCATTTTTGAGGTTTACGAATCGACCACACCTCAATCTGACGCACGGTGTGACCGGTATGACTAAAAGTGTCTGATAATAGTTTCAAATTGACATTAAGTTTAGAAAACAACACTACTGACATACGGAAAACCAATAAAACATGTTCGGATTGTTTTGATACATTAGGAAAACGATCCATGAGTCATTTGTGAGGTGTACGAATTGACCGAACCTCAATCCTACGCACGGTGTGACTGGTATTGCTAAAAGTGTCTAATAACAATTTCAAATTGACATTAATTTTAGAAAACAACACAAATGACATATGGAATACCGATCAAACACGTTCGGATTATTTTGATACTTTTGGAAAATGATCCATGAGTCATTTGTGAGGTATACGAATTGACCACACCTCAATCCGACACACAGTGTGACCGGTATGGCTAAAAGTGTTTGATACCAGTTTCAAATTGACATTAACTTTAGAAATCAACACAAGTGACAAACGGAAAACCAAGAAAATGCTTTAGGATTGTTTTGATACTTTAGGAAAATGATCTAGAAGTTATTTGTGACGTGTATGAATTGACCGCACATCCAACTGATGCACGGTGTGACCGGTATGGCTAAAAGTGTCTGATATCAGTTTCAAATTGACATTAACTTTAAAAAACAACACAAGTGACATACGGAAAACCAAGCAAATGCTTTCGGATCGTTTTTATACTTTAGGAAAACGATCCATGAGTCATTTTTGAGGTTTAAGAATCTAACACACCTCAATCTGATGCACGGTGTGACCGGTAAAGCTTTTTATTATATAAAGAATCAATATTTATTAAATTGGATAAATCAATCAAAACCCTATTGATTTTACATTATTCCCTTTCATTATTATCATAATGAAAACATTTGAGTTTATCATTTCCATATTTTAGTTTCACATTTCCATATTAATGTATTATTTCATAGTAATGTTTTAATTTATTTCATTATTTTATTACTAACATAATATTTGTTTTCTTATATAGATGAATTTATTTCCTTGAGTTCGGATGCTTTGTTCGGAAACAAATACCGTGGATGACAATTTTTGAGAGAGGATCACGGATATCAAAGGATGAAACATTAATTTTTATAACGGTTGTTGTATAATCGTAATTTTAACCATGTAAAACATTTTTTGAAATCTATATAGCGGTGTGTTTTTTTGTATTCATGATGTTAAGTAAATGTATATAGGATTGTTTGTCAAAATATTGTGTGCGGGTGCTGTTTTGTACAGGTGTGCAGCTGCTGTTTTATACAGGTGCAGGTGCTGGTTCTGCAGGTGCTAGTTCTGCAGGTGCTGGTTCTGAAGGTGCAGCTGAAGGAGCCTTTATCAGCGCCATATTGAGCGCTGATAAAGGACACCTTTATCAGCGCTATCTTGAGGACTGGTAAAGGACACTTTTATCAGCATTATCTTAAGCACTGATAATAGGGACCTTTATCAGTGCTAGAAGAGCACTGTAAATATCGACGAATATAAAGGGGGGTCCCCTTTATTAGCACTCTGAAAAGAACTGATAAAGGCTACATTTATCAGTGCTAAAAAAAGCACTGATAAAGGGTGGCCTTTATCAGCGCCTTTTTTTAGCGCTGATAAAGGGGACCCCCCCCCCCCCCCCCCCCCCGTTATCTTCACCGGCATTTACATCGCTTTTCTAGCGTTGTTAATGTTGGTTTTTAGCACTGACAAAGGAACAATTTTTAGTAGCATATAGACTCTCTCCAATTCATAGTCCTGGAAGAACTCTAACCAACACCTCTGCCTCAAGTTCAGAACCTTTTGAGAGAAGACATAATTGAGACTCTTTTGGTCTAAGTAGATGATAAACCGCCTTCCAATCAGGTAGTGTCACCATATATTCATTGTGAAGACTACCGTTACCAAAACAAGATCATGGGTCATGTAGTTATTCTCATGTGGTCTCAACTGATATGAACAATATAAAATTACCACTTTCCTCTATATTAGGACACAACCAAGTCTATTCTCTGATGCATCACATAACACTACATACTCAACTCCCTCCTCTATGAAACTCATGATTGGGGAACCGTCAAACTCTATCTTAACTGATTAAAATTCTAAATTAACCTTTATATCCACATGAAAGGTTTCCCCTTTCAACTAATTGAAGTGTTCATCGACCCTTTGGTAGTGGATACTCATTCTCCACAGTCACTTGGTTAAATTTCTGGTAATCCACACATAACCTTGAATACTGGGTCGTACTAAGCCCTTACTCTAGAAATCCTCTGCCTTCACCCTCAACTCACAAAGCTCTGCAAAATCCATTTGAAATACTGATTCTAATATTGGTTCCATCTCAAGGTGTAGAACAATTCATAATTCTCTCTCCAAGCGGGGAGGTAAACCTGAAATATCTTTTTGAAAGATTCCCTCGTACTCTACCACTAATGATGGGAACTGAAAACTCATAACATCCACTTCTCCAAGGGTAAGGCTATCTGTCTCGAGAGTGATCAGTTGTACCCTCCTATACATGAGTCTATCCCATGTTGTATGGGTTTTATTTTATTCCAACCAAGGAAAACCCCATTCTATCATTGCAGACATACCTCGCCCTTTTTTCCTAAAATAGTCAATCTAAGCATGGAATGTCGATAACCAATCTATACCAACAATGAATTCATAAGGCATCGACACTGCCACTAAGATATTCCAACTGAAACTCTCACCTCAAGGGTCAGATCACACTATTAGCACTAGTGTGATTATCGAGTCTCCTCCCAAAGGTATCTCCATACGTAAGGGTCAATTCAACGGTTTTAACTGGAAACTCTAGGTCTCAAACAAGATTCATGATAAGGAAGAATGATTATCACTTATGTATATTAATACAGAATCTAATATTAGACATGGACCATACCTCAAATCATTCATGGAGCCCTTGTGTCATGTGCCTTGACTGCATGCAACTGCCCCTTCCCCTGTCCTCCAGCTCCCTAAGCCTGATGTGGACCACATGGGGGGAAGTGGTGGTAATATGTCAAAATGTATACCACCTTCTAATCCTCCCTCAACCCCTCTACCATATCTACTACCCAGCAGATCCATTTGTTCCTATCACTATCCCTGCCTCGGTGACCCATCTACCATTTCCATGTCAGCACCCCAACGGGATGGAAAATCTCTTGCGAGATGTCCTCAGCCATCTCATGAAAATAATTTCATATCTCTAAGATGATTGAACTCACCCTATGATCCCTAAGTTGTAGATACTTTATCATAGGACCTCCTCTCAAAACATCTTACACGTCTAAGTCTCTGAGACTAACGTCGGCTTCCTACTTATAAGGTCTATACTCCTACTTTCCCACTATTGACATCCACTGAATTTATCTTCTCATCCAAAGGAATTTCAATCAAAAAAGTTCACTCTAGAGCCCTAGCATAAGTAGTATTTCACAGAGTAATAGAAATGGCTTGGATTTCCATAATCACACCTTTCTCGGGGGGTCCAAGCCCTAAAGCACTGGTCTAATTGTATTCATCGAGTAACTGTAAAGGTTGGTATGACTCAATGAATACTCACCCACTGACATGTCATCCTGAAAAATATATAGAAGCTATTGGTCATGAATATCCCTTAGATTTTATGTTGAGAGCCCATTCGATGAAAAAGGTTCTCAAACTCTGTCCACAGGAGAGTCACCTCATCCAAATATCAGGTAATCTAAACTCTGCCATCGCCTTGATGAGCCACATATAAGGCTCACCACTAGTACCACCATCTCTTCTAATGGTATCTTGACTGTATGGAAAACCCAATCACCACCTAAATCCAATACTCAAGCACCTAAAAGTCAGGCTCCCCTTAGAACCTGAGGTGTATCTGTCTTTGAAACTCATGAAGTCCACTCATCATGCACATATCATCCACTGCTACTAAAAGTAAAATGTGATACTCTAAAGGTGTTGGTATAGCTGGTACACCACCCATAGGTGTTGTATGTGGTACAAATCCATGTACCCATCTCTTCACCCCACAGATCATCCTCATGATTCTGCAGTGGAATCCTGGATGGCTATATATGTGGAAGCATATTGAAACAAAACAAAATGTACCATGATTAATAGAGTATATCTGGTGATCTAACTCTTACTCAAGAAGAACATGAGAACACACTCAATTC